>CM044956.1:51266171-51631825 GCA_024516035.1 Bactericera cockerelli
GAGGGTTAGGTCTGTGGTAGAAAATGCTTTGAGCATTAACCTCGCCTGTTGGTTACATTCCACTTAAGAGTTTTATTATTATTACATGTTGGCAGTAGGTATAAATTACTTGCAATTTAGCGAAAACCTATTCTCCGCCATGACCACTCAAGTTTGTGTTTCTTCTAAACAATACTGATCATCAGTCCTTCTAATTATACCAGGTGGGTATAATTAGAATATTGTAATGATGATTAGCAGATAGGTAGGTACTAGCTATCAGTAGTGTTCCTGATCGCATGTCTCAGAGAATTAGCAATTTTGTGATGCATGAAGAAGAGCACACAGCCTTGTGCATAATCTCTATCAACATCACTCTCTTGAGTCCCGTGACACTACCCCTACTTAAGTAGTTATCATAATATTTATTTTGGGTGCTTCTCTGCCTTTAGGAAGTTTTCCTAAAGGAATTCACAACCATTTCTCACCAGTCTATAAAAAGTCTTCCTAAGTCTACCAACTGGACTAATCGTGAACGATGGTAGCCCGACAGTTCTCAGCACTTCTACTACTGTCTTTACAAGGAGGCTAATATTTGACAAAGGCCCCCAGAACCAAGCCAATGCTGGTCTACGCCCTAATTATAGTCCCGCAGCCAGACTACTGGTCTACTCCCTGTTTATAGTCCCCCAGCCAGATTGCTGGTCTACTCCCTGTTTATAGTCCCCCAGTCAGACTGCTGGTCTACTCCCTGATTATAGTCCCCTAGCCAGACTGCTAGTCTACTCCCTGTTTATAGTCCCCCAGCCAGACTGCTGGTCTACTCCCTGTTTATAGTCCCCCAGCTAGACTGCTGGTCTACTTCCTGTTTATAGTCCCCCAGCCAGACTGCTAGTCTACTCCCTGTTTATAGTCCCCCAGCCAGACTGATGTTTTAATACGAACTAAGAATACTGAAGATGGTTCTAAGTTTGCCTCTATGTGGTTATAATAGACTCATACCTTCTCGCACATTATCATTAGATAAGCTTTACTTCCGATCACGACTCGGGTATATTGTTCTCTATCTATCTATAAGTCTATTTATTCTCTGTTCTTGTGAAGGTAATCGTTTAATTTGTTCCGGTGACTACTCTTCATACAGACATCATCTTCATGCAGATCTGAACATACTTACATATTGACATTTTCATGTCTTTGCTCTGGCACATAACCAAAATTATGTGACGAAATTATGTAACGAAATTATGTAACGATATTATGTAACGATATTATGTAACGAAATATTGAATTGTAAAGGGAGAGAAGAGGGAAAGTGTGTGTCATGCGCACAATGGCGAAGTATTGAATTGTAGAGGGAGAGAAGAGAGAAGGTATGTGTCATGCGCACAATACGAAATTTGGTCAGTTGGGTTTTGGACCTTGAATAGTAAAGATGAAAATGTCCCAATGGTTGCAGACTCGTATGCAAGCGTTTTTGACATTTTCATGTCTTTGCTCTGGCACATAACCAAAAGTATGTGACGAAATTATGTAACGAAATTATGTAACGATATTATGTAACGATATTATGTAACGATATTATGTAACGATATTATGTAACGAAATATTGAATTGTAAAGGGAGAGAAGAGGGAAAGTGTGTGTCATGCGCACAATGGCGAAGTATTGAATTGTAGAGGGAGAGAAGAGAGAAGGTATGTGTCATGCGCACAATACGAAATTTGGTCAGTTGGGTTTTGGACCTTGAATAGTAAAGATGAAAATGTCCCAATGGTTGCAGACTCGTATGCAAGCGTTTTTTATGGTAGACTGAGGACAAAATTAACAGAAGTTTTGTAATGCAAAAGTCCAATAATTTAAGTGACGTTTTAAAGGACATGGTCAACATTGCAATTCACAGGCTACTGGCTATTCACGAACCCACTCAGTCTAGGATGCTAACTTGAGTAGATGATGTTAAGCCCTACCTTTTTATGGTAGACTGAGGACAAAATTAACAGAAGTTTTGTAATGCAAAAGTCCAATAATTTAAGTGACGTTTTAAAGGACATGGTCAACATTGCAATTCACAGGCTACTGGCTATTCACGAACCCACTCAGTCTAGGATGCTAACTTGAGTAGATGATGTTAAGCCCTACCTTTTATTTATTAAGTTTTGACATTTTCATGTCTTTGCTCTGGCACATAACCAAAATTATGTGACGAAATTATGTAACGAAATTATGTAACGATATTATGTAACGAAATATTGAATTGTAAAGGGAGAGAAGAGGGAAAGTGTGTGTCATGCGCACAATGGCGAAGTATTGAATTGTAGAGGGAGAGAAGAGAGAAGGTATGTGTCATGCGCACAATACGAAATTTGGTCAGTTGGGTTTTGGACCTTGAATAGTAAAGATGAAAATGTCCCAATGGTTGCAGACTCGTATGCAAGCGTTTTTTTAAACAAAAATTTAACATCGCTTTCAACTGCATGGTCATAACAGTAGTCACCGTGGCAGAGTGAGTTAGCGCGCTAGGCATTTTTCGCACAGGGACTGGGTCTTCCAAAGCTCTGAATTTTTCTCCCAACATCTCTTGAGGTTAACAATGACTTGCCGCGAATATTTATTTAATTTATTACTATGATCGTCAATAATAAGGTATTATTTTTTTTATTTTAATTATTTATTTATCTGTCAAAGTACACATATTAGTTAGGTATAATAATAATATAACTCTTCAGTGGAAGGTAACCACCAGGCGAGGCTAATGCTCAAAGCATTTTCTATCACCTAACCCTCGGAGTCTTATTATTATGTAGTCACAAACTCAAATTAATGAGGAAAAATTCATGCACCGGGTGGCATTCGAACCAACGGATCCCTACGCTACCTGGATTACCAGACTAGCGCGTTAACCACTTGACTCAGGTATAGGTACCTAGACACCTACAAATGCTACGTTGTTCCTATACATCCTGGTTTACAAATAACAATGATGGACAAACCTATAAGAGGTAAGTTATGTCAAGGGCCTGAGTCAGCATTTCGCTCTGTTTAACCCCTTTGAGGTTGTTGGTGTCAACCTCTTCTGCATTGTAGTGTAGACTAGTGTGTAATACCTTCGTAACAATGACAGTGCTTTAAACCGAAATGGGAAAAGTATAGCTCCGGCAATTTGTCGTGAAATGGGTTAATTCACATGCGACTGGTATAATTGTCAATCGAGAATAGGTAAATACCTCAACATAAACAACTAGACAGGTATTTATACCTATTGTGGTTCACTGTTTTTTTTAAATGATATTTATTTACAGAGGAAAATTAACAATCAGGTTACTTGCTCCTCCAATTACTTGGTGGTTCACTGTTTATGTTCTTCTATTATATCATTTTTGTGCCAATCACCTTCGTGATGTCACAACTACTTAAACTCGCTTTACTAAATTTACGCTGTAACCGGGAATCGAACCACCCACCTCCAGGTTACAAGTCCGCCGCCTTATCGATCAAGCTAATGAGGTCGGTTCCTTCTATAATATAATATAATTCTAGGGTCAGTGTCATGTTTGTAAGATTTCCTTCCCTCGAATCTGAATGATTGAATACTTTTGGAACTGTATTAGTTGTCGAACGTACACGGTCTAAAGGGTTCGCGGTGCTGTGTTACAAAGCGCAGGTGCAGAGAACCGACCATCGTAGATGAAACTGCAGACTAGCTAAATGTCGCTGCAACAACAACAATAATAACGACAACAACAACAACCAGAATAAGTAATTTAAAGTGACAAGCTCCAAAAGACGAAATGTTGATCGGAGTTTACCAAATGCTGATTGCCGTTTGAAAGCTCGGTTAAGGAAAAGAAGTATCAATTTTTCCATCATTCTTATTTCATTTTTAAAGTCTTTCCTTTTGTTTTGTTTTTTTCCTCCTTTTTTTTTCTTTTTCCTTTTTCAACCTAATTTCTTTTTGTATTTTTTTTATGTTCTTTACTTTTCTAAATTATGCTTCCAAACAAGCCACACCAGCATGCATTATGCTGAAAGGGTTGTTAAAATATTAATTATGTAGGATATTGTTGATGAAATATTGTAAATACTAAATAAATAATGAGAAAAAAATTGACTGAACAGTGGCCCTTCTTGTACACCGTTATCATTTGTGATCTTCTAGCATGGTGACTGGGTGAGCCACACTAATAAATATGAGCACAATATTCTGCTCATGTGCCTCTTGGATGTCACGGTCACTTGGTCCCATCTGCTCCAAGATCATGTCGGTGTGGCAACAGCGGAAGGGCTTGCATCATTGTTGACAGTCGCTGTTCACCACCGCTGGGTCTCTGGGTCAATCGTTCAGGGGTCTGGGTCCGAGGAGGTCTGTGCGTCCCATTTCCGATGGGTCTTCACAACAACAACAAAAAAGTGACCGATTACAATACCGATTTCTCTACCTCATAGGTAATAAAAAGTAATTACCTTGTTTAAATATTCATACTGTCAGCAAGTTTCAGTGTGAACTAAAGCCAGCCTCCGGGTTGAAGGGGTTGTAACTAGTGCTCATAGTCCAGAGATCCTGTGTTCGATTGCCGGTTGGAGCAGACTTTTCACACAGAAAATTCTGTTTCATCCGAACACGTGAGGCTGGCATTTCCGGCCCTACCCAGGCTGAGTGAGCTGGTACGATTTCGAGCGAATGGAAGGTAAAACCCTCATCCTGACTATCTCAAAACAGGACCTTAAACCCAAATAGAATCAATGGACATGAAAGGAGCCTAGACATTGGATCTGGGCGTCCATATGATTCTCTCACCACCGTAATTTGGCATCTGTGCTTATCTCACGGACACGGGATTATTTTAATTATTTGTGTGAAATATTTTTAGTTCTATGAATAACTTTAGTCACCGTTGCCAAGTGGGTAGCGCACTCGGCATGTTCGCAAATGACCCAGGTTCTATTCCCGGCTAGGTCAGATTTTTTCTTTGGCTCTGTGCTTGTCTGTACCAGGGTCCACTCATATTTCGTGAGGAAAACTGAGTAGCGATTTGTATGTATACTTTACTGAGGTTGATTGGATGATTAGTTCAAAGAATGCTATTCAATTAAAAATTAAAAGAATTAATACTTCATTCAATACAAGAGGAGAGGAAAAAATGAAAGAGGCAGACAGACAAAAAGATGGCGGATACAAGAAGACAGCAAATTACGATCCGTCCCTTTATGAAAACAGAATTCTATGAAAGCAAAATGTTGACGAGGCGATAGACTGTCAGCAGTTTGACAAGGCGGTACAGTAAGTACATTATTATTACATCATTTTATTTCTGGAGGGTCTTTCCTAAAAGAAATTTCTATGTACTTTTTTTTGGTTGAAGGCAGGAAAAAATCTTTTAAAGTCAGGATAACCTGAGCCATCCTGACTTGGGGTGTGTGATTTCCACCCACTAAAAACCGAAAAATATTTTACTTCAAGTGCGGTGCTGCGTCCATTATTTAGAACTATTGCACCCAAGAGTGCTATTACAGTAAGTAAGTAAATAATCTCATTCAACATTATTGCAATTTATATCGATGCACATTAGTGGCTTTACTCACACCCTGTAGATGTGAGTAGTTGAGTATCTGTAGATGGAAGTTGGTATTCCCGAGTTTTCCTGAAGGTAAAATCTTCACTCCAACTAACATAATTATTTATTTCTAATTGCTTTCCAAGATATTGTGCGCAGCACACTCCTGTTTCTACAGCCAAGGAACCTTCTGATCGTAGCAACATTGCACAATTTTCCAGTAGAACTGATGATACCACTTCTAGTTTAATTATTTTATTGAGATATAAAAAACAACTCCACGATGAATAAATAAACAAGAGAATAATTAAAATACATGACGAGTAAGCTTGTCAGTGTCAACTGACCGTTTCTCATCTTAGCACTCGTGTTAAGCAACATCAGTCCTAGTGCATACAGATGACATCGTGCAAGCAAATACACGAGAGCTTCATGTGACTTTCAAACAACTGGATATCATGTGTGAATCATCTGTCCATATTATGAACTTCGAAATGAAACTTTAATTTTCTTGCTCACATAATGTATCTTTGAGATTCTTAATTACTGTTAAAAATGACTCAACTTCACAACAAAGGACTGATGCAACGGACAAACCTGATCTTGTGACAACAGCTAACGTACTCAGAGAAGAAACAATAGATTCCTAATTAGGTGACATCCTAGCAGACTTAGCACACTGCCGGTGTCATCAACCAGCTGAATGTGCAGATAGGTGTAACAGGTGGCATAGAATCGTGATTTATATTTAGAGGCTCATATCTGCTGCATAGCATATTCGTGAATGTATATGAACTACCAGAGTACTCAATAAGCCGGAATCTCACTAAGTTACACATTTTGTTTTGACACGCTTTTCTAACATTTGGACACAAATTTTTAATGTGTTGCAAATCGTTGCGAAGTAATAATAAATCTCTTAAGAGAAAGGTCACCACCAGGCGAGGTTAATGCTCAAAGCACTTTCTACCACCTAACCCTCAGGGTCTTATTATTACGTGGTCATAAACTCAAATTAATGAGGAAAAAATCATGTACTGGGTAGGATTCAAACCAACGGATCCCTATGCTACCTGGATTACCAGACTAGCGCGTGAACCACTTGACTACCGACTACCACAATTATTGTAGTGTGAGATGAAGTGTCATATAGCTTACAATTTTATTGTAGTGTGAGATAATGGGCATTTGGGATCTTGAGTGATAAATAAAGAGAGTGAAATCAAAATTACGAGTAATTTCTCATTGCCCGTCATAATGTACTTACATTTTTAATGGATAGGTGATACCTACTCATTAAAATTGTGACGTGATACTACAAAGAAACATACAATTATAATAAATTTATTACGACATGAGGGTCTTGGATATTGTTTATACTGATGTCCTTGTGCGGTATGCTAATTCATTGTCGTTAGGTACACCTGTTATATTGCTTGGGAAGACTAATGGTCGTGGCTATCACAGCTCTATTGACAGATCAAGAATGTGATGTTTATTATTTTGTGGAGATTCTTCAAGAATGCTGACATTCGACATTAATGTTCGTCAGTATTAAGTACTAGCGGGCTGTCGCCCGCTTTGCGGGCCGAGTCATGGCCGTGAAAGCAAAAAATCCTTTTTCGCCAATGGCAGGTGTTGTAGTAGAAGTTTCGAAAAATCCCATCTTATTGCACATCTAGACTATAAGACAAAGCTACCTACCAAATTTCAGCTTCCTAGGACTTACGGTTTGGGCTGTAGAGCGATGATCAGTCAGTGGTCAGTCAGTGACTTTGACATTTATAGATTAAGATGAATACATTCTTCAGCGTATTCATACTCAAAGCGTATTCAAAAAAGTTTTTTCCCGAGTACATGGGACAAAATTGGGATTTTTTAATGATGTCCCCTTTAGGTCACCGGTGGGTTTCATGATCGAGTATCATTGTGTGCTCTGAAAAATCTGGATGAAACCCACCAGTGACTTTCACGGAACATCAGTAAAACACCATGAAACCCACCGGAGGGTTTCATGGTGTTCAACGTGTTAATACCTACCCCTGCTACCTCCATCTTATCGCCTACCTATACTCTGAGATATCTATAATCATCTTTGTTTTCTTGCGTCTCCCACCAATGTGGATTGCCACAGGATTCATGATTTGCACCAGAATGGGTCTAATTAAACAGCATTACAGCACCCACGCCGATTTCTACAGAGCTTGCCGGGTCCACTAGGCATTACCCTCAGCCTGGTGTGCAATACTGAGATCAAGAAATTCACACGTTTGTGACTTGAGGTTCCCAGAGTCGTTAAAAATTAATCAACGGATGCTCTTTGGTATTGTTGAGCCAACGATAGTGGCAGACAGGCGCGGACGGTGCTGAGGAGCTGCGGAACTGGGTTGGGTGGAAGAGATTGCCTAAGGCAATAACCCCGCCCTTTAGTTAGGACATGTAGGGGAAGGTTTGCTAAAACCGGGTAGTCTGCTAATACCGGGTACCACTGTTTCCGACGATACTGCTAATGTCATCTACGAACTGATTACAGAAACTAAAATTTCTTCCTAGCAGAGCGTAACTTTTGTAAAAGAACCAATTTCATTTCGAGCCAATTCGCTCTGATTTGAGGTTCTAGTTTTGCTCGTGTTATTTCCTTATTTTCGAGCCCACAGTGATCGAGTGACTTTTAACGGCTATTTGTTCTGAAAATTCATGGTAAGTGTGTAAAGCTGTTACTTAAAAAGTGTTATTTCATATCATAATTAAATCTTTTTAATATCGTTTTGCATGTCTTGGTTATTCAATATTTTTTACAGAAAGTCATGAGTCTGTTCATACCGGGTACTTTGGGGTTGTTAAAACCGGGTACAGATTTTCAGGTACCCGATTTGAGCAGCCTATTTTTTCCTCAGTGTTGTGTGTATTTTTATGTGCTTACATTTGTTCAAGTTGTCTTTGATATGTCTCTGGATATTTTTTCAGGGAAGGTATTGAAGGTAAGTAGGTGAGCAAGTAGAGACCTGCTACATATTATTTTTTGATGTCATTCAATTATTTTTCTCATTTTTATATTTTTTTAGATGTCACAATGTCAAACCCTCCAAGGTATGCTTTTTAGTACCTACCTATTGTTTTTTTTTAAACATTTTTCCTAATACTTTGGTACAATTCCTATTCTAGTTATTTTTTACAATGTCAACAAAGATAGTTGTAAGTTTTACCTTTATGAATACTTACAAGTGTGTTTCCTATTTTATTTTTCTAAAATTTAGGTTCAAAATTTGTTCCTTCTTGTTGTTTGCCATTCGAAAAATAATTATTTTTTTACATTGAAATTACTTATGCTCATAAATAAATATAAAAAATGTTCAAGTTCGTTTCAATAAACATCATTGAACTTTTTATCAATGTCTTCCATAGGAAATATAGGGGTACCCGGTTCTGTCATACCCAGTACCCGGTTCTGAAAGACCGGGTTGACAGAACCGGGTACTTTGACTTTTTTAGAAAAAAATAAATTTAACAAAAAATGGCAATACATAGTCACATATCGTTTTCAAATTTAGATAGCCAACAAAGTTGTGAATGTTTTTCACTTTAATTTGCTGAGATGATGATAATGGCTTTTCCGCTAGATGGCCTAGAAAACTAAGTACCCGGTTTTGGGAGACCTTCCCCTATTATGTATATATTTATTTATTTTTCTTTATTTTTTTTTTTATTTTTTTCTTCTCCTTTTTACTTTTATTATATTGTATTTTGTAATTATCTGTGTTTTATATGTCCAATTAATAAAGTGTAAATAAATAAAAACTGCAGCACCCCCAAACAAAAAAGGGAAGATTTCCTCAAGTCCTGGCTCGTACACCATTATTATTATAGTATGCTTTATTAGGTAAGACAAAAATATAAACAGTAAAATACAATGAAATTATAAAGAAAAAATAAATAGATTGAACAAAGAAACAAGAACAAAAAATCTGGTGTAAACATCACATGACTTTCCTTATCATATTAGGAATGGAAACGGGACCAAAAGCCACTAGTGACTCAAGGGTAACATTTAGCTAAAAATAAACATCAAATTCGTAATCAGCACCTTAAAATCATTGGATTTGATATGTCACAACTCCCATCTAGGATGAATAATAAAAAAGTTAGTCCAAGCGGGTCCCCCCCAAAATACCGGTAAATTGGGGCCGAGTTCAAAAAAGTTCAAGATATCAAAAAAATGATCAGAATAGACTCCTATTATTTTTTTTAATCTAAGAAAATGTTGTTCTCTAACTTTTTTTGTATCTTTAACCAATTCATAGAAACGGCGCTTGCGGCCAATATTTGCGGCCCTGCGGCCGCATTCTGCGGCCGATTGCAACCAAAAGTTTCGTGGTTCGTCTGGTGTATAAAATTAATTTCCATACCAAATTTCAAGTCTCTAGCTCTTACCGTTCTTGAAATATCCTGTTCACACACACACAGACACACAGACAGACGCACGGACCAATGGCTGAAAACAACTTTTTTGGTCTCCTGAGGCTATGATTCGTCCAGAAATGTGAAAAACTGGGTAGGTCAAATTTTCGACGAATACAATACTTTCCTTATTATAGGATAAGGAAAGTAAAAAGAGAATGAAGCTAATGTCCTACCTAAAGGGCGGGGTTAAAAAAACATATTGCCTGTGGAAATAACCAAAAATTAAAAATAATTAATGCATAATTATTATGATTAGTGTGGTAAATAAAGTAAAACTCTTTAGACACTGATTGAACGACCCTAAACATCCCATTTTACTCTGGTTTATGTGCTAGTAGGCACCCACAAAATATTTTCTCACGGGCCGTGCCTGGTGGAAGTTTGAGTTGAGTTAAATCGGTTTTTTGTCTCTCACGAAAGATAAAGGATTATCACTTCTCTTTATCAGTGTCATCAGAGACTGGCCTAATGGTTTTTCCGTCCTCCCTGGTCCCTGGTCGTTGCACTTGGGTCAGATTAGATTAGGACCTGTTATCTGGTGACCGAAATGTGATCTGGTGAAGATGACTGGTGTACTCTGGCGTTGACAGTCTTTATCTGAGGCTCTTGGAATTTTCCGTGTATAAAGATAATGATTGTCTGAATTGGAAAAACAAAGAACTTTCTAGAATATTCGTAGATATTAGGTATGTGGCTCTAAGTATGCTTTTCAACATAGCTCGAACTCAACCCACGTGTGTTGTAGGTATTCAACCCATGTGTGTTGTAGGTATTCAACCCATGTGTGTTGTACCTACATCGTATATATTCTTAATACTCGTAGTGTAGGGAACTAGATAAAATAATTACTCTGTATATTTACATCATAATTTTATCATTATTATCCATGGAAGTCATTACTTGAATGTTCGGGATGTTCCTTATCACGAATTTTGAAAGATTATAAATAAATTCAATAAACTTCATGAAAACGAAATTAAATATATTATTTTGAATGCATGCTAGTGACTTCGAAGTAGGTATACCAAATACCTAGGTATTATTTCAAAATGATAATTTTCTTGTGTAGCATCTGCATCGAAGTGACAGAGAAAAACCATGGAAAAAACACATCTCAAGGTCATTCATTCCTTCTCAAGGTCATGAAGACTTACGAATATTTGACCGCCAAAATGTTCAGAGAGAACAACTGTGGTGATCTATCACTCCTTTAATACACTGAGTAGGGATTGCTTGTTCCGGTCTAGTAAGTATTCTTCTCCTGGAGTTGTCTCAACCAGAAACCGCAGCCATGTGGTAGGTACCTACATTTATTCGAGGGTCTTCACTTCCTAGTATACATCTCTATATATAAATGAGAAATATGGACGGGCTTTGTATCTTTGAATCTTTGTATCTTTGTATCTTTGTGTGTCCGGAATTGTTTAGGCGAAACGGTAAGAGATAGCAAAAAATTGATGAGAGATGACCCCATGTAAATTGTCGTACAATGTCCAGGAAAATTGTCAAAAGTCCGAAATTCCAAACTGTCCTTGAGTTATGACCTTCCTCAAGTATTTCCTTGAGGAAGAGTCCGATTTTAAAACAGTCTTTGCTCTGGAACTTGAAATCTATCGCGAGGACCTATATTTTTTATTATTTAATAACACATTAGACAAAATTAACGTTCATTTAATTCATTTTAGGCCACATTCTGACGTACCGTTCTGGAGATATAAGCCAGAATGTTCGAAATTTCGACCTTTTTTTCAGACTTTTCACGTTTTTTAGCAGATTCCAGCGCGGAACTTAAAATTTGTCGCGAGGACCTATATTTTTTATTATTTAATAACACATTAGACAAAACTAGCTTTCATTTAATTCATATTAGGCCACATTCTGACGTACCGTTCTCGAGATAGAAACCAGAATATTCGAAATTTCGACCATTTTTTCAGACTTTTCACGTTTTTTTACAGATTCCAGCACGGAACTTAAAAATTATCGCGAAGACCTATATTTTTATTGTATAAACTGTCTGAGAACATCACATGATTTTATTTGAGCCCTTTGTTGCCATATTCTGAAAAACCGTTCTCGAAATATGGGCAAGTTTGCTACATTATCAATATCCGCTATGATAGATTTGGCTCGGGATTTTGAAATTTACAGCGATGATGGTTTGTGTGTGTGTGTGTGTGTGTGTTTGTGTGTTTGTATGTGTGTGTGTGTGTGTTTGTGTGTTTGTATGTGTGTGTGTGTGTGTGTGTGTGTGTGTGGTGTGTGTGTGTGTGTGGTGATTGAGTGTGTGGATGTGAGTGTGTGGATGGGTGTGTGTGTGTGGATGGGTGTGTGTGTGTGGATGGGTGTGTGTGTGTGGATGGGTGTGTGTATGTGTGTGGTGTGTGTGTGGTTTGTGTGGGTGTGTGTGTGTGTGTGTGTGTGTGTGTGTGTGGTGTGGGTGTGGGTGTGTGTGGATGTGTGTGGTGTGTGGTGTGTGTGTGTGTGTGTGTGGTGTGTGTGTGGATGGGTGTGTGTACGTGTGTGTGGTGATGTGTGTGTGTGGTGATGTGTGGTGTGGTTTGTGTGGGTGTGTGTGTGTGTGGGTGTGTGTGTGGATGTGTGTGTGTGTGGATGTGTGTGTGGGTGGGTGGGTGTGTGTGTGGATGTGTGTGTGTGTGTGTGTATGGGTGTGTGTGTGGATGTGTGTGTGGGTGTGGTGTGTGTGTGTGTGTGGGTGTGGTGTGTGTGTGTGTGTGTGTGTGGGTGTGGTGTGGTGTGTGATGTATGGGTGGTGTGTGTGTGATGGCTTGGCGAAGCGGGTGCAGCCCGCTAGTAATTATATATAATAATAATAATGCTTTTTCTTCGTGTTACTATGTCACAATCTTAGTGGGTAGCGCAGAATCATAGGACTTTACCACTTTAATTTACAATATCTTGTATTATTTTTTTGCCTATGATTCTGCCACTGGTCGCTGCTTCAAATCAAAGCAGCTCGAACCAGGGGCCTTCCACAGGCCACAGGAAAAGCAAGTGTCTTACCACTGAGCTTACCGTGCATTAAAATGGAAATGAGTAGATATGATATGCTCATTTTTTTTATGCCAAGAAACTGAAAACAAAGTAATAAAAGCTCGTTTGGTCCCTTGTCTTATCACTTATGTCTAAATTCATTATGTTCGTTCCATGTCTTCCCCTATGATTCGACGTGCCTCGATATTTTGTTTTACCTACATAGTTGATAAATAAAATTATCATAGTAAACATTTGCTACAGACATATTTTATTATAATATCTATAATTTACCGTCACTCCATAGAATGTGGAAGAGATGAGGGATCAAACTCGCTTGTATAGGCCCATGTTAGGAGTATACTTAAGCTATACATAATAATATGTATCTATGTATCTACCTATAGCTACTTGTACAGGTAGTTAGTAAAGGAAATAAAGACACATCCGCGACCTTCAGGATATAGTAAGTAGTATACCTAAGTATATAGGTATACTTTGATGGCTACATTACAAAAACAACACCCATTAGAAGCACATAACTAAAACTTCATACATAACTCAGGACTGTGGTTAGGACTTTATGAGTTTCAAAAGCAGACGTTCTCAGTTGGTTCAATAATAATAATAATAAAATAATATCGCCTTATTTATACTGCCCGAGTAGAACTATCAAGTTCTATTATTTCAGCAGGGAGCCCATCAAGATATATTATTACGTGGTAAAAATCCCAAATGGGAGGATAACATGTCCTGTCCGGGCTGGATTCCGAACCCACGACCTCTGGATTCACAGAGTGCCTCTTTAATCACTCTTCAAGTGGTAAAAACAATGGTTGCTAGTTGTTTTCACATTAAGCTATCATAAATTTGTGTCAGTTTCCCAATGATCTACTAAAACTCGACAATCTAAATATTTGCCCTACTATTACTTCCGAGAAATTTCTAAGATTAGAAATCGGAAGTATTGTGTTCGTTTTTGTAAAAAAAAATATTTTTTTTGCTCCGATTTCAATTTTTTTCATATTTCTGGACGTTTCATAACCTCCTGAGTAAATTTGGTTTTGTGTCCGTCTGTCGGTCTGTCGGTCTGTCGGTCTGTCTGTTAAAACAATTCCTTGTAACGCGCAAATCTCGAAAACTACTTGACCGATTTTGATGAAATTTTGCACACATCTAGGAGATATTCTGCAGATGGTCCCATTTTAAATTTATCGAATTCATACTAGCGGTTCTGGGTGAAAGAGACCATGCGCCTGACCACTAACTTTTTACTTAAACGCTTATATCTCGTGAACGGTACACCCGATTTCGATGAAATTTTGTATGTATATGCATGTTATTGTTTTACATAGACCATTTATATTTATTTTTTAATTAATTATAATTTGACTCTGATATTTCAGAAAATCCGAAATTCCGGACAAAAAAGTAAAAAAATAAGGACCACGACTTGCCGATACAGAATTTTTTGTGGAATTTAGAATGTAGAAAAAACGATATTCTACCATATAAAACAAATTTGAAGAAAATCGGTTGAGCCGTTTTGGAGATACAAGTAATTTTATATAAAATCTCAAAATTGGCACGTGTTTACAATGTGAAGCAATCACGAGGAAGTATTGTGTCTATAATTGGCAGTGTTTTTTTTTTTTTAATTTGGGCTTAACCTCGCTTTCAACTGCATAGTCATATCACGACAGGGGTTTTATCCTCCATTCGCTGGAAACTCACAAACCAGCTACTCAAATTAACCTCACCTAGCCTGAGTGGCACCAGGAATAGCAAGCATCACGTGAGTTCGAATTTGAATGGTTACCCATTCAATGATTTTCCTGGACGTTGCTTAGTTTCAGTGACAGAACGAGAACCGGTGTATTCAACGTGCCATCGAAGCTGGATTTTGACAAATATTTTTTTGTCAGGAGGAATATTTGAGCAATAGTGTATTTTCATACGATTCTTTATATTAAAAAAAAAGTTAAATCCAATATACTAGTCAGCGATTACATCAGGTTAAACAACGTCGAGTGTGGATTCAACGCCCTAGGTTTCTAGGTTTCGAATCATTCGGTCTTCAGAAACTCCTGTACTAAACTAAACCCTTAAAGAAGAAAAAGTCATAATCTCCCTATGTCTTCATGTTGAGAACAGATGTTGGTATGAACGGAAAGAATAGAATACTGGCATGGAAGTACCTACCAAGTATTTACTAACGCTAGTCAATAGGAATACATAATCTTACCTTCCTCTAAAACGCTAGTCAATAGGAGTAGACCAATAGTCATAGTAATCTTGACCTAAAACCTGTCCTATCTCAACCACACGCGAGCTTATGTTTATCATCTGATAGTCAACTCATTATCATTGATAAGAACGTAGTTTATCTTGCACGTGGCCAGCGCAAGCTTCCCTGATAAAATCGTAAATTTACTTCTAATAATGAATGTTCAAGTATTGTTATGTCTATTGTGAAAATCATTGTAACTAGGATAGTTGATGTGTTATCGTATTTGTGTTGATCACAATCGTGAAATCACAAGTAAGTACTCAAACTAGCTTTACTAAATTTTTGCTTCATTGGGACTCGAACCACCGACCTATAGATCACAAGTCCACCGCCTTATCGATTAAGCTACTGAGATTGGTAATAGACAATATGGTGCATATCTCAGATGTCAGTACTTGTAAGGGTGACCATACACATGTACATGAATTTATTAATTTACGAATACATATATAAAATATAGTACATAATATAAATGATCAATTACAAGAAATATTCCTACGCTAAAGAACACTATCTTCTATCTGAAGTACAATTAATTAGATAGATTGTCAAATATTATCAAATGGGTATCTGTAAATATTTTTAGTGCCATTCTGACCTTTTCAATCAGCTCAATTATTGTCGAGATTGTTTAAGGTGGACAGGAGTAGATAAATCATAGCGTCTATCCAAATGATAGCCATATGGTCTATTCAAATGATAGCCAAACTTGTGAATACCCATCTGGAACATACAGTATACGTATACGTATATATATGGTTTAGACTTGAATTAGATCACGCTGAGGATTCAAGAGTTCCGGGTTCTGTTCCTTTCCGGGATCAAAGATTTTTCGACCCTTTTCTTACATGAAAGGAGAGCAACTTCTAAGCAAGATATTATAATAATAATAATATCGCCTTATTTATACTGCCCGATAAGGACTATTAAGTCCCATTATTCCAGCAGTAAGCCCAATATGTGGTAAAAATCCCAAATGGGAGGATAACTTGTCATGTCCCGGCTGGGTTTCGAACCCACGACCTCTGGAACCTCTGGATTCACAGAGTGCCGCCTTTACCACTGAGCTACCGGGACAGACATGTCCGATATTATGTCCGTGGTATCATTATGGTGGAAAATATAGACTGTGAGAGTAAAGGGACTCTTTAACTTTAGTCCTTTTACTGTGAGAGCAAAGGGATGTCTGTCGCGGTAGCTCAGTGGTAAAGGCGGCACTCTGTGAATCCAGAGGTTCCAGAGGTCGTGGGTTTGAAATCCAGCCGGGACATGACAAGTTATCCTCCCATTTGGGATTTTTACCACCTAATATTAGGTATGTCTTAGGATTACTGCTGGAATATTGGGACTTTAATAGTCCTTATCGGGCAGTATAAATAAGGCGATATTATTTTTTAGTCTCATTCTTGCAGGATAAATAAAGTATTGTATTGTATTGGTGTTGAAACGGGGCGGCGAAAGCTACGCCGAGGAGGGTGTGATGGTCTCTAACCGGGTTATTAAATAATATCTCATCAGACTGATGGAGTATGGTACCTTTGCAATTAATTTAGGAATTTTCGGAGCATTGTTCAGCTATTCCTAGCTTGTCCCAGCCTACATATAATAAGTGAACTATTTGTAGAACCAACCATTAATTCATTGCATCGTGAGGACTTTTGGCTTTCTGCATATTGAAACCTATTTACTGCGTCAGGTAGCTAGGCTGATTAGGGTTTGTTCCGGTTAGTCGGCTCTTACGGAAAATATACGTGATAACTTATGGTAATACGTAGATTGAATAGCTAATCACAAAGACATATTAAAAGCTCGAGGTCCACTCATAGTAGCTGCTTTAATGTAAGCAGCGACCAGTGGCGCAATTATAGGCAAAAACAAGATATAAGGATATTAAAAGATATCGAAAAGTCCTATAATTCTGCGCTACCTACTAAAAATTGTGATATAATAACACAAAGACACATTATTATTACTTTATTAAGTTTAGTAGTTAATTGGGTACCTATCACGACAAATGGCTTCTATACGTTTTTGTCCAAAACTTTGCTGTGTTACTGAGAATCATCAGAGTCAAGTACAATATTAGATCCATTACAAATCCAGACGGCTATTCTTTCGAAGGTAAAGCAGTAGATACTTCTCTACCTGCTAGGAATAACAATGCCTTACTCATCACTCTGTGAAATACCAGTTCATCAGTAATCCCATGTTTCCATTACACCTGGCCCAATGAAATAGTCAACACACTAGCGAGGTTTGCGATTGTTATGGTAGAACCTTGTCCAAGGGTTTTGCCTATGTAAGTCCCATAGGACCTTGTGGAGAGCCTATTGTAGTCAGGTTACTGATTCATTTGAGACCCCCTATAAATCTGAAATGTCGCTAGGTCAAAGTCAAATTCAATAAATAAATTTAAAAAATGTTCAGAAATATGAAAAAAATTGAAATCGGAGCAAAAAATATTTTTTCTTACTAAAACAAACACAATAAAGGGATCTCTGAGTGGATAATATTCCTTTGTGCTTTCTTCTGGTATGAACAAGAATTCGAAAATGTCATTTTATGAGGGTTGTATAATAGGTACATTTATAACTAGTAGCGATGTACATTAATATTATTTACATTAATATTATGTACACCATTTATGTACAATTGTACATATAGGTATACCCTAATATTATGTACACCATTTACATAAAGGTATACATAATATTATGTACACCGTCATCTACTAACTCTAACACATGAACATCAGCAAGATTGTTCCCAGAGAGATCAGACTAATTGTTCACACTTGAAAGTACGAATACAATGTGTTAGGAGATAAGACGTTTCATCATAAATGAAATGGATGCAATAACTGAAATCTTGAGCTTCAATGAAATAATTACCCGGTACAAAGCAATTTTAATCTGCAAAACTAAGACAGTTCCCAGGATCATCTAATCTAGCTAAGACGAAGTTACTTTGAAAGCAATATTATTAGCACAATGTAGATAATAGTAATTATATAGGTATAATATCGTATCTCTTAAATTGCAAACTGTTATTCGCCCAACAATCCCAAACACCCAGACAAAATAATTACTGGACTGATACAATTTATACAAACAGAGAAATTTTGATAATTTTCATACTTCGCACAGATCATTACATTTTGACATTGAGGGGTCAAAAAATTCCGTTGGACTTTTAATCTGGGTCCCAATTTACACGAACAAGTGGTACTATGTTCTATATGAACAGTTTGTCCCGTAAATAAATATAAGTTCAATGTACCGAACATTAATTTCCTTAATTTGAAATGAACTTTGTACCTATATTCCGTTTAAATGATTTGAAAATTTCCTCTCAGATCGGCGTAGGTTCAAATCGTATGTGAGGTAGAATTTGGAATGCCCACATTAAAATAGCACATGACTACAAATTTACGTTGGTATATGTAGTTCTTGTCAATAAAGCATGTTTGTGTGAAACATGAAAAAAAAGTTATCATATTTGTGTTAATCTCCCCAGCCGACCCCAGTAGCAACATTAGCTTGTATGGGATAAAGGCAAAGGAGATACATATACAGGGTGGTCCAGAAAGTTTGCACCAAAATGATAGGGGTAATAAAAGAGACCATTTCCAACAAAAATATTCCCGGACATTTTCCTTTATTTTTTGTCGTTTTCAAAATGGCGGCCAAAACGTGTATTTTTCAAATACGTGCGTTCAGAACCTTGACAGCCTAAATCAGCATGAACATTAAAAAATTGAACGAGTTAATTTAACTTATTTTAATTAAAATTTTATTCTCAATTCAAAAATGCAATCCGTTTTTTTCTAGGTGGTACAGAAAAAATTAAAAAAATCAAAAGCCAAACCAAAGTCGGAATATTGAAAAACACACTTTTGGCCGCCATTTTGAAAACGACAAAAAATAAAGGAAAATGTCCGGGAACATTTTTGTTGGAAATGGTCTCTTTTATTACCCCTATCATTTTGGTGCAAACTTTCTGGACCACCCTGTATGTAGGTATATTATAAATATTTATGTTAACCACATTCGTGATACCACAACTACTCAAACTCACTCTACTAAATCCACGCTGAAACCGGGACTTGCACCACCGACCTCCAGGTTACAAGTCCGCCGCCTTAACGATCAAGCTACTGAGGATGTTTGTGTGAAATATGAAAGGTTGGTAGGTCTGGTCCATGTGAAAAAATCTACTTCGCCCTAATTATCTGGGGAGAGCTGACAAAAAAGGGCAAAAAGGGGGGGGGGGGGCGGAATAGTAGTCAGCCTCCAGTCTGACGAATATATGAACTTTCCTCTCCGTTACGAAACATTAAACTTCTAATTAATATTCCTGAATTATTCAATTCTTAGATATTTAACTACCAGTAACCTTAGTACCCTAGTACCTAGGTATCTTTTGATGTTCATTCATACACTTATTCTACAATGTGAAGCTTATGTGATGTTACAAATGTATTTTAATTCCAAGGCCGAATTTGCTGTGAGAATCTACTATAGCTATTATTGCAGTGATGAGAGCATAATACCTACTCAACTTGAGTAGTTGAGTACCTACTCCAAACTAGCTTAATTACCGATGGATGTCCTTAGCGCTATGAGAACTTGGAGGGCTTGAACTTTACCACATACGTCATTGATTGTCATCTAACATTTAGTAACGCACTACAGGGATATAGATCTCATTCAAATTTTGCCAGATATGCCTGACCATTTTATCTATATTAGTATACCTAGAGCAATGCCGATAAGCAGTCATACTTAGCCCAAAATTGAAAAAATGATACATACCTACCAAGTGTCCAAGTCTGAGATCACAAATTGAAAAAATATAAAATGTAGGTACTATAATGTAGTACCTATTACAGTACCTACTTACGTACTTACCAACCACAAACTTGTAGAAGACCAATGAGTGAAAACAATAATAACAAGTCTGTTAATAAAAAATAAATATCGACAAAATGACAGTTTTAGGACACTTAACTATTAAAATTAATAGCCACGTTATTGCGCGGACACTACGGAGCTCCGAAAATCGTTTATATCAAGCTGTAGGGGTCTAGGGACTTAAGGGAGGGGTCTAGGGACTCAAGGGCGTAGGGAGCCAGGGTCTTCGTTGTGGTCGTCAATTTATGTAGGAGGAGGAAGGCTAAAAATTCAGGTTTTTTACCCTTACTTGTGATGAGAGGGTCATGTTTATGTTAATGAGAGGGTACGTTTTAGAGAACCGGACCGGACTACAGTGACAAAGAAGTTACAAATGCCTAATAGGAGGGAAACCTACATGTTCAAGTCACCTATTGTCAACGCAATATCACTGTTCAATGAGCTAGAGATCCATGCTGATGATGCTCGTTAATGCTCTCCTTCCTTTAGTAATTTTGTTTTTTTGTATTGGTATTTTGTGTGTGTTTTTTATTTATTTTATATACGGTATAATTGTCAGTTATTGCTGGGGATTATGGCGGTAGGTAGTAATACTTGCAGCCTCATCTCCAGTGTAGACATATATGTAAAAAAAAAAAAAAAAAAAAATGAGAGCACTTACTTGTGATGGACATCGTGCTCTTGTTGAAGAAGAGCCTCAGAGGTTTCTGCAGCTGGAGGTGTTGTCCGCTGAGCTGGCGAAGGTCCCCCAAGCTCATGTCTGCTGTCGCTTCCGGGGACATGGGGTCTCGGTGCCACACTTTACAGCTCTGGGGAGAAAGGCAGACGAGAAGAAAATACTTTTAAAAAGAATGTGTCAGTTGTGTCACGGTCCAATTTGAATCCAAGTAGAACAATAAATAAATGGTGTGCTGGGGCACCCCTAGCATTATCTCCATGAATAAATTTTATGATTTTCTTATTATATTTTGTATTTTATTGTATTGATATTAATTATCATAGGTATCTGTGTTAATCATTCTCGTGATATCACAACTACTCAAACTTGCATTACTAAGTCTACTCTCAAACAGGGACTTGAACCACCGACCTCCTGGTTTCAAGTCCGCCACCTTATCGATCAAGCTACTGAGGTCGGTTTTTTGTATTGATATAATAAAATTATAAAAAGAGTGTGATTGAAATATAGGATCAATAATAATAAACAATAATTTATCTGTATCTCAATTTATGAATGTCCCAAAAGCTGGTGCTTTTGAGGGGGGGGGGAAAACTTGACATTCTAAATGTTCGTGTCGGGGGTGCAATAAGAAAATTGAGAAGGGAGGGTAGGGTGTCAAAGGACTCAAAAGGTCCCAAATGTTTAGATATTGCCTTTCTTTAACACATTGAACACCATGAAACCCACTGGTGGCTTTACTGATGTTCCAGGAAAGTCACCGGTGGGTTTCATCTAGATTTTTCAGAGCACACAATGATACTCAGTCATGAAACCCACTGGTGACCTAAAGGGGACATAATTAAATATTCCAAAGTTGTCCTATGTACCTGAGAAAAAAACTAGAAAAAAGCCTTGGAGTTCAACGTGTTAAATAAATAGTTCGTTTTTGTATACAGTTATACGCCCTAGTAATTTAAGACAAATTAGTCGCTTTCAACTGCATGGCCATATCACGACGGGGGTTTTACCCTCCATTCTCTGGAAACTTACAATCCAGCTACTCAATTTAACCTCAATCAGTCTGAGTGTGGCCAGAATAGCCAGCATTACGAGGATTCAAATTTGAATGGCTACCCATCCAAGTCCTATCCTCGCCGGACGTTGCTGGAGTATTCAACGTGCCATCGACTTATGAAAGAAGAGAACTTTGCCTATTTTTTGACATTTTTAGTTTTTTTACAACGTTTACCGGGTGCCCGTGATGACTTCCACAACCTGGGCCTATTTTCTTCTAAAAACCGTGTTTTCCGGGACTCGAAGTTTGTTATTACTGTTTCATTAATAATAAAAACTCACCCATTGTTTCAAGCGATCCAGCATAATATACAACACCAGCAGGAGAAGCAAATCCAACAGCTGCCTGGGACTGTAAATATCACAATAACATCCAAACAGTAGAACGATAATTTTGAATGGCCCGCAAAACGGCAAAAAAGATACCAAACGAATAATTGATGTTGGGAACTTTATCTCTAACTAATTAACTTTAAAAAGATACTTTTGTTTCTAAGTATTTGTACTCTATACTTTGAATCTTGTATTGTTTCTCTTTAAGTGCATGGATGAAATTTAATAAGGCGTACCGTACTACAGTCCCTTACTTGTAGGGATTTAATTGTATACAATTAATTTAGTAATTATGTAAATAGGTATCACAATAATAAATATTTATTAATTTAATTTAAAATAGACTATAATAAAACCTTATTAAACAAATTATTAGCACAATTCTTTTATTGACATTTATTGGTAACTAGATGTAGGCTATAACTTGGTGATGGTAACTTTAAATTGTTATATTAAACTAATTTTATTGTTAGTAATAAATATACAAACACTTTTACTGATTGCTTTAACGTTATTCCTGCGGACAAGTTACAAACAAATGTTTGTAACAAATAAATAGAAATATATCTCATTAATTTAAATCAAATGTTAACATGACTTGAAATAGTAGGAAAAAAATTACGTAAATTTTTTCGCACTTTTTCCTTTTTGGCGGAAAATTCAAGCAATTGTTTTAACTGACCGCGCGCGTTTGGACTTCTAAATAGAACTAAGTCCAATAAAAGTTCCTAGCAGCAGATTCTGCCATTCTGTCTCTGTATGCTAGGATGAGCATAACGTAATAGTCAGAGGTATCAGTGAATCAGTTGCCAGTTCTGTTATCAGTTAAAATTCAACAAGGACGAAAACTTAACAATAAAATGGGTTTCTATATCACGCGTTTTTTTTTTACAACACAACCGACAGTACAAGAAACTGGTTGGGCGAATCTTTGCTGGAAAGGCTCCTTGGCCTCCTCCTTTAGCAGTGCTAGTCTTTTAAGGATTTCGCTATTTGACATAGGAAGCTATTTCGGGCACTTTGAAGCCAGGCAGACGCTAGGAAATATACGGCACAGGAGCTACATAATTATGCTTTGAACAACTGATGGGTTGTAGGTTGTTAATACTTCATCGACCTCGTTGCTCCAAATTGCCTAATGCCCATGCTCCTATCTGGTGCTTGCTTAGAGGCTTAGCCCCATGCTATCACTTCTGTCGTATGTCCATGCTCTTACCTGGTGCTTGCTAATAAGTCCAACTATTTCATTTCCGTCGTCCGTGTTATTTCCTCACCTCTAACCTTTGAGATTCATACTTTTCTACAATGGGACTCATTAGTCCTAATCGGGTATAAATAATAGACAGTATAAAAAAGGCGATATTATTACTTCCTATAAATTTCTAATATTAGAAATCGGAAGTTCGTTTTTTTTAATATTTATTTTCTCCGATTTTTTTTTTTTTTTTTTTCTTCATATTTCTGGACGTTTCATAACCTCCTGAGCAACTTTGGTTTTGTGTCGGTCTATTAAATACATTCCTTGTAACGCACAAAACACAGAAAATACTGAGCGGATTTCGACGAAATTTTGTACACATATTGGAGATGTGTTGTGAATAAAATTGTGAATGGTCCCATTTTAAATTAATCACCTTGGCGTTAGCGGTTCTTGGAGATAGAGACCATGCGCCTGACCACTACTTATACTCTTACCATATAACAGTACACCCGATTTTGATGGAATTATCTATGTTTATGGCTATTAATGTTTTACATAGGGCATTTGTATTTTTTTTATATAAACATATAAAATATGAACACTGATATTTACGAAAATCCGGCGGAATTTTGGACCAAAAAAGTGCAAAAGTAAGGTTACGAAAGAGAGTTTTCTTTTGTAAAATCTACAATGTAGGATAAAAGGTATACAACCATACATGTAAAACAAATTTGAAGAGAATCGGTTAAGAAAATTTGGAGATACTTGTGTACAAGTGATCTAGTATAAATGTTCAAAATTGCCAAGTGAATAAATACAATGTGAACCAATCATGAGGAAGTATTGTGTCCATAATTGGCAGTGTATTATTTTTATTTTCAATATTCAAAGTGCCTACTCACGTTGAGCTGATGGGAACGTGGAAGTTTCAATGGAAGGTTCCTATAGCAGAGTCCTCGCCGGTAGCACGTGGATCACGTAGTCACAGGCAGGGCTCGGATTCCAAGGAGCAAAGGATTGTTTACCCAATACTAGGGCTAGGGTTACTTTCATGGATAAAGAGGTAATGGATAACTCGTAATGCATAAAAAAAAATGTCCTCTAAAATCGGCCATCTTAATTAGTTTTTAACACAGAGGAAATTATAACAATAACAAATTATGTTGTTAGTGTAATGGGACTTCCTGTGTCGAGCCGACTGTATAAATAAAGCCCTACTATACTTTACTAAACTATACCATTTTTTTTATTATAGATATTTCGTTAAGAGACAGATTTTATTACCCATGTGATATGCATTATGTTGTTTCCATTACTAAACTTATGGTTGGCTATTATTATTACGGGACCTACCACCTCAGTATCTGGATCGATAAGGCGACGGATTTGTAACCCTGAGATCGGGGGGTCAAGTCCTAAGCACGGCAAAGATCTAGTAAGGCGAGTTTGAGCGGTTATCCCGCATATACGAGTAATTTTATAAGGTACCTACTCGCTTGTCATGCAGAAGGTCTCGGGTTCGAATCCCAGACCCGACAAAAAATTTTTTTTTTTTTTTTTTTGAAGGTGAATATACCTTGAGGACTTTATTTTAAAAATAACAAAATTGTTGTTGTAGGTATCCAAAATTTGGTTACAGTTTATTGAATAGGATATCTTCCGGTGCGCTTATGTTGACCCAGCAAAAAAATGGGACGTATATTAAGTCACTTCTCGCCCATCAGAGGGGAGGCATACTACGGGATGGGCGATCTACAACACAGACCACAAGCAGTGCCGGATTAAGGCTGCGGGGGAGCCCTTGACATTTCAAGGCGCGGGGCCCCAATATTTTACCGAGTTTTTTTTCTCAAAAATACTATTTTTAGAACCTCAAAATCGAGACCAAGTGTTCTGAACACCTATCCATAATAGTATCCAAAACCACTATTGCCTGCTGTTGAGAGCAAATAAGAGCGAAACAGCTGTCCAGGTTTGTTCTCATATTTATGTAGGTACGTCTAATACAACTTCTTTTTTTATACTGATTTCATTATCAACATGAAAGTATTTTTAGTTAAAAAATTCCGCCTGGCCTGGAATTCGAACACCTGGACCCTGAACAGTAGTCACTAGGAGTACATCACGCAGGTTGCGGTTCAGAGTCCTGATCTGTCTATGTGTGATCAAAATAGGGTCTCTGTCTTGTTCACTTTAATAAAGAAACATTGATATAATGGTACACATGTTATAGTATTTAAAAAAAGTAATGCGTTCTCTAGATATTTCGAATGGCTCCTTTTTTGTTGTTGGACCCTGTATATATATACAGGGTCCAACAACAAAAAAGAAGCCACTCGAAATATCTAGGGAACGCATATACACACACACCCACACAGACACTCTCACTCACACACTCACATACACCCACGCACACTGTATTATACCATGTACAATTATTTATGTTTTTCCATAGATACCTGAACCTATATTATATTAGTTGTAATCTAACTTTTGTACTGTATTTTGTCATGTATATTATTTTGTACAAATTGTAACTTTTGTTAGGTAAATTTATAAATAAATAAAGAAACATTGGACTGTGCTATTACTTCTTGCACAATGAAGCGCACGCATCATGGGGCATGCCAAGGACCCTATGAACAGTGGACTTTACTGATCCCCGCACTCATAGCAATACACTTAACAATCTCAATAGGTATTATGCAATATAAGTGCAAATAATAGGTTTATTTATAAGTAACAATGTCATATTCCTCGTCACTCCAAACTATTTGCATGAAAACACTCGTAGTTTATATCAGTGAGGGACACACAGACGCGCGCTAAATACGTATAAGCAGTGTACTTTGCTTATTGACTTGAACCAGATTTATTATTGCTCTGTCTATAATAATAATAACACTCTCTAGTGGAAGGTAACCACCAGGCGAGGTTAATGCTCAAAGCAAAGGTAGACTTTTTATAGACTGGTAAGAAATGGTTGTTAATTCCTTTAGGAAAACTTCCTAAAAGCAGAGAAGCACCCAAAATAAATATTATGATAACTACTTAAGTAGGGGTAGTGTCACGGGACTCAAGAGAGTGATGTTGATAGAGATTATGCACAAGGCTGTGTGCTCTTCTTCATGCATCACAAGATTGCTAATTCTCTGAGACATGCGATCAGGAACACTACTGATAGCTAGTACCTACCTATCTGCTAATCATCATTACAATATTCTAATTATGCCCACCTGGTATAATTAGAATGACTGATGATCAGTATTGTTTAGAAGAAACGCAAACTTGAGTGTTCATGGTGGAGAATAGGTTTTCGCTAAATTGCAAGTAATTTATACCTACTGCCAACATGTAATAATAATAAAACTCTTTAGTGGAATGTAACCAACAGGCGAGGTTAATGCTCAAAGCATTTTCTCTACCACCTAACCCTCAGAGTCTTATTATTATGTGGTCACAATCTCAAATTAATAATGAGGAAAAATTCAGAGACAACAAAATTCTGAAGAATACCTCTGCTTCATCTACTTGTAAAACCTACCTATACTAAAAATTTAAAATTTAGATAGGTGTTAGAAAATGAAATGTGGAGTTTGTATCACAAGCAATATGTGTGAAAGTATAGTTGAATATTTTGTTTTGTACAACTTGCGAACTATGACTAATGACTACTAAGGTTTATTATAAGATTAAAAATAACTCGTAGATACATGATCTTGCCAAAAAAATCTTGCCAATTTTTGAAAAATTGAAAATTCGACATACTGGAACTCTGCATAAGGCATTTCCAGGATTCATAAGGCTGTATGGGACACAGGTTGGACCCGGTCGTCATGGATTATAGAAATCTGTAGTTTTACGTAAAACAGATTTTTATAATAGGTTTTTGGTTATTATAAAGGGAGCGCTTCCAAAGCCGAACACGGTTGCTTTTATTTTTTTGGATGTCAGCCGAACAGTTCCATTATTCGCGGAATTACTATTAATTTTTCAGTCTAAATGTTGTGTTTCGTTAGCCAGCTAGGATAGCTTGGGTGAGGGGCTTAGGTTAGGTTGAAATTAGTGCAGGGTTAGACCGGGTCGCTGCGCGACCCGGCCTAACCACCTGCACTAATTTCAAC
This sequence comes from Bactericera cockerelli, assembly GCA_024516035.1. NCBI lineage: Eukaryota > Metazoa > Arthropoda > Insecta > Hemiptera > Triozidae > Bactericera > Bactericera cockerelli. Next base: position 51,293,756 of record CM044956.1, read on the forward strand.
CTAACCTAAGCCCCTCACCCAACCATCCTACCCAACAAACTGAAGTCAGTGATCTATCGTGCAATTTCACCTCGTTAACTTTACCTAACCCTACCTTTGCCCATTATGTCTCATAAAAATAATTATTATTTTAGTTTAAAAATTATAATAATAATAAAAGAAAAAATCATTAATAAAAAAAATGTTACATCAGTTTAAAAAATTAAAAAAAAAAATTGACGAGAGCATGATTTGAAGACATACCCTCAACTCGCGCGTCATAAGCGACATGCTTATACCGCATCGCTACCCAACAGTTGAGAACGAGTGTCAAAATAAGTATTACATAAGCATGAGCAAAATTCCGCGAATAATGAAACTGTTCGGCTGACATCCAAAAAAATAAAAGCAACCGTGTTCGGCTTTGGAAGCACTCTCTATTATAAAAATAATTATGTGATCGGTCCACAAGTGTGGCGGGTAGGTTTTTGAAGTTACAGAATGCGACAAGAGGCCTGTGAGCACAGAGACAGATTTCTATTGATCTGTGACTTCAATAACTTTTCGAACAGAATTTTATCAATATCCTTTTTAAGCAGAAGTTTGCCGTATTTTTCTTTCTAACCAAAGTTAACCAAACGGGAATAAAATGAACCAAACTGGAAGCAAGTCATTTTTCTTTTGGAAGAGGAAAAATTTCCACTTCCAAAGTTAACCAAAGTGGAAGTAGAAAATTCTTGCTTCCAGTCCTTTTATAGGTTAAGTCCATTGTTTATCTTTAAAAGTAACCAAACGCATTTTTCTTTCACGAATGACCTTGGAATAAAATGGAAATATTTGGAAAAAACCTAACCAAGAAAAAAAATTTAGTTAGAAAGAAAAATACGACTATTGACAAACAATACATAACGAACTTCCATTGCTCTCTGGGCATCTCATGTGAAACATTGCCTCATTAGAAAATGGCGGACACCATAAAGCCATTAGCATGGTGTCCGCCATTTTCTTTAATCCACTGTTTGGTATTTCCTATGAAGAAGGGTGCTTCAGTTCTCGTCCAGAAGATCGTTACATTTGTAATGGTATCCTTGAGGTACAGATTTCTATTATACAAAAGGTGTACAGATTTATATTTATTCTAGAAATCTGTATCTCTTTCTTATCATTGCAATATGCAAATTTATATTTATTTTTTTGCTGACTGCAGTAATTTTTTTCTCTCAGATTAAAATTGTTTTTTGTTGAAGTTTTTGTGTGATTTCCGTCATTAGAGTTAATTTTTATTGTTCAATTCAATTACTGTAGTCCATATCTTCAGAGATCTTTTAGGCTGTGTTATTAAAGCTAGATGAAGTTGTAGAAAAAAAAAACAATCTTTCAACATGGATTTCAACTCACTGAATATGAAACAATTTGTAAAAGATGCTGGCACTGCACTAAGCAGAGTTGTACAGGTAGGTAATACAACAACAATGAAGTGAATCATGCAAAGTTTTCCTAGAACATTATGATGAAGACTATCTAGAATGATAACAAAGAAAGATGGTCATAATAATAATAATATTCTTTAGTGGAAGACAACCACCAGGCAAGGTTAATGTTTAAAGTATTTTCCACTACCTAACACTTGCAGGGCAAAATTAATAGACGTTTTTGTAATAACTCTTTTGCACTAGGTCACGGATTTTGTACTGTGGGAGATAGAGAAAACCGACACTAAGGGCAAAATTAATAGACAAATTCTATAACTTGAGAAATTGCTATGCGTCAGTTTTCCCTACCTTACATATTATGCAATCCCAGACTTAGCGCCACAGAGGTATTACAAAAATGTCTATTAATTCCAGTCACGGTAATTTTGAATATTATTTAAAGAGAATGAGAAAAGTGCGTACAGAGAAGTGTAGATATTGTGATGTGAATAGGGATGATGCTGCCCATACCTTTTTTGTGTGTGAGAGATATAAGGGACAGAGAGAAGAGTGTTATACAAAGTTAGGGAGAGTGTTAAGTGTAGAGAATATAATAGAGGAAATGTTGATGAGCAAAGAGAATTGGGAGTGTATAGAGAAAATGGTGAGAGAAATCATAGTTATAAAAGAGAGAGATGGGAGGGCCCTACAACGGAATCAGTAGAGTCCTACTGCGCCGCACTTGAAGTAATGATATTTTTCAGTTCCAGGTGCGGTTAGCTCTTTGAGAAGGTGGGTTTTTAGTGGGTGGAAATCCCACACCCCAAGTCAGGATGACCTGGGTGTCTTTAAAAGATTTTTTCCTGCCTTCAACCAAAAAAAAAAAAAAAAAATTCCGCCCTAAGTAATGACTTAAGTTGTATGTATGTATGATTTTATTTGTGGTGAAGTACAAGGCCTCTTCACAATTTTTGTGGGTAGCACAACATTACTAAGAGCCTCCTTCACATGTCAAATTATTCTATTACATTAATTTCTTTTTACTCTGGTAATGCTGTCACTGGTTGTTACTCATACAAGTAACTTCTCATTTTTCCTCACGAGGTATGAGTGACCCCAAACATCCAAGTACAGAGTAGAATAATTCCTGCTCCGCTGGGAATCAAACCAATGTTCAGCCAAATAAATTTCCAACAGCTCCTGAAAACTCTGCTCCCGATTTTTCTAAAATAATCTAAAATATTTTCCAAATTTCTTTCGTTATATAACATGGTTAAGACAAGGAATGCAGTAAAAGAAGAGTCAAGTGAAAACGAGAATGAACTGGAAGAAATGAGTGTGAAAGAATTATTAAAAAAGATTTACAAAAAAATGACCTCGTATGATGTAATTATTATAGAAATGAAAGAATTGAAAGAAATGGTTATTGAAAACAGGAAAGAGATTGATACATTGAAAAAGAAGCTTGATGAGAAAGAACTAGAGAACAAAATATTGAAAAAAAGTGTCGAAGTACAAGATGAAAATATTGGGGAACTAAACCAAAGGTCGAGAATGTCAAACATCGTTATAAATGGAATGAAAGAAAATCAAAAGGAAAACATAAAAGAAATAGTGGAAAATCTTGGAAAAGAAATTGGAATTTTGAACCCTGAGTATCATATACAAGTAGCTCATAGAGTTCCATCAAAAACAAGTCCTAAACCAATTGTCGTGAGACTACTCAATACAAAAACACGTGACATATGGGTGAAGGCCGGCAAAGAAAACAAATTATTTGATAAAAAAATATATATAAATGAACATCTAACGACCAAGAACTACACACTACTGAGAAATACCAGAGCTTGGGCGAAGACAAACCACTACAAGTTTGTCTGGACTCAGGATTGCCGGGTACTTATGAGGAAAGATGAAAACTCGCGAATCAGAAGTGTGAAGACCATGAAGGACCTGTCAATGGATTGGAAGGACGTCACTCGTTCCAGTTCTTCCGAGGAAGAGACAACAGATGCTTAGCAGTTTTCAAGTTTTCATTTTTTTTTTTATTTTTATTTTTTTTTTTTTTCAATTTCATTCATTTCTTTACATTTAAAACATTAAAACAGATATATTTTCTCACAATATCAGTAAAACAACAAAATATAAATTAAAATCTATGAAAAAAATCAGAGCTCTAAAAAAATTTAAATCATTGAAGAAAAAAAATCAATCTATAGATATAAAAACAATCACCCTTTTACTAATTTATGGATGTAATTAATGTAATTGATGATCAATACATCACAGATAAGTTCTCAAGTTCTTTAGACTGTCCACATATCAAAAGTAATGGAATTAGTATATTACATCTAAATATGAATTCCACAATACTAATGAGTATAAACAACTCGTTGTTAAATATTTTTAAACAACTTAATATTTCCATCTGAATAACCTGAGAACCTATTATCTGCATCCTCTTATTAATCATAATCATCATCTTATTAATATATAAATATATTTTTTTTCTCAATGTTGTTTTTTAAAAAAAAATATTTTTGAGCTCATATTAAACATATTAAATAAAAAAATATTACCTATTACTTTTTCTTCTGTTGAATACCATTTTATACACATCAATTTTTTCTATTGTGAATGAAATTGAAAAAAAAAAAAAATATTATTATCTATACATACTATTATTTTGAACTCCCCACCTTCAGCACAAGATTTTTATCTTTTGAAGGTGGGTATACCCTCATAGTTTGTTGAAGATGATACGTACTGTAAAAAATAAATAAATGGAAACTTAAAAAAAAAAAAAAAAAAAAAAAAAAAAAAACCCAGGTCACCGTGCATGTTCTGCCACGGTGACTACTACTGCCATGATAATGACTTAAGTAATTGATGCAGTCTATTAATTTCACCCATCACCATAATAACCTCATTGACTACCAATGCACAAGACCCTATGATTATGATAGTGAATGCATTTTGTCCTATAACTCAAAATTGTATTTTTCATTTCTCATTATGTTTTAGCTCACAGAAGAAAAATTGGGCACATCAGAAAAAACAGAACTGGATGCTCATTTTGAAAGTTTAGCCAGTAGAGCGGATGTCACCAAACATTGGACTGAGAAAATGGTTGGGGATACTGCAGCAGTGCTTACCCCAAACCCAGGTATGAAATTACTGAAATTTATGCTGAATCTATGCCACCAGAAGGTATGTTAAAGAAAAGTTTCTATTTAGATTTATCTAATACTGTTTCATAATTCAGTATTGAGTTTGTACAATTATTACATTCAAATATTTTTTTTTTTTTTATTATTCCAAACACTTTAAATTTAAATCAACAACAATATCATTATTTGATACTGATAAGAGTATTTATAGATTGCTGAACATAACTATTTATGTTTAATGTTCTGAAAATGTCTCATTTATCTTACAGGCAACCGTGTAGAAGATTTCCTATTTGAGAAAATGGAAAAGAAAAGACCCAGTAGACTAAGCAATCTGGAATATCTTGGTTTGGATATGACGGAGGCAGGCAATGCATTTGGTCCTGGTACTACCTACGGGACAGCTCTCATTAAAGTGGGACAGTATGAGCAGAAACTAGGATTTGCAGAGAGAGAATTTGTTAATAATGCTCATGTGTCTTTTGTACAGCCTATGCATAAGTTTCTGGATGGTGAAATGAAGACTATTGTGAAAGAAAGAAGCTTGTTGGAAAGTAAAAGGTAAGCAAGTTACTTTGGAAATCTATGCCTTCATTTATGGTCACACTATGTCTAATAGAGGTCGGTGTGAGAATTGGGGCTTCTCTTGTGGAACTCCAACCAGTTAATAATAAATGCCTTCATTTGAAAATTATCTTGCGTTTGTTAATACAGAATAAGAAAATGAAAATGTGCAAAGGGATGATAGGTATTGGCAAAAATAGATGTTTAAAAATCTTTATCATAGTCTTGATTTCATTCTGAAAAGCCAGTTTTTACCATGAACCATAGTAAATATTAAATTTTATGTTTTGCACTTGACATCTGTTTCAGACTAGATCTAGATTCATGTAAGAATCGTGTGAGAAAAGCAAGAAGTATGCTAGGAACTCCTGGAAATGTAAGTTTTCACACTTCAATAAAGTGCATAATATGGGTTTACCACCAAAACATGAAATGCCAATTGAAAAATACACATATCTGGAATAAGAGAACTTTTAATCATGAAGTTGTTTTTTTTTCTCTCTGTGTCTTAAATAACCATGGTGTTTTATATCACCAAACATGTTGGAATAAAATTACATTATAATCCCTGTACTGTAAGCTTATAGTCATCAAGGTATAAACTTTAGGTATTCTCCCACCAATTATTTTTATACATATCAAAAATATTGATTGTTTTGTCTGTTGCACAACTAACATTTTAACAATTTTATGTTCTTGCTTTTTATAATATCATGGAATTTTTTCACAGTAAAAGTAATTTCTTCTTCCTCATTGGAATTCCTGTTTCCATTAAAATTAGATAAGCATAATTTCTAGTAGAAAATCATTAAAATTTATCATCTCTTTTGACACCTACTTCACTGCCAGAATGGTCTTTTTAAATCAAGATTTTAGGTATTAAAAAGTACTGTAAAGTACAATTTTTTTTCAGATAACACATTAATTTGTGGATATTAAAAATTTATACTCATTGTCTATTTTTGTTCCTTGTTTGCTTCTTCTTGCTTCGTCAGAGAGATGGACCTAGCCCTGAGTTTTTACTGGAGGAGGTAATTACTAATAAATGTCTGTAGCTTTTCAATTTTAATTTTTTGAAATTTGGAGGCTTCTAAAAATTACTTTAGTACATAAATGGTCCAGCCTCTAGCACAATTTTGTTTAGTTTGTAGCTTTAAAAAAATACCATTTTTAATAAGTAAAAAAAATAACCTATCCATTATCAGTTATTTTCTATCCATTATCAGCATCAAATCAAAATCAATCCATCAAGATTTAGTTTAAGTTGTATCAGCTCTTGTTCACAATTTTGTCTAAATTTATATTAACTTAAAAAAAAATCTTTTCCATTCTTCAATATATTCTATATTGATAAAATCCATATGAAAATTTAATGACCACAATAATACTGGATTTGTCAGCCTCCATGCTGTAACTGTTGTGACTTCTGCCCATGATGGAAAGGTCTTACATTCAATCCCCAAGTTGGGCAGAATTTTCCAACACAAAATTCTGTTAACTCTTCAGTGAAAAACACTTGAAGATGGCATTACTGGCCCAACCCAGGCTGTGTGAGGTTAATGTTGGTACCCGGTGTGATTCCCAACAATTGGAGGTTAAAATCCCCGTCCTGATGTCTGGACATTTTAACATAATTGTAGTAATTGCACATAAAACAATTCTAGATATTAGAATCTGGGCGTCTATACGATCATTCCATCACTGTGAAATAGGTAGGTATCTGTGCTATCTTGTGGACTCTTATTATTATTATTATACTACTTCTGCTGTGTGGTTTTTTATTTATTAATTAAATTTTTCATTCACGTGAAAAAATTCTGTGCTCCTTAATAAATAAACCATTACAACTGGTATTATTACTATCTACCAGAATGTATCCTAGTTATTTAGCTCGGGTTGCTTTAGTATATTTTTAAAATTTGTAGTCAGCTAAATAGTATAAATGATGTTTGTTAGTAAGCACGTTGCTTTAAGAATACTATAGAACTACTGAACCGAAATTGCTATTTTCATATGTATTGCTTGTCAGTGCCTATGTCAAGTTTATGTATAATAATGTTGCCCTAAAAATCTGTGAACATTTCAATTGTAGAGATGTTGGTGAGGCTTGAGATCAACCATTTTTTGTTGATTTTTCTTTCAGAATTTACATGATAATCCATATACTATTTTGTGAAAAGATTGTAAATAGTTTTTTATGTGACCTGGTTGTAGGGTTTTCAGTAAAAGTCATACAATTAATACTGTGAGATCTATTGTTACCAGTTGATTCTATTTAGTTTTAACACCCTGATTTGAGATAGATCGTCAGGATGAGGGTTTTACCCACCATTTGCTTGGTATCATACCAGCTACCCACATAAACCTCACCCAGCCTGGGTGAGGTCTAGGTCTAGAGGGTACAAAATTTTCTGTTAAAAAATTATGCTCTCAACTAGGAATCAAATCTCTGGACTAAGGGCAGAGGGCAGTAGTCACAACCCCTAATCCACAGAGGCTTGTAAATAATTGGTTACCCAGAAAATTCATTTCCTCATTAAGGCAACTTGGACATGAAAGGAGCCAAGACAATGGAACTGGGCGTCCATATAATCCTCTCACAACCGTGATTTAGGTATCTGTCCCTATATTACGGACACAGAATTATTATTATTATTTAGGCAACCTGTTTCTATAACAAAGCAATGCCAATAAAATTACCCTCCCATTTTTACACAGTGGATAGATTAAATTTAAAGTATTGTACCTATCATAGATCTCTTAGTATGAGCTGTGTTGCAGTATTATAACTTAACAATCTATTCGACACTGATAGGTACCTTGAAACATAAGTATACAAGTAATCATTATTACATTATTAGGTATGTGCCAAGTTATGTATTTATTCTTTTTATGTAGCTTCATCTTCTTCATATATTTATTTATTGTACCTATCATGTATATCAATTGATGCAAATAAATTACAATTACCCTTCAGGCTGAGAGAGATCTGCGGGTTGCCCAGTCGGAGTTTGACCGTCAAGCGGAGATCACCAAGCTGCTGCTGGAGGGGGTTCAGACTAGTCACTCCTCCCACCTGAGGTGTCTGCACGAGCTAGTGGAGGCCCAGGTGGACTACTATGCCACCTGTCATCGCATCATGCAGGAGCTGAAAACTGAACTCACCAAGTACGTTCTCTTTTAGTATAGCCGTAGAGTTTTTAGTATAGCTATAAAGTCTGGCTGGGGGACTATAAACAGGGAGTAGACCAGCAGTGTGGCTGGGGGACTATAAACAGGGAGTAGACCAGCATTGGCTTGGTTCTGAGGGCCCTTGTCAATTATTAGCCTCCTTGTAAAGACAGTGGTAGAAGTGATGAGTCATTCCTCCACTGTCTGGCTACCATCGTTCACGATGACGCCACCATATGATGATATAGAGTTTTTTTGAACAAAATACAAATCTTTGTACACCATTACAATCGAACCTGGATATAAAAGAACAATTTCCATGTCCAATTTACCTCTTTAGGTATTAGGGCAAATAAACTTTATTTGCCCGCCTCCGTGGCGTAACGGTTGTGACTACTGCCCGTAGTCCAGAGATCCTGATTTCGATTCCCGGTTGGAGCAGACTTTTCGCAAAGAAAATTCTGTTCCCTCTGAACAGGTGAGGCTGGCAATTCCGGCCCTACCCAGGCTGGGTGAGGTTAATGTGGGTAGCTGGTACGATTCCCAGCGAATGGAGGTTAAACCCCCGTCCTGTCTACCTCAAGTCAGGACGTTAAAACCAAATAGAATCAATGGACATGAAAGGAGCCTAGACATTAGATCTGGGCGTCCATATAATCCTCTCACCACCGTGATTTAGGTATCAATACCTATCTCATGGACATGGAATTATTATTATTATAACTCTTTATAAGAGAAACCTGGATATAAGAGAAAAAATCTGATCCCTTGAGTTGTCTTATATCCAAGTTTGACTGTATTACAGTAATGTTAAAGAACAATAGTAAAAATATAATGATGAAATGAAATTAGGAACTAGAATTTAAACCTCATGGGGCATTTGGATTTTATTGAGAATGGATATGAAACATGGGCCGTGTGCATTTTAGCAGTTAATATAAATACTATTAATAGTTTTAAGTTAAAAAAACTTTATTAGATATAATTGGACATAATGTACAATGTAAAAAATTATTTAAACAATGAAAAAAAATGGAAACAATACTTACAATAAAATGAAAAGGAATAGAAAAATATATAGAAACATATTATGTCCTAACTAAAGGGCGGGGTTATTTCCCATGGCAATCTCTTCCACCCAACTCTTATTCTGCTGACGGACTTTTCTCTATTTCTCTCTCCTCTGTCTTGCTGCATTCGTCTCTCAGAGATAGGCCCGCAAGCCCCATGGTCCGGGTGAATAGCGAGGAATTCGATCTCAGCGCCACCTCCATCATTGATTTGGGCCAAACTGAATCCAATGCTTAGAACCTACCTCTAGTGTTGTAGATACCCAACGCGATTATTTTTCCCCCTCTCTTCTCTCACCGATAACTGCTTCTATATGTATATTTATATGTCGATTTTTAGGGCGAAATTAAAAGACGTTTTTGTAGTACCTCTGTGGCGCTAAGTCACGGATTGCGTACTGTGTAAGATAGGGAAAACCGACACTTACCAACGACTTAAGTTATTGATGTTGTCTATTAATTCCGCCCTTATAGATTGTTTAAGGGCGGAAATAATATGACGTTTTTGTAATACCTCTGTGGCGCCAAGTTCACATTTTGCGTATTGTCTTAGAAAATGGAGAAAACGAATGCTCTAGGTCTTGACTTTTTTTTTTTTTTTTTTTTGGCAGTGGACCAAAATAAGTCCATACAGCCACTTTTTATTTTTGAAATTAAGTACAAATTAAAAACAAGGTACAGTTTCAATAGTTACACAGGTCTTGACTTCAGATCTCGATATTGTCTAGATATTAATTTCGCCCTAAATATAAAAAAGTAATTTCACCTCTTTTGCTTTAACTGAATGATGCTTTGACAGGTTAATTATTGAAATCTTGTTTTTAACAGCTCAATTTTTAAAATGATTGCTTTTTTTCGTGCTAAAAATTTAAATTCAATAACAGCACAAGATATTCATTGTTTTTATTATTATCTGACCTGGTTGTAGGGTTTCCAATGAAACCCTTACAATTAATACTGCGACCTAATTAGATCTATTGTGACCAGTTGATTCTATTTGGTTTTAACGTCCTAACTGAGATAGTCAGGACGGGGGTTTTACCCTCCATTCGCTGGGAATCGTACCAGCTACCCACATTAACCTCACCCAGCCTGGGTAGGGCCGGAAATGCCAGCCTCACGTGTTTGGATGAAACAGAATTTTCGTCGAAAAGTCTGCCCCATCCTTGAGTTGAACTCGGGAACTCTGGACTACGGGCAGTAGTCACAACCATTACGCCACGGAGGCTGGCTATTCATTGTTGGTACAAGTTAAAATTGCAAACTGTAAATTTAATTTCACCACTGTTTGTTACGAGCTACTGTCTGGGCCCAGTAGACTAGAAGCACTCTGGGTGACCTCTCTCTAACTACTTGAACATTTAAATAGAAAGATGGAAACTTTTCTTAAACTTAGTGCTTTTGCATGTTGGGCCTGTATGATCACCATTGAGTGAAAGAGGTCAATGACTCCATTGTCTAAAAAAGCTGAGGCCTGAGGAAGAACATTTTCCATCAGGAAAATTGCAAGTTCATTAAATAATATTGTACTCATGTCAATAAGTTGAATATCATGGTACTTGATCTCCTGACCAAGTAATAGGATCTTGGTATTTTCATCTCCCTGTATTGGAAGTTGTAAATAGACAAAGGCTTTGTTGTTGAAGCATGTAAGCAATTGTTTGTGTCATGTTTCCTCCGTTTTGATTGATATCTATTATATTATTTTAAAATTACTTATTTATTTTTTAAGCAATACATTTTTATAAATTTTATATTAGTCCTTCCAAAATGACCTAGCTTAAAAGAGAGAACATGTGTTATAATTTTTAGCCATAGGTATTCCTAATGCTTTTACTTTGACAAATCCCCTATTTGGTTAATTTCAGAAATTCTTCGTCCAGTTCCTCTACAGCTTTTCAAAACCAAAACCTCAACTCTACAAATGCAAGTTCCGAGGTAAGTACGGTCAGCCCCAACAGATTTATGTAAGCGTAAAAAATTCAGTCACCTTGGTAATAACAATATTGAAAACCTTTTGTCCCTGGGCATTTTGAACAAATTATGGTTTCTTGAACACGTATTTTTTTGTTTTTTTTGCGGGTTAGAATCCCGGCCGGAGCGAAAAATTCTGACCATGTTTTTCCGTTTCCGGAATAGCATGGATGTAATGATAAAAATGCCTTGAAGTAATGCGAAAGCAGTTCCGGGCATAAATAAATGTTCCTATTGAGAAAGAAAAAAAAATCGTTTATGAGGTGGGCATAGATACCTCTCTCAGGTTGGGCGATAGATTATTATCATTATGGTCGCCAGGATCCAAGCTAGGCTTCTATTGCGGTTTTAACGACCTGATGAGTTATGTAAGACACTGATGAACTACACTGAGAGTTGCCAACCTTGACGTTATTTTTGCTTAAAAAATACCAGGATTTCTTTGTCAGAAAATTCTGCCTAGTTCTGTCGTCACAACCGTTTACATCAGAGAGTTTGGCGCAGAGTCTAATCCAGTGATATGTATGATAATATGTTGTTTACGCCTTAAATAGTTATCATTTGGAATTGGAGCTATAATAGTAAAATCACATATATTTTTTTTCTCTGTTGCAGTTTTCACCAAGTTTCACTTAAACGAGAATGTTTTGCTTCAAGATTATTTTCAACAAAACAATGTTAAGTTCATCAAACACGTAAAGATGTAAAAATATCTAAGTTTAAGATTAACTTTATGGTAATTGTTTTCTTCCTCTGTTGATGTTGATATCTGTAAATGTTAAGTCGGAAAAGTGTTTAGCTTTATTTTTGTCTGAAGGATATGATTCAAATGAAAATTATGACAAAATTTTAAACTTAGTACTTACTTCAATTTAGAAAGTTCCTACAGAGCTAAGGTTGGACTTTTAAATCTATCAAGTTGTGTATTCAACGTTACTTATATCCGCTGATTGTAGAATTCAATAAAAAATTGTTGCCAGAAATGTATGACATACTAAAATTTAGCCCACCGTTGAACAAATAAAGTGTTTGTAATAGGGGCAACGTCTCATAAGTTATCTTTCTTTGAGCTACATAACAAGAGCGCACAAATAGTTCAGTGGTTAAGCACTCGCTTGCCATGTGGAAGGTCTCGGGTACGAATCCCAGAGCCGACGAAAAATTGTATTCTAAATTTGGTTACAGTTGTTACAGTTGAGGATACCTTCCGGTGCGGTTATGTTAACCCAGGTAAATGGTAAGTATTGTATCACTTCTCGTCCATCAGAGGGGAAGCATACTATGGGAACACAGACCACAAGCGTCTACAGTAGCTCCTGTTTCATGGCTACGAAATAAAAAAGTCTGTGAAACACTCATCGTTTTTAAAAAAAAACCAAATTATCTAGCAATTGAATTAAATTTGCCTTTATCCAACTCTGAAGAAATATGATAATTATTCTTAATTCAGTGATCGTGTTCGTAAGCATTATTCATGTAGACTGAATTGTTGGATAAAATTACAAATTAGCCTGAATAAATTTCATACAAATGTTTTTTTTTCACATCTATATCATTATTTTATTATTATACATACTTGTAATTTTTATCTCATACTTTTATTATATAAATGCATTATTAAAAATAAATTATTAATTGTATTTTCATGTTGTCTTAAATTTTACCCAAGTTCTCCTGTTTTAATTAATTGTTTTATCAAGTTTTTTCTCCTAAAAAAATTACGTAATTTTGCCATATTTTCATTTACTCCTCGGATTGCTCATTTTCCCACATTTCATTCTTGAATACTTTTTAGAACTAACTGTGCATTTATTCCCACCTTTTTCTTATACGATTAAAATTCTCAATAAATTATGTAAATTCCTTTACACACCAAGCTTTCTCTAATCTTACTTAAACTAAAGTTTTGTCAAAGTTATTATATGTTTTTTTAATAGACTAAAGTAAAAGTACTAATTATTGGTGTAGGTTTCCTTTATGGGCTCTGTGTTACAAGTCAGTTTACAACTTGAAATTCGAAGAAAAAAAACTGAAATTTAGCAACAAAAAAAACTAACCAGCTAACTTCTTTTTTTCCATTAGGCACCTTAACATTTGTCTGAACATTTAAAACGTGCCTAAATTGTCTTGTAACTTGTGGATTGATTGTGACACAGGGCCAGGTCTATCAGTAATTTTTGAAATTTTTAGTAAAGGTACTACACTAAAATCATCATGCTATGAAAATTTGGAATGATCCATTTTTATTATTTTTTCAAATTTATTCTAGCAACCAATGTCCCTAATAAAATAAATCACATTTGAACATCCATTTGTTACCTAATTTTTCTAGGTAAAAAACACACACGCAAATGTAGTGTCTAATATTCATAATGTATTTAGCTGTGCATTAAATTCAAAAGCTAGCAGCAGTATAAGATATTTTAAGAGTTGGTTCTTCATTGGTTATTTTTTTGTTCAATTTGGAAGATTTTTTCATTTCTAATAATTGTTAAAACTGCCTGTAATTTAAACTAGTTCAATTAAATATATCATTATTAAAATTATAGCTGTTGATATTTTGGTTTCTTATTTTTCTTTTTTGTGTATCATATACATTTTTACAAAGTATATCGAGTATCATATCCATAGGATATTCTGAAATGGGACACCTCACGTTAGTGTAGAATGTACTTATTAGATTATTTGGTTTTAGGGATATAAGATCCACTAGGATAATCTATTCAGATAGGATACTTAAATTTAATTTGCAACAGTATCAATATTTTAAACCTTTTATGATGAAAACTTGGTATATCTTTAAAGTATATACCTATTGAAGAGAAGGGAACAGGTCATGGACCACCAACTTGTCCATTTGATAAGAGCAATAACCATTTGTTACACATTCTAAAAAGACACAACAGACTGTGCATGTTCGTTTTAATTGTTTTCATTTGTGCAATATAAAATCTATTTATTCATTAATAAAAAAATGCTTTGTTTCTCATATTTTGGTTAAGTACATTAGCTTGTCATAATTATGAGGCATCTATAATAACAAACAAATTTCTGAGGGAGCGAAGCCAGACATCAGGAAGCCTCACAGCCAATTATTCAGAAAAGTAGTGTGGGCCAGGAACTTGGATTAGTTTGGATAAAAAAGAATCCTAAAATTAAAAAAAGACATGGCAAGCCTTCAGATATCAGAGCATCAAACCAACAATTCATAGCATTTATTTGATACATGAAGACGATAATTATATTTCAATAACAATGACAGTGACATTAAACTAATATTATAAATATTTATATTCTATTGTTATATTACACACATACAGAGTAATCACTAATCACAATCACTTATTAGACGCACCATAATAAATTCACCCATCACTCTTGTGTCTATTCCCTAATCTCTAGGGTTCCCTATCATTGAATTGAAATTTATTGTGATAATCATATAATTATTGTGCAGAGTAAAGGGTGTTGTAAGACTTGTAAGGGTGAAACTTCACGAATAATCAATAAAATATGTTTTTTTTTTTTTTCAAACATGGAAATTATAATTTAGTAAAAATAATTACATGCATTTCCATCTTCAAAGGCAAATCCGTCTAAATTTGAAACACACCACATCCATCTTCAATTTATACCTCCTCAAGTTGTATCTTGACCCTCTCAATCTGAGAGCAACAGCACAAATCAAAACAACTTGTATCTTAGTTTTAACCCAACCAACAATTCTGTTGTAAGGTTTTGTCCACTTGTTGGATAATTTTAATGTTTTTAAAATATTAAAATATGTTTCATTAATAGATTTCATAGCCACATTTTGACTTTGGCAAGTACATATCACGTTTTTGTGAAATTCTATCAAAGCATTATTGCATAACAGTTAAATTCTCGGGGAAGTAACCTCAAAACCCCCTTTACGTGGCACAGTTATATCATAGGGAATTGTCAAGACCCGGGTATAGACACAAAAGTGTCATTTATGGGTTAATTTCCTATGGTGTGTCTAAAAAGTGAAGACTTTATATTAACTTCAGATAAGCTGTAGGAAACATCTCACATTAGATTTTTCTTGATCAAATTATTCAATTTTTGTATACTGGAAGTATCTACAGTAGTAGCAGTAACTAAAGAACTTGAAGCACTGGTGGGATTCTTAGGTCGGAACAAATTCACAAGGTTGGTCTTTTCATTTGTTTTGAGCCCCTTCATATCCAAAATCCTCTGAAATTCAGTCATATCAGATTCAGGTAGAAGTTTACAAAATTGTTCAACAAAACAAATGTCTGGTTCAGCAGAAGCCATCACCAACTTGAGAATCATTTCTGTTTTGGTCATTCCTTTGACTACAACTTTTGTATAGCTCGCGGGAGCTTTCCTTTGTACTTGTGAACCAATACTCGGCAAATCTATTAAAATGGTTTTTAGCATGTGGATATCAAGAAGGAGTTGTTCTGCTCCTACTGTAGACAATGGTTTACATTTGAATACATGTTGCACAAGCTTTGGGATGAAAGAGTTGGCAAATTTAACACAAAACTGTGTGAAATATTTGCGCGATGAAGACAGGTTTGTCCTGATGAGTGGTACAGATTGTTTGAGGTGAGATGTGATGGCAGTGACATAGCCACTCTGATCTCCTACACTTTCTACTGAGGACCAGTTTGTTTTCACCATTGCTGTTAGAGCTGGCTCACAAGCAAGTTCTAGATCCTGAACTAGAAGTTGTATACACGATGAAATAACATTATGAAACACATCCTGTTCATTGGAAAGATCAATTTTATTTACCAAATTAGAGTCCACTTTCTCTTTCAATTTCTGTTCTAACTGCTGAGTGGTCTCCAAACAGTACTCAGCAGTGGTGAGAACACAGCACACCCTAGCTTGCTCCTGTGGGGTATACTTGGTCCGCTGATCTTTAGTCAGACCCAAGTCTCGAGTTATATTACTCACACTCGCAAGTGTGGTGTTGGTTGTTTGTCCTGCTTGTTTGGAAACATTCTGTTGTAGAGCTTTGTAGGCATAATGTCTCAGATATTGTTGGAATGTATTTGCCAGTGCAACCATTGGTTCCCCAGTACTAAGTTGAGTACATTGCACCAAACTTTTCTTGTAAAACATAAACAAATCAGCACAAGATGGTAAGACAGGGGCAGCACTTGTCTCACATGCTTCATGCATGTTGTTCAAAACTTGCTTTGATTCTTCTGCAAATCTATCTATCAATTCATTAAGATTTCTGTCTAAACTTTCAATATAAATATATAAATAATTCTGAAAGCATGACCCAATAATTCCATTAAATTTAGTTTTATTTTCTTCACCAGTTTCATCACCAGCAAATCTTTTTTCTAAGAGCTGCTCAAAATTTGTTGTTTTCTGAATAGCATAGAGAAGCAGCTTAACATCAATTTCAAATTTTCTCTTTGCCATTATTTTTTCAAGTTCTAATTTTGTTCTCTCACAAAATTCAAGTGTAATTTTCTCTGATAGCTCCCAGTGTGATGGAAACATTGTGCCAAACTTGTCTTCTACGTGTAACAATTGCTTTTTAAACCAAGCATAGCGTTTGTCTATTTTATCTAACCATGCTGAATCCTCTGATTCATCAAACAATACCAGATATTCGGATAGCTGAAGTGATATAAACCATTCTAAAATGTCTTTTTTTACCTTGGGGTCCAAAATTGAGACTACACGCAAAGATTCTCCTATTTGT
The DNA here is from genome assembly GCA_024516035.1 of Bactericera cockerelli. Classification (NCBI taxonomy): domain Eukaryota; kingdom Metazoa; phylum Arthropoda; class Insecta; order Hemiptera; family Triozidae; genus Bactericera; species Bactericera cockerelli. Next base: position 51,310,812 of record CM044956.1, read on the forward strand.
TTACTTGGTACAAAACTACCTGAGGTGGGATTTTGGAATGCATTCTTCAAATCTTGAGTGATTTGGTCAGATAAGGTATTTTGAATTTCCAGTACTTGAGATCTAAGCTCCAAAATTTGTGGAATGTCAGTTGAATCTTGAAAATGTTTCATCACCTCAATAACACCTTGTAAGGGCATTACAATTTCACCATATTGTCTTTGTTCAATCAGATTTCTCAAACTATGAACACCTGTTACAAGCATGTGCAAATGATTCAAACCAGTTATTGCTGTAGTCAGATTTCTTTTTGCTGTATCCAAAAGTTTGATGTCTCTTGTAATTTCACGCACCATTTCTTCACTTTTTTCTGCTTTGGTTTTAATATCACGCACTTGAGAAAATAATTGCATAATAACTTTTTGAGAGTCCTCCAAAGCTTTCTTGCCATCTTGACCTACACCACTTTGAGATCTGACAACAGTTTCAATTTCCTCATCCATTTCTTTAATGTTGGATTCCATTTTCATTATAACATCATCTATGTTGGACAGAGATTGCTCTGTTGGAAATAAAGAGTTTATGTACTGAACAGAATCAAAGTCGGGATCATCCAATACATCATTGGAAGGCATTATTTCTTTTAGAGCTTCTTGTACAGACTTGGGATAGTTCAAGATCTCATGGCAAAATTCTTCTGATTCCTCCATGGTTTAAAATAGATTCACTGAGTACAAGTAGCTTGAGTTTCACTAGATCTTTGTTTGGTCCCTAGTTTCATTCAATTCATACATGTAAATTGAATGTTACTGTTTTGATACTCTGCTTGAGAATTCAGCACTGACAGTAGACAGTGGTAAGAGGAATGATGAAAAGCTCCACAGGATGAATCTGGAATAAAATAGAAAGGTTAAAATGATGTTTTTTTTAGGTAGGACATATCCCAGAGCATTAAAGAGAAACATGAATAACCAACTTTTTGTTGACTGTTCAGAATGAATAAAGCTGTCAGTGAAAAGAAGGGAATTAGCTGTTTTACAAAGGCTGTTTCTCTTGGGCATGTGTCTAGCTCAAGTTAATTACTTGATTTATCTTTGTCAATTTTTATAACACAATGCAGTCCACCACATACTGAAAACTACTTTTTTAAAAGACGAGTGTTTCAACGCCGTTTTTATTTTGTAGCCATGAAACAGGAGCTACTGTAGATGCTTGTGGTCTGTGTTGTAGCCTGCCCATCCCATAGTATGCCTCCTCTCTTGTGGGTGAGAAGTGACACAATACTTCCCAATTAGGTGCTGGGTCAACACAAGCGCACCGGAAGGTATCCCTTACAAACAATTGTAACCAAATTAAGAATACAATTTTTTGTCGGTTGGCAACAGCGCCTCGAAGTGATAACACACAAAATTAGAGCTCTTCAATTTTTCAATTAAAAAAGTAGTTTTAAGTGCTAATTTGGAACAGTATTCTCATTATAAGTGAAGTTTTAAGTGTTTTAAGTATCAAGGATTAATCAAATCAAGAAAAGCTGATTGGTATGTAGACGAAATTTCAATATTTAACATAGTCATTCACACAAAGAAAAATCCATCAAATGATTGTGAACGCTAACTCGGACTCGATTAGAAAGAGACGGAGACATTGTGCGTGAGAGAGAGAAGATAGATTCTCAAAGCTCGAGGTGATAATCAGGTGGAGGGGGTACCTCTAGTATCTCTACTATCACTCAGATCACCACCGCGCAGAGATAAAAATACCAGTTATTATTTGAAATATTTCAAGTGTTGCCAATAGGATTTCTAGATATTTTACCGTGACGGTTACAAAGTAATAACGGCAATAGTTCCGGCCATCACGAGAAGACGCCTGGTAATTTGGTAGAATACTTCCCGTAATACATATTTGTAATTATGCAATGTGCTGTGGACTACAATATAGATAATCTAATCTAAATAAATAAAGTAAAACCTCTCTGGTAGAAAAAAAAGTTAATCAACAAAAAACTCAAAATGGACAGAGATGAAATGAGGTCACTCCTGGGAGATTTCAAGACCACTCTATTGAATGATATTAAAGAAGAAATCAAGGCGAATGTGTGTAGTCAAATTATGCCAATGGTCACAAAAATTAATGAAATAGAGGAAAAAGTAGAACATCACAATACAAAAATCTATAATTTTGATAGTGAGAGACGGAAAAGAAATCTCATATTATACAAGGTTGAAGAAACCGTGGGAGAAAATTACAAGACCCTAGAAGAAATTGTCTTGAATATTTTCAATAATGTTCTTCAAGTTTCATGCAGAAATGAGGATCTAGATTTTATTTCAAGAATTGGAAATAATAAAATCAAAAATCGTCCAATTTTAGTAAAAATGGTCACTTTTAGAAAAAAGCTGGATCTATTAAGAAACAGAATAAATCTCAAAAATTCAAACATTGGCTTAGATGAAGATTATACGGTCGAAGTGAGAGCCAAGAGAAAACAGCTTATTCCAGAATTATTAGCCTTGCGAGCTCAAGGAAAAAAAGCGGAACTCAGACATGATCGAATCATAATCAAGGAGGAAAGAATTGGAGCGAGTGCATCATTCCAGGTACCAACTACAAGTAATGCTACGCTTCAAGCGAAAAACAAGCGAATGTTACTGTCACCTCCGGATATAACCCACAGTCCATCTTTTAAGAAGTTTGCTGTACCCGGGAACACAAATAATGCCACAGTCCTGACTCAAGTTCCTGCCGATCTCCACCTTAATCAGGGAGGAGGCTCTCAATTCATGGGCCAGAGAGGAGGAACTCAAGTCATGGGCCAGGGAGAAGGAACTCAATTCATGGGCCAGAGAGGAGGAACTCAAGTCATGGGAGAGGAAGAAGGAACTCAAGTCATGGGCCAGGGAGGAGGAACTCAGTCTGTGGATCATGGCCAAGGAGGAGGAACTCAAGCTGTGGACGAAAACATGGAACATCAGCCGGGACTAAACAGCTCTGATTCATCATTTAACTCGTTTGATGAAACTACCCCTAAATAGCAATCACTCCAAGTTACATTCTGGAATGTTCAGGGCTATAAGAATTTTTTAGAATTAGATAAGTTTCAACAGGACCAATTTTTATCCCATCAAATCATATGTCTTACTGAAACTTGGCAGTTAGTAGAACCTACACTACCTTTCTGGTTAAAAAATTCTCATTCACATGTTCATAGTCTGGCTCACAGAACAGGGGAGAGAGGAAGAGGAAGTGGAGGTATTTCAATTTTTCTAGAAAAAAGTTTAAAATATAAAATTATAATTATAGAACATTCTTATATTTTTTTAGAGGTAAAGATTATAAATAAAACAATCATAGTAGGTTGCCTTTATATAAGACCTGATATTGATATAACTGACCTTTTCGAAAATCTTTCAGTCTCTTTATCAGAATATTTAGAAGCTGACATGAAAATTCTTCTTGGGGGAGACATGAACTGTCACATTGGCGAATTAGGTACCCTTGACGAAGAACTAACAACCGGGACAACATTGTTTCCTACACGTGAGTCATTACATGTTAAAGTTAATAGGAGAGGAGAAGATTTATTATCGAGCACCGATAGCTTAGGTCTTGTGGTTTTGAACGGCAGAACAGTTGGAGATGCTCCTGGTCAATATACTTTTATTGATACGAGGTTTAGTAATTGCACAGGAGAATATTTTGACAGTAGCATCTTAGATCTGGTTTTCTGTTCCGTTTCAATGCTAACCGACATTTGCAAGTTGAAAGTGCAGGATAATACTCATCTCAGCGATCACCTACCGGTCACTTGTACACTTAATATTGAGTTTCCAATCCCAGATAAGAGAAAAGGTTTCTTTTTAAAATGGAAAAAAGAGAAGCAAGAAAGTTTTGACAAAACATTATTGACTAAGTTAAATGAACTTGAGTTTGATAAGTTATTCACGAGGTGTGAACAGGATACGGTTAACATATTGAATGCACATCTCAGAAAAAGTATTTTATCTTCAGCTCAGGAAAATGAATTATTAGTAAACAAAAAATGGAAAATTACAAAAAATGCACAGTGGTTTAACCTAGAGTTGAAAGAATGTAGGTACATGATGAGGAAGTATTTTAGAGCATGGAAACGGTATAAACGTAATAATTTGTTTAATAAATATGCAGACAAGAAAAAAGAGTACAGAAATCTAACAAATAAATTCAAAAAAGAGTACAGAGAAAAAAACAAACTAAAAATACAGAATGTAAAAAATGTATCTGAGTTTTGGGATACTATTAAAAAATTCAAAAAGAAATCTAACCATGTAGTTTGTGAAATATCTAAACAGGTCTGGTTTGATCACTTTACAAGATTATATCAAAGGGAAAATCCCAGACTAGAATTATTAATATGTGACGTAGGTTGGGAAAAATCGGACGGTCCTATTACAACAAATGAAGTCAAAAATATTTTAGGAAAAATAAAAAATAATAAAGCTTGCGGTCCGGATATTATTCCCAATGAAGTTTACAAATACTTGAGCAACACAGAATACATAACCAGTCTGTTTAACTACATCTTAGATTACGAAGTAATACCACCTGAATGGAGCAATAGTGAAATTTTTTGTCTTTTTAAAAAAGGAGATAAATCAGACCCGGGCAACTACAGGGGCATAGGTCTACTGAACTCTATCAGAAAAATTTTCACTCAAATTTTGTCAAATAGAATTTATGAATGGGCCGAATCCAACAATGTCATACCAGAAGAACAGGCAGGATTCCGGAGAGGAAGGGGTTGTCTGGACCATATATTTACTTTAACCAGTCTCATCCAAATTCAACTAAAATTTCCAAAGCAAAAGTTATATGCATGTTTCGTGGACATCCGGTTCGCTTTCGACTGCACTAATCACTATTTACTCTGGCAAAAACTGAGAAATTTGGGATTATCTGGAAAACTCACTAGAATAATTAGACGACTGTATGAAGGGGCAACTTGTAGAGTAAGAGTGGACCTTGAGGACAACTTAACCGACGAAATTCTAGTAACTAAAGGCACGATCCAAGGTGACAACGCGTCCCCGGTCCTCTTCTTACTCTTCATATCGGACATAGTGCAGTTCTTAAGAGAGAAGGGATTTACTGGGATACAACTTACAGACACGGTAGACATTATGATATTATTATACGCGGACGATATGGTTTTACTGAGTCACAGCAAAATTGATTTACAAAGAAAAATTAACGGTCTCAAAGAGTATTGCGATCAAAATGATCTTCAACTAAACACACAGAAAACAAAAGTAGTCATATTCCGAAAAAGTGGAAGATTATCAAAACATGATAAATTTGCGTACGAAGAAAAAGAGTTGGAAATAGTTCGTGATTTTGTATATTTGGGAGTCAAATTTTCTAGTTCTGGCGTCTTCAGAAATCATATGGAACAAGCTATGTCTAAATCTAAGGTTGCCCTAGCTAATATTAGAAATATAATGGTCAACTCTAAAATGGACTCATGGGAGAGCAGATTGTATCTTTATGAGGCCATAGTTAAGGTAACACTTCTATACGCAGGCGAAGTTTGGGCTCTTAGGTATTATGAGGAAATAGAGAGAACTCAAGTCCAGTTTTTTAAAACAATCCTCCTAGCCAAATACAATACCCCAAATCATTACATCAGGATGGAAACTGGAGTCCTACCTCTTTGGCACTCAGTCCTGAAAATGTCTTTACGCTGGCTAGAGAAAACTAAAAATATGCCAGAAAATAGATTTCCTAATATGTGTCTTAAAAAACTGTTGAGAATGGAAACAAGCTCCTCAAATAACCTCAAGTTCAATTGGGTATCTCAGATAAAATCTTTGTTACGTATGAGTGGTGCTGATGATAATATTACCATGCAAAACCAACTCAACATTGATGAAATTTTAAAAAATTCTGAGGGGAAATGTTTTCGGGATGATAAGACCAGAGTTTTAGCTTCTACATATAATGACCACTATAAACACATCACATCCCAAAGTTCAAATTCTGTCGGCTTTGTAGAAAAGTACCTTCAGTTTAATGTACCTATAGAAAGAACAAGAGTGATATGTCAACTAAGAATGTCAGGGGACACAATCTGTTTTTTTGTCAATGGCGAAAAAAAATTCTGGAATACAACAGAATTATGCAGTATTTGCAATCTAAACGCTCAAGAAAATTTAGAACATATCCTTTTAGTATGCCCACATTACAACGAAATAAGGAATTCATTTTTAGGCAATATTTTGAATAACTTTGATCAGTCGGTAAATAATGAATCAAAACTGAAAAAAATTCTCACTATTACAGATATTAAACACATGAACAATGTTTATTACTACATAAGGAATCTGTTAAAGAGACGATCTTTTTTAAGAAACGAATAGTTTTTGTATTTAATGTATGAGTATAGTGATTCTGGGTGAATTGGGTGACTAAATGTAAAAAAAAAAAAAAACTTTCACTCTTACTAGCGAATTTTTTTAGTAACCTCTTGGAGAAAAAAAAAAAAAAATACTCGCCTCATATAAATATAATAAATGAAAGAACTGTCACTTGGCTCACTTAGGTTTGTCAACATCCATACATACATAAGTATACTGTATTATTTATATACTTATAATAAAATTATAAAAATTCATTCATAATTCTTTTTCCGCGAATATTAATAAAATTATGTTTGCAAAATTCTTGTATCATTGTATACTATTGATTTGTTATCACATTTTTATCAACATAAAAATAATTTGTATAATTCTTTTGTCAACCTTTGTAATAATGTTTCACATTAATACAACCAAATTTATTATTCTATTCTATTCTATTCAATTTTTTGTCGGCATGGGGGATTCAACCCGGGACCTTCTGGATGGCAAGCGAGTGCTTAACCACTGAGCTAAATTTTAAAACCACTTGAAATTTTAAATTCAGTATGTGTTGGTTTAAATCTCATCATTCAATTAGCCATCAAATCTGAATCCATGTTATGGTCTCAATTGTAACTTCCTGTTGGTTTAATGAAAATAAAATGAAGTTGTTGGAAAAAAGCAACTGGCTGTAATGGTCATAATAAATGACTATTATTTGATTTTTTTCTTCAAAATTAGCTTAAAATTATCTTTGAAAAACTTTTGAAATACATAGTTTAGAAGTTGTTTACTAACCAGCTACCCAACTTAACCTCACCCAGCCTGGATTGAGCAGGGCTGAGCCAGCATCATGATTGTTTGAATTTGAAAGGTCACTCATCCAATTCCAAACCTCACTGAAAGTTGCTTAGCTTTAGTCACAGAACAATACTGGGTACATTCAACATGCCATTGACGCTGGTTCTCTTTGATTGGAGTTATAGAATGTTGAAATATTAAGCTATAAACTGAGGAACAGATGAGTGGGAGTCAGGAAGGACTGCGTTTTTTGATAACCGCATAGTAAATGCAGACGCATCCTCCTACTCCTCACAATCTTGGTCATCAGTATCAAAAAAACATGCAAAAGAAAAGCACGAGAAATACAATGCGGCCGCAGAAGATGTGAGAGCATCTTTTACACCATTGGTCTGCTTGTGTGATGGAGCACTACATGTAGAATTTGAGCAGTTTATAAAGAGATTATCCCAAGCACTGACTGACAAATGGAAGAGAAGTTATTCTCAAATTTTCAGTTGGTTGAAAGCCAAGATCCAACTGGCAGTTGTAAGAGCAGTGTCCCTAAGGTTGAGAGGAACGAGACAGCGGTTTAAATCGGCAATTATTGAAGATGGAGCAGGAGTAGACTATATAATATGTCAATAAATATAAACTATTCTCAAAAAAAAAAAAATTCAGAGTCTCGGACCTCAGAGTTCAGAGTACCGAAATATTTCACTCGTAAATGAAATGGAAAACAGATAAGTTCAGCTGCATATAGATGTTAGAAAAACCACTTCAGGTTTTTTAGCACTGAGGCAAGGCTGAGGATATAATGAATTTGAATAGTAACTTATCTCTAGCACTGATGCAAGGCTGAGGACAAAATGAATTTGAATAATAACTTACCTTTCCAGGACAAGACAAAACTTTGTACAGCGAAATTCAGTTTCTCTCAGGCTAACTATCTTGAATATTAATACCTACTTCTGCAAGTAGAAGAATGAAAAGGTAATGGTATTAATGGTAAGGAAAATCCTCAAGCAACAGTTGGCAAAATAATTGGTAAGTAATGTACTTTGTTGGTAACACTCTAATATGTATAAATAAATTGGTGAAAAAATTGAAAATTTCGCGGTACAAATTTGATATTATCCAAGAGGAACTGTTTACTGCACATTGCATAGTTAAAAATTCCCTTATTTTGAAGGCGTAACAATGCCATTGATTTATAGCTAGGGCCGATGACTCAAAGCTTGGTGGTCTAGGCGTCGCCTCATCGGTCTGGTAACTGAAGGTCGCGGGTTCGAAACCCAGCCGGGACATACCAAGTTATCCTCCAATCAGGATTTTGACCACATAATAATAGGTATGTATGTCGGCTTACTGCTAGAACTGTGAAAATCATTTGTACTAATCGAGCAGTGTCAATAAGTTTAGTATGATCTCTATACAGGGTGGTCCAGAAAGTTTGCACCAAAATGATAGGGGTAATAAAAGAGACCATTTCCAACAAAAATATTCCCGGACATTTTCCTTTATTTTTTGTCGTTTTCAAAATGGCGGCCAAAACGTGTGTTTTTCAAATATTTCGTCTTTGGTTGGCTTTTGATTTTTTTATTTTTTTCTGTACCACCTAGAAAAAAACGGATTGCATTTTTGAATTGAAAATAAAATTTTAATTAAAATAAGTTAAATTAACCCGTTCAATGTTTTAATAATCATGCTCATTTAGGCTGTCAACGTTCTGAACGCACATATTTGAAAAACACACGTTTTGGCCGCCATTATGAAAACGACAAAAAATAAAGGAAAATGTCCGGGAATATTTTTGTTGGAAATGGTCTCTTTTATTACCCCTATCATTTTGGTGCAAACTTTTTGGACCACCCTGTATATAAAACAGAAAAAAGGACTACCTACCTACCTACCTACGAGTACCTATGTTTGTTTGTCCGGAGTTGTTTAGCCAAAACGGTAAGAGATAGCGAAAAATGTCTCAGAATTGACCCCCCCAAAACCTTTATCGCTTTGTCCAGAAAAATTATAAGAAAATCAAAAAGGCATTGCTGTCCAGCAGTACGGCCATGCCTTAGTAAATTTGAAATTTAGTTCCGTTGCAAAGCACGGGCAAACGGCTAGTTGTATCTATTCTACTACATACCTCTAAATATAAGACTCAAATCTGTGCGTGTATGGCTGACTATGTCCCTCTTAGGGGTTGTCTGTTTACAATACCACAGCCGAAACGGTAACAGATATTAAATTTTTTACGAGAGTTGACCTCCCCTAAACCACCGTCAAACTACCTAGAAAATTATCAAAATTAAAATTTCTATTACCATTTTCAAGTGGATGTATGGACTTATTTTTGGTATGAATGGAGGATGTATGAATTGAATACCTACCAGTCTCATATAGAATGAAGAAGTTACGCATCGTACTTGGTCGGTAAACTCTCATGGCGTTGTTGTCTATTCCAGTTCCAATCCATGCTGGGTGAGGGTAATCAACTTGAAAGCTGGTTTGTGAGTTTCTAGCTGGAGGGTAAAACCCCTGTCGGGCCTGTCTCAAATAAACATTATGACCTTCCCATGTCATACATTACCCATCTTAATGTATTGAAACATTTCTGTATTTCCGACATCTCCACTATTTTTTTTAGTAGAGACTCCGAAAGCACAAAAACTTTCTTGATCATCAACCATATTTGGTTCTTAAAATCTTCTTATTATTTTTAAAATAGGAAAAGTATTGGTGTTTATTTCGAAGTGTTGTAGCTTACACAAGCTTGTAGTGTGCTTCCTGATAATGGTTGAGGAGGGAAAACATATCTCATTATTATGTACAATTGTACATATTAAGTATTATGGCTGCTACCTATCCAGCTAACTACATAATACATGAATAGGCAACTAGGTCCCTACTATAGTGACCTCTAGAAGTCTAGACTGATCAACTTTTGATGTTCATGAAGATCTTGCTTGATAATTTTAAAATGTTAGCAAAATAAATTAAAACAAATGATATTTATATTTTCCGAAAATCTTTCAAATGATTTATTTTTTAAACTATTATATAAATAGGGTATAAATTATATACGCATAGATTATTTATTTTCACAGGACAGTAAAAAGTAGAAATGATAAACAATAGGAAATCTTAAGCTAGTTAGAGTGAAAAGAATATTAATAATAACTCCAATGACACTGTACACGACTACAACAACTAGTAAAAAAAGTAAACAAAATTCTAGTAGGAATCTAATGAGGAAATTGGAACTCCAAGACTAATGATTGGGTATTCGAAAGAATGTTTTCTGCTTATTCCTTGCTGTACAGTATTAGCCCCATGCACTGACATAGTCAGAGTGAACATATCGCCAGAGTGTATGGACAAAAGTATGGTTGATTAGTAAAAGAGATGCTCTTATTTGAGAAGTAAGAGTCATATTATTTATGTATTTGATGGAGTTTTAAGACTTGATTTTCAATATGGCGATTGGTGATTGGCATACAAAGTTTAAGATCGTCAAAAAAAAGAACAAAAACAAAAAAAAGCCCTACCTAATATTCGTATGATTTAGATTTTAGAACAGTACTTGTTATAATATCAGTCTAATGAACACTTACATGATAACTGCTTATAAATAAATTTTACTGACTTTAAAATCAACCTTTTACGGCTTTCACAAGCTCTTCACTTGAGAGAATTTTAATGAGCGTCTTCATAATCCCTTTTTCCTCATTGTCTTCCCAATATTTAGTTATTTACAAAACTTATGTTACTAAACAAATTAATAAAACCTTAAATCCTAAATGTTTTCCTTATTCAACTAATTCCTGAGAGAGTTTATTCATAGTGACTAACTGTCTACCACACACGAAATATAAATTACTTATCTGCTTAAAAGTAGGTACTTAACTATTAATTGATTAATTAAAAAGTATGTCACTAAGGTCATTAATTTAAAGTAAAAATAGACAGACAGATACGATTAAAAAATAGAAATAAGAGTCGATTCGACAGCTATTTTTTTGTTGTTTAAATTTCAAATAATTTCACTGTTCATGTTTAAAATTTCTGACTTGAAGATATTAAAAGTTTTTGTTTTGGTTTTGCTTGTTTGTTTGTTTTATAAACAAAACACAGCATTCTGTATCCAAAAAAATACTTGACAAGAAATTCTCAAGTTTTGTATGATTGTGTCTGCATACAATGCATGAAATAGAATTACAGCGAATCGTCCTTAAAAATATTTTCTTACGTATGTGTAAGGATGTGTGATAGGTACAAGAGGGAGGTAGATTTTATATAATTTATCAAATAGTTAGATAAATAGACATGGATAACTAATTATTATTTATTTTAAAAGGGTTGATATAGAATACAGAAAAAATTAAGGTCTGCGTAATTACAAAGTAGATTACGAACAGGGTTAACAGAGCCAATATAAGACTTCATTTTCAGGTCCAAATGAGAATAACTTTCCTGTATTATTAAAAAAAGAAAAAAAAAGAAGAGTTTGCGAGGATACACAATTTCTGAAATACGATTCTCTTTCCCTTCACATTAAGCGAGAAAAAAAAACGAACACAAGCCAGCGTCGATGGCATGTTGAATACACCGGTTCCCTTCAGAACACCGAAGTTAAGCGACATCCAGCGAGGTTAAGACTTGGATGGGTGACCATTCAAATTCTAATTCTCGTGACGCTGGCTTTTCCCGGCCCCACTCAGGCTGGGTGAGGTCAATGTGAGTAGCAGGTTTGTGAGTTTCCTGCGAATGGAGGGTAAAACCCCCGTCGTGATATGACCATGGCAGTTGAAAGCGACGTTAAACCCCACTTAAAAAAAAAAAAAAAAAAAAAAAAACGAACACAGTACTTCCGATTTCTAATATTAGAAATTTCTCGGAAGTAATAAAGAGCATAAAAAGCGATCAGTAGAAAAATACACAAGGAAAAAAGCAATTGCAATTTGTTTTCAGATAGAGCACTGGCCCGGCAGCCATTCTAGGAATCCTAGAAGTGAAAAAGTCGAAACAAAAGTAAAAGAAAACCGATTAAAAAAGAAAACGAAAATGTACAGATCTATTTTTTTTGTTAGAAATAAATACCTCAGTAACTAGTATTACAAACCAAGTGATTTGAATACTAAGAGCCAAAACATTAAGTAACAAAAGTTCTGAAAAGTTAGTGGATAGCAAGTAAAACTTGGGAAAAAGTGAAATAGGCAATGTGATTGTGCTGTAAAAATGTGCATGAGATTGACAACTTGATATTTGTTGCTTCAATAAGGAAATACAATACGTGATGTTTGCACAGTCAAAATAATGATCCACGCTGATCATTTACATACAAAATACATAGCAAGCGTTTACTAATATGTGGAATAGGTAGGTGTTAGGTATATGCAACTATGCACTACATGCACAATTGTAAAACCCATAAAAATATACATTCCTTGGTTCAAAGTGTTATATTCTGAATTAAAAGATATAGATATAATTAAAGTTCAACAGTATCAAGAAGGTACCAATCATTTGAAAAGCGAAACAGAGTCACACTAAGGAAGCACATACTTCACAATAAGCAATAGAAGAGGAGATACAAAAAAACAACATATTAAAATATAGATATATCTGAAACTTCCAAATTGCTAAGTATTATTTAGAATAATTTTTAACTAACGTAAAACAAAAATAATAGTATTGAAATGTTTAGAACATTTATTGAAAATTTAATTTTTTGTCAAAAACTGTGTACTATTTAGGTGCTTTCTCTTTGTATCCACAACAGACATCATGCTAACAAAACTAAACAAACTCTTCTCACACCACAAAAAACTTACACAAATTTTTAAAAAATGTAGCTGAAATCCAAAATAAGTGACATTTAATTTTGAGCGAAAAATAGGCATACATACTCAACTTCTTGTATTACATACAGGAGAACGTGTTTTGTGGGAAAAATCTAAGTTTCGCATGGCAAAATCCCAGTTCAGTTATTTTTGAGCAACGGTGTTTCTGATTATAATGAGTTAGTAAGTGAGTAAATCCACCCTGGTATGTTCAGTGTGTTTAATATAGTCCATTAAGATCTGATTCATAAATTGTTGAACGGTTAAAGCAGGGAAATTGAAATTTTGAATATAACCCTTTTGTTTTTGTTTTTTAATCCATACATATTTGAAGTTTCTGAACTTAGGGGGGCCTAGGAAAGTCAATTTTAAAATCTTAAATGAAAAGACCCAATTTATTTATTTATCTCAAGGATTCTACATTCAGAATATTAAAAAAAATATGCTCGCAACTTAAGTCTCCGAATTATTTGTCTCAAAGAGGGATATTTTTTTTTATCTTAAGCAAATGAAACAAAATAATCACTAGTATAGTATGCCTATTTATTATTTAATCAAGCCAATAGTTTGTTATAATGAATGTAATCTCGGGAAAAATAAAATATAGTTTCTATACCTAAACAATTAGCAAGGAATCAGAACGTCCGTTGCCTTAAAATCTATGTTAATATTATAGGTAGACATTGACACCTACCTTCTTAAAACTAGACCTGAGAAGTTTTCATTTGAAAGTTGAAATTCCAATGGATCACTCCATAGTAAAATTAACATTGTAACAATGTAACCCGTAGTCAGTTAATCATAAGCACATTATGTTACGACTATATACACATTATACACACCAAAATAAGAATATCTTGATATTATACAAAAATAAATAGGTTGATTCTGGAACGGTTTTTCATTTTCTGATGTATTTGTAGGACATTAAGGAAAGGTGATTGATTTTATTTTAGGCACATCAGGTTCAGTCAGAGTTAGAAAACGGACTCCAAATTTCAGGTTCCTCTTTAACCCGAGAGGTTCTGAATTCTGAAAAAACGAAGCTGTTTACAGTAGAGTCCCGCTAACTCAAAATTCAAGGGACAAAAGCGTCATTTCGAGTTATCGAGAGTTTCGAGTTATCGGGATTTCAAATAATAAAGAGCGAAGTTTTCGACAAGGGCCGAAGAATTCTTTCGAGTTAGCAGGATTTTCAACCAATTGGGATTTCGAATTAACGAGATTCTACTGTAGGTGTTATTATCATTATATATTTGTAATGATTTGCAAAACTCTCTGATTCATCTTGTTACAATTATTTATTTATTTTTTCAAGAATTCTTTTGTTATCAGTATCATTTTTTCTATCTTGATGTAAATAATTTATGATTAATAAATATAAAGAATAACGTTTACCAACCTAACTTAAAATAGATAGTACTTTTTTCGGCAACTATAATGTCCGGGTTAGAACTATAAAAATGAAAAGTATGTACATTCGTTAGGAACACGTGATAGCTCATTATTTTAGTATTGAAAAATACCCAAAAGAAGAAAAACTAGGAAAGAATAGAACAGAAAAAATGATTTTTCGCTGGTAAAGAAATGAACGCGAAAAAAAATCTAGAAAAATTTACAAGAAGAAATTTCGCCCTTCTTTGATTTACAGTAATGTAGACAGAAAAAGTACATTTATATAACTTGTGTGTGAGTTTTTTCAAATGGTTCAAAGGTTAAACAGTACGAAATGCAACTGTCCAAGGAAAAACATCTAGAATTACAATAATTAGTCAAATTACATTAAATAGAAATATGAAGAGAGAACCACTATGGCTTTTTTAAGTAGGCTTGACAAGTTAGGTACCAATATTGCAATTACCTCAAGTCTTTCGAGAGATTGTACTGAGGAATAGCCTGATTAATAATGTTTTTGAGTTGAGGTAGTACCCAATTTTTCAACGAGTTTTCGGCTTGCTAAGTAATACAAATACTTTTGTCCGGCCTCATCCAGACTGGGTGAGGTTACTCCGGGTTGCTGCTAGTTAGTGAGTTCCCAGCCAACGAAGAGATGTTTTTTTTTGGCATTGGCAGGCAAGGTCGTTCTATACAGCCAAGTTACGGCTGAATGGATGTTAAGCAACCATGAGAAATCCAAATGCTAAAATAGGTACCTACACTGTCTTAACTCTCAAAAAGTAGTGTATTGTGTATTTTTTTCTTTTCTCTACCATAAAGTCATGATGAAAAATTCATCATTCTTCACGGATAGTCTCAATAATGTATGATTGACATTACTAACTTTTCACGAATATTTCTTATGGTGGAAATCTAGATATTTATTTACGAATTTTATTTGTGGAATAAAAAGTTCTTTTTACCTAATTTTAGCCAAGTAAATAAGCTGTGCAAGCTTAAAGCTCTAAAAAACTATCGATGTTCATTAAAACTCTAATTCGTAAACAATAAATCGTCAAAATAAGAAACAACGCCTTATAAGAATAATCAGGGACATACTATTATGTACTTTGAAAATTTCAATTAGAAAGTCTTTCTCTCATAAAATTTGAAATTTGGAACATATTATCACAGACTTGATGTAAAGATTCAAACAATCTTCAAAGCAATGGGAAAGAAATGCCTTGTTTGATTTTGTGTGAAATAGAATTCTTTCATTAGGTAATTCTTATACCTATGGGTGCGATTATTATTTTTAATTTGAATCCCGTGGAATGCTCTGATTGTTTGAAAATTTACATTTCATATGAAAACAAATTTGCCGGTTAGAAAATCGTACCTCAAATGCAGAGGTTCTAAAGAATAACAGGTTAGTATTACTTAGGTCTTATTCAGTCATCGCCCCCCGGCGTAGTAGTATTACTTAGGTCTTATTCAGTCAGTGCCCCCCCGGCGTAGTAGTATTACTTAGGTCTTATTCAGTCAGGCTCCAGTGCCCCGCGTAGTGGGTGACGGAGCTGTACCTCACAGCCGCCACCTCCATGGACTCCAGGATCATCTTGGAGCGCTTCCTAGGAGGCAGGATGAGGCGGCTCCTGCCCTGCAGAGTCACCACCAGGGGTGCTGGCTCAGGGCCCGGGCTGGGGGAGTGGGCGGGGGAGGGCGAGGGGGAGGGGGAGGAGAGGTCAGGCGGGGGCGAGCAGAAGCCCCGCCGGGTGAGGGACGCCATGGTCTCAGGTACCAGATACACATTGGGCTCCGTCACGGGGAGAGCGGGGGTGAGAGGAGACTGGGGGGAACTATAGCTCGAGTGAGAGCCAGAGGGGGAGCCCTCGCGGAGGGGCGGGGAGTAGTAGTGGCGCCTCTCCTCCGCCTCCGCGGCGGTGGCCAGCGCCAGGAGGGCGGGGCTCATCGCGTGGTGCGACGTGGCAGGCATCATGGGGTAGAGGTACTCGCAGATTTCCCGCAGGTTTCTGCCGCCTGCACTCTGCAGCTCCCTCGTGGGGGAGGGGAGGGGGGGGAGGGACTCGGACGCGTGCGGGCGAGGCCTCAGATCCGTGGGTCTCACGTCCGGGGACCTCACCATCATCTCCGGGGATTGAGGTTTGGGGGAATCACTCTCCCTGTCCTCGCCTTTGTTTTCCTTATCACTGGTGGTGGAGCCACAGGAGAACTCTCCCTCGGGCCGCGTGCTGGATGACTCTGAGTGCGTCTTGATGTGGTTCTCCATATTCTTCTTGGACGTGAAGGTTTCATTGCAGATCGTACACTTGTAAACTTTCTCTCCATAGTGAGCCACTTGGTGGAGTTTCAACACGTGATTGTAACCGAAGCTCTTCCCACAAATATCACAGGAATAGGGTTTCTCCCCTGTGTGGGTTCTGGTGTGAACTTTGAGCTGCTTACTGCACGTGAATCCCTTCCCACAAGACCGGCAGACGTACGGCTTCTCGCCAGTGTGCGTCCTCATGTGGATCACCAGCTGACCACTCTGGATGAAAGTCTTGTTACAGATGTTACACTTGTGAGGACGCTCGCCCGTGTGGATTCTCATATGTCGGTGCAGCTTTCCACTGTGTTCGAAGGCGCGATCACACACGTCACACTTGTAAGGCCGCTCCTTGGTGTGGATCCTCCTGTGCACGCTCAGGTTCTCCTTCACTGAGAAAGACTTGTTGCAGTACTCGCACTGGTAGGGCTTCTCCCCCGTGTGGGTTCTGTAGTGGCGGGTGAGGCGGGCGGGGACGGCGAAGGTCTTCCCACAGAAGTTACACTGGTAAGGGTCGTCCCCTTCCTTGCCGTGCGTCTTCAAATGATTCTGAAAGGTCGTTTTGTGAGTGAAGGTTTTGCTGCAGACGGTGCACTGCAGCTTCTCGCTGGGCGGGGTGGAGGAGTCCACAGCCGCCTCCTCGCCCAGGGCGGGGGCGATGCAGAGGGCGGGCAGGTCGGGGCTGCACACCACCCGGTGGTTGCTGGGGGTGGAGGCAGGCAGGGGGCTCAGGGTGCAGTCCGCCCCCACCGGCAGGGACTCAGGGCGCTTACCATCTGAGTTGGGCGCCATGTCTCCGTGGAAGAACCCGACCATTTCTGACACCTTGCTCCAGAGACTATCTGCAACACAGAATCATGCAGGCACGGTTAACAAACGTCCCTCAAAACGGCGAAACAAATCAATCAAAACATGACGTTACCTGTACAAGTCAACTCTCGATATCTTAATATGTTTATTGCTTTATTATTCTTAAGAGCAGTCAAAAATTAAAATCACAAAAATCAACCTGCCCTCGCCAAACGAGTTTTCGATAGTGTAAATGGTTAAAGTCCTAATCTAAAAGTTCTTCAACACCAAAAAAAATGACCCTTTTTGATATCTAATTGAACAGTTGTGTTGTCTGAACAACTGAACCACGTAACTATAGTTATGTTGTTCGCATTGGCTTGGTTTTCGCCAAAGTCGGTCAGTCGGGTATGTGTATATTATGCATAATATTACAATACCGACTTTAGTTTTAGTTTTACGCTTTTTTAGTTTACGCTTTAGTTTTACGTTTTAGATTTAGGTTAGGAAACTTGTAAAATGGGTATCTCCCGTCAACTCATAAATAATAATAATAATAATAATAATAATAATAATGCACCCGTTAATAACCCCGCCTTTAGTTGGATATACATTATGTATATATTTATTTATTTTTTCTTTTCTTTCTCTTATATTGTATATTGATTTGTAATTATCTGTGTTGTATATAATAAGTCCAATTAATAAATGGTAAATAAATAAATTAAATGTATCTGATATATAATTTAAATTATTTATGAAATCAACCTTGAATTTATCATATTGAAAACTGAGCGTTAAAATTGGAGCAAAAATTTAGGAGCTCAGTAGGTAATAATTAAAATGTAGAATGCTTGGAAAAGTGAGAAATGTAAGTAGTTGTGGAGAAAAGTTTCACTGTAGTGTAGAGGTAGGTAGGTACCTACTTCATGAAATTGCAAACCTGTGAAGATACACATAGTTTTATAAAGTCTCATTTATTAGGGCGTTCCAAAAGGAGTAGGGCTAGGGTTGACAAGAAACAAACTGTGAAAACATTTTAAACTTTTGCTGTGGAATCAATCATGTTTAAGTTCTCTGTGTTTCACAACTTGTAAAGTGCGTGTTAAACTCAACGGATAGGTAATAATTTTCAGATTTAATTCATTGGAAATTCACCCGAATGAAATACTGAAAGCTTCAATTAACTTATTATTTTTTATTTATTTTATTTATTTATTTACACTTAATTAATAGGACATATTAAATACAACACAAATAATTACAAATTAAAATACAATATAAAAGAAGAAAAAAATAAAGAATAAATAATTAAATATATAGGTAGGTACATAATATATGTCCTAACTAAAGGGCAGGGTTATTACCTTTGGCAATCTCTTCCACCCAACCCTTAGATTAGAGCGACGAGGGGTTAATGAGCCCACCCGAATGACCCAAAATCAAAGGGTTAAACGAGGGTTAAAAAAAAAAAAAAAACAAAAACCGAGGGTTTTAATATTAATAAAAACACAATACTTCCGATTCTAATATAGAAATTTCTCGGAAGTAAAATCGGTTAGAGGATTATATAATATATGTAAGTCTGTAAGACCTGTTCGACAATTCGTATTAGAAAGTCCGTTTCATTTAGGTACCTACATAATATTCCTGTAAAGTCATTTTTTTCCAATATTTTGCGATATTTTATTATTGACTTTTGATAATAACTATTGATAACAGAAAATTTGGTAATATCTTTGAATTATCAACCTATTGATTAGCAACAAAAAATTAATGAATAAAAATTCTTAAAATTATTATTTTATTTATAGGTGTTGAAATAATATAGATATATGAATAGTTTAATTTTTTACAAAAAGAGACAGTAAATTTAATTTGATAATTATAGGTAATTAATTATTTGTTTGTTTAAATCATTAAAATTTAACCCATGTAAAAATTGCTAGTTTGTTACTAGATTTAAAAAAAAATATATTAAATTCTAGATACCTGAGGTATTCTGATTTTAGGAGATAAAAATATGAATTATAAATTGATGTAATATGGTAACTGGGATTTAAGTTAAACTTTAGAAATCAAAATAAATAAGGTATACAGCAATAACTTTTTTAGGTAATTTTAAAAAAAGAAAGATTATTTTAGTCAGCCATTTTCCAAAGTAGATAGCTTTTTACGAGATCAAAATATGAATTATGAAACTAGGGTTAAGTTAAAATTCAGAAATCAAGAATAACAACAAGGTACAGCAAAAAAAATATTAGGTAATTAAAAAAAAAAAAAAAAAAAAAAAAGATCATTTCAGTGAACCAGAGTCCAAATTAGATAGCTACGGTAGACATAGATAACCCACATAGAGGGAAAAATAAATCAATCAAGAAAAGCATCACCCATCCGAATCACAGAAAAACTCCTAGTTGAAAGTTTCGCTTACCATTTTTCTCCCCACTCCTAGCGGGGGTGCCCTCAGAGGGCCCTTCGGTCTTGTTCACATTCAACCACAACTGTTTAATCCATTGCTTCTGATTTTGGTCCCAAATTTCGGCCATCGCATGGTCCGCAAAACCAAAAGAAGAAGAAGAAGAGAAAGCCACTTCAATCCATTACCCGTCGAAAAAAAAATCGAAACTCGAAACGTGTCGAAACTCACAACTTTTAAACCATCGAAACTTTTGGAGCGATAAAAATGAGGAACTTCAAAAACCTATTTTTTTTTTTTTTTTTTTTTAACTTTTTTTTGACAACTATGGTTTGAGTAAAATCTCTTTTAGTAAAAATGAGAGCTGAACGAATATTTTCCGGATTGACTTTCGACAGCACCGAGACAGGTTCCGCGGGGCGCCGAATGGTTCAGATACTCAACTCCAACTGAGGAACTGAGGAAGAAAATTTGGAAGTTGAGCCTGCACGATGGATGATCTGATAGGAGGAGGACCCACCTAAAACGCACAATGCAAGGCGGGCGAGTGAGGTCCACGCACTTCTTCAACCTCGAATGCGTGAGCCCAGGCCACGTGTAGCGCACTGGTGACGTCACGGCCACACGTGGAGGGCACTGGTGACGTCACGGCCACACGTGGAGACACGGAGAGTGTTGACTCTTGCTGTAGGTCAGGGGAGGAGGCCGGGGGGAGGAGGGGTTACTCTCCTGAGTGTTGACGCCTCAGGGAGACTGACTCACTCCAAACTCTGCTCAGCAGTCAGTAATCAAATCCATCCAATTTTTAAAAAATTTAAAATTCATCCATTTTTGGCCATTCATGAAATCTATCCGATTTTACACATTCGTTGGTAGATACACATACGATTTTAAACATTTTGGCCATTTACAATTTGATGAAATATAATAAATTCTTGATTTAATTATTAAAAAGACTCCAGAAATAATGATGCGAGTACAGTGTGTGTGACAGAGTGAACTGTGTATGGAGTTAAGTAGGAAAAAGTTAAGTAGGAATTTTTTTTTAGTCCAAAAGCATCTAGGGCCAAATTATGAAACAGGATTAGATTTAATCTAAATGGACACTATCCCTTAACTCGGGCTATAGTGCGCTGTGATTGGTTGAAAACTCTGACTTGAGGGCGTGTCTGGTTGTCTTAACTTTAATCCTGTGTTATAATGTGGCCCTTATTTCTCATTGGGTCTTTATTTTCTTGAGAACAACATTGTTTTCCTACAAGGAGCATAGGCATTGGATCTTCCACCACCGAGAGCCCATGAGATTCCTGTACTTGTCCACAAGAACCGTATCCTCTCCTACTTCCAGGCATGTCAATCCTCATAGGATTTTATACTGATCATTGTCCAGGGTTGTGATATACATTCAGGTCACGTAGGCGGTGAAGAAAACAATGACACACGCAACCACTGGTAGCAGCACACCACAATGCAAGCCATTTAGTGACCTGTTGACAGTTCGGAATCACAATGTAAACATGCGTTTCTGTTGCTGATAAAGTGATAAGATTCCAAACTCCAAGTCATCACAGAATACATGCCATTGTATATCAACAAGCTATGGTTACTCGAAGA
Organism: Bactericera cockerelli; assembly: GCA_024516035.1. Taxonomy (NCBI): domain Eukaryota; kingdom Metazoa; phylum Arthropoda; class Insecta; order Hemiptera; family Triozidae; genus Bactericera; species Bactericera cockerelli. Next base: position 51,332,316 of record CM044956.1, read on the forward strand.
CAATTGAGAAACAAAGTCGAGTTGAGAGATAACGTCTCAAATTCTGACAGGAAATTTCTTAAATTATTGATCCCTTCAAAATATTTCTTTCATAATACAAGAGATTTAATAAAAAAAAATACAATTCTTTCCTGATTATAGGATAAGGAAAGTAAAAAAAACAATGAATTCCCACTGTGGGGAACTGGGGACTGTCCAAAAACTCAACGGAATCAGGAATCACAAAAGTGGTTCACGTAAAAACTTACGCGATCACGCGAGATCCAAACGCGAGAGCCGCCGCAGAGTCAAGTTTTCACATCCAAGTGCCGGGGTGAATGGCCTCGCGAGGCACTACGCGTGACGTCACCGCGCGAGAGAACGAACGGTGACGTCATCTCGTTTTTACTACTCATCGCGTGTCCTGCCGCCGGTTTCCATTCAGGGCGAGCGACGCAGTGGGAAACCGTCGGCAGGACACTCCACGCGCTACTTTAGCTCTACACAACCTGGTCAACAGCTAGTATAGTGGGGAGGGCAAGACAAGAGCGCTTATTATTATTCCCACAACCTCTCTGCTAGTTGTTGCTGCCATAACCACAACACTCTACCGCACGCCTGCTTGCTGTTCTAGTGTTGATTCCTATAATTCAGAAATTTTTGGGAGTTTTTTTTCTTTATCGTTGCTTCTCAATGTCTACCGTCTAGTCACCGCGCGAGAATTCAGACGTGTTTTTCCTCCGTGCAAGGTGAATGATCAAGCCAAAGAAAGAAGAGCTTCCGATCGACTTCAAGTCTAAGGCCAAATGTTGAGGCAGCCATTGTTTCAGCGAGTCTTGAGTCTGACAGGGGACTTGGGGGAACGTTTCCTGATGGAACTGACCTATAGGAAGCACTCGGTAGAAAGAACCTTTGCATAGGAACTCGCATTCTAAGTGGGGTCTGGGTCCAAGGTTCTAACTACCAGCAGTTTGTATCCGCAAAAGTTTTTCTCTTTAAACGTGACCCTAAATAACTAGCAAAAAGAGAAGTGAGAACATACTTTTCTGTTTATACTGACAGACTGAAAGATTCTCTCTAGACACAACTAGTCACCTAGAGAAGCCTTTGTTTAAAATTTAACCCTCCTAGGCCCGAATTACGAAACAGAATTGGATTAACTAATCCTACACAATCCCTAACCACGCCCTCTGGTGGCAATTTCAACCAATCACAGAGCATTTATATCAGCTGTTAAGTGATAGTGGCTAGGATTAACAAATCCTAGATATTTAAGCCTAGTCATTTTCATTCCAGAGATAAACATCATTGAATAGCTGAGGCTTTTATAAGTTTCCTATTTTTACTTCAGAGCAAATCTAGAACCAAAGTTGCTCAGGAGGTTATGAAACGTCCAGAAATATGGAGAAAAAAATTGAAATCGGAGCAAAAATATATTATTATTTTTTAACAAAAAGGAACAGAATACTTCCGATTTCTAATGTTAGAAATTTCTCGAAATGTAAAATTGCGTCCCAATAAGAGAAAGATGTGATGATGTTTAACACGACTGTTGATTGTCTGTCACACTGTTCGCTCCTTGAATAGTAACAAAATAATCCTCTGCAAAATATTTCGACAAGAGTAAGACTCAAAGAGCAACCTTCTGGCCCAAAGTCCATTGCACTAACCACTGGCGGTTGGGAGAAAATAATAATATCGCCTTATTTATATCACCCGACTAGGACTTAAGCGTCTCATTATTCCAGCAGTAAGCCCAAGACGTATTATTATGTGGTCAAAATCCATAAAAAAGAGGTCATGTCTGGGTTTCAAACCTTCGACCTTTGGATTAGCACACCGATGCCTTGACCACTGAGCTACCGGGACATGTTAATATGTATTAAAATAGATATTACTCATACCAAATAAGAACAACAATCAACATTATCAACAATAATTAAAATAAATTATACTTGTGGTAAATAAATAATGATACATTCTGATGGTATTTCAGAGCAACACGTGTACACTTTGTGATGTTAGGAAATTATCGGTGAAAAGTTTCGAGAAGTGGTCAATGATGATAACAAAATTCACGTTCTTGCAAAGACTTGCACGTTTCACATCAAAAACTGACCCAACTTAACACAGCTTCCCTTCAGTCATTTCACCTCTGGACCTTCGACAGTTTATGGACTCAATATCAATAATATCGCCTTATTTATACTGCCCGATTAGGACTTTTGAGTCCCATTATTCCAGCAGTAAGACGTGGTATTATGTGGTAAAAATCCCAAATGGGAGGATAACTTGTCATGTCCCGGCTGGGTTTCGAACCCCGACCACTGGGATCTGTAGATTCACAGAGTGCCGCCTTTACCACCGACTACCGGGACAGACAGGGTAATGTTAAGCTCCAGTTGTCCCTGTTCTATTATTATTAACAGAGAAAAAAAACTAAACAATATTTACAAAATAAAATTATAGAAAAAAATATTTAAATTTACAATTGTCTTGTAATCCGGGGCGAAGTTAATGCCTCAGGCATTCTCTGCCACTTCACTTCCATGCTGGTGTAGAGTTGTGACAGTGGTGGTATTCTGTAGATGTGCTGAGGAAAAGAACTGCTGACTCTCAAGAACCAAATTATGAAATAGGATTACAAAGAGGATTAAGAAAGACCACCGACCGCCAGGTTACAAGTCCCCCGCCTTATCAATCAAGCTACTGAGGTCGGTTATTTCAATGAATCATGTTAAATGATTAGGCATTAACAAGAAGTAAATAAGATCAGTGTTAACTCCAAGTTGAACCATACTCCGGTCTACACAATTCAGCCCAGGGTAGGTTATGGTCTGTACCCATAAGCATCATCTACTTTCACATATTAAAACCAACTACTATTGAACATCATTGATCTTGTTGGGAAGCAACAAGGTTGCATCACAAGGAGAGAACTTCTGTGAATAGTGAGGCAGCTGTGCTTTATGAGCAGGATATTGGATTTAATTTAGAGTTAGGTATGGTCAGTGGTCTACAAGGGTCTAGCTACTGTAGGGGGATGGTCAGTGGTCTACTAGGTCTATAGCTACTCTAGGGAGATGGCCACTGCTTACCTGAATTACCTAATAGCTAGCGATAATTTCTAAAGCCAATTTTTTGTTTATAAATAATTCTGTAACCACCATTATTATGAGGAACATTAATTTTTTTAAATATAAAAAAAAACATTCAGAAACTTGATCCATAAGGCGGGCGGCGGACTTGTAACCTGGAGGTCGGTGATTCCAGTCCCAAGTTTCGCAAACATTTAGTAAAAGCAAGTGTGAGTAGTTGTGATATTACGAAAGTGATTAACAAACTATGATAACTTTTTTTTAACATTTATATATTGAAGCTTCTGCGTTAATTCTTATTATTCAGCATGTGCATTGTGCACTCTTGTTTAATCTTCAGTTGAACTGAAAGTAAGTATCAGTTCTTGAAATTTCATCCTGACAGTGTCATGCTCATTCTTCAAGTTTTCCTGCACGTATGATTCTAGTGGATTGATTGTGAGCGGTTACCAGTAGCGGCTTGGGTCGTAATGGACGTTCTTCGTATGAAGTGCAGAATTTTTTATTTTTAAATTAAATACCTACTGTGCGTTGTTGAGAAGTCTTGTTCAATTGAGAATCAGTTTTCTGTTTAAAAAAATACCTACTTTTGGACGGACGCAGATATTTCCTATACGTTAATCATTCTATGCGTGATAGTTTTGAGTGTCGGTACCCACATGAAATAAATTTGCTTCATTTCATTTAAACATTTTTATCAACCTTGACGTTTCTAATATAAAAGAAATCTGGTGTAAACATCACACGACTTTCCTTATCCCCCAAAATAAGTCGAATTCCGCCACTGGTGACTCAACAGAGAGTAAAAATCAGTTCAAAATTCGTAACGAGCACCTCAAAATCATTGGATCTGATATGTCACAACCCCATCTACGATGAAAATTAAAAAAAGTTAGTCAAAGCGGGTCCCCCAACATACCGGTAAATTGGGCCGAGGTCCAAAAAGTTCAAGGTATAAAAAAAATGATCACAGTAGACCGCTATTATTTTTATAATCTAAGATAATGTTGTACTCTAATTATTTTTGTATATTTAACCAATCCAGAGGAACGGCCCCCCACGGCCATTGGTCATAGGGAAAAGCAGATGGTTATGAATACGAAAATGAGCAAATGCTTTTACTTCTACCTTTTCCTTCAGACCTTTTGCTTTTACTTCTACCTTTTCCTTCAGACCTTTTGCTTTTACTTCTACCTTTTCCTTCAGACCTTTTGCTTTTACTTCTACCTTTTCCTTCAGACCTTTTGCTTTTACTTCTACCTTTTCCTTCAGACCTTTTGCTTTTACTTCTACCTTTTCCTTCAGACCTTTTGCTTTTACTTCTACCTTTTCCTTCAGACCTTTTGCTTTTACTTCTACCTTTTCCTTCAGACCTTTTGCTTTTACTTCTACCTTTCTCTTCAGACCTTTTGCTTTTACTTCTACCTTTTCCTTTAGACCTTTTGCTTTTACTTCTACCTTTTCCTTCAGACCTTTTGCTTTTACTTCTACCTTTTCCTTCAGACCTTTTGCTTTTACTTCTGCCTTTTCCTTTAGACCTTTTGCTTTTACTTCTACCTTCTCCTTCAGACCTTTTGCTTTTACTTTTGCATTTTCCTTCAGACCTTTTGCTTTTACTTCTGCCTTTTCCTTCAGACCTTTTGCTTTTACTTCTACCTTTTGCTTTTACTTCGAGCTTTCACCACGAGCAAATGCTTCACATTTATGAATACGGTCCAATGTTTGCATGGTACGCACTATTGACTCTGTTCCAAATAACCAAAGTTATGTGTAAGAGACTAACCCTATTATAGTCTTGAAATTTCAGCAAGAATTCATTGGGAATTTGTGATCACATCAATTGATCCTGAGAATTCCGTGGACCTCCTAGCATAAATGTTTAGAAGTTGAATCTTCATGTGGTGTGTTGGTTTCTGGCATGCCTACTCCAGCAGTTCCAAGGATGTGAACTAACACAACAATCGAGAAAAAAAAATGTGAGACAAGAGTAAACAACACACTGAAATCTGACTGAATTACATCACAAAGTTTTAAAACTGAGCCAAAATTTAGGTTAGACCATTTTTTTGGTTCGATTTTTTTTTTGTGTAGAATGTCGGACAAAAAAACCCATTAGTTTCACAACTTTAGACTAGCTGTATACACTACTATACGGCTCTAAGTGCTGTTATTATGTCACAACAAAATGGGCGACAAAGAGTTTGAGAGTTTGGACGGACACTTTATTGGACAGGTTGCAGTACTGCAGTCAAAATTCGTACTAAAGTTCAGTATCTAAAGTCATTAAAGTAAAGTCAAGCCATTAGAACGCTCTATGAGTCAACCAGAAAATTGTTGGTATCCACCTGATGTATGGACAGTATGGAACAAGTTTGATAAATAATTGCATGCGAATAGTATGTAATTGTACTTTTACTCGTAAGTCCCATCGAACATTTCAAACAACTGTTATCCATAAGAGAGGGCTATGAAAAAAAAGTATAATAATAATCGAAGTCACATGTATAAAAGTGAAAATAGCTAACAAACTAACAGACCTCAGTAGCTTGCGTCGGGCTTGTAACCTGGAGGTCGGGTTGTTCAAGTCCCAAGTTCAGAAAAGATTTAGTAAAGCGAGTTAGAGTAGTCACAAATATCATAGATATGAGTTGACCTATCCAATACTGACTCGGAAAACTACCTAAATGCTGAATACGGCGCGAACGACCTGACAATCGCAGTGTTAAAGCGCCTCACCGGGAAAAAAAAAATGCTGAATGCTCACGCTTAGAATTCGTAGCAACATGATAACTGCAAGTGATAACTATAGGAAACTAGTAGTTAACAAACATAGGAAGACCTCTATGTATACAACAATTACCTTACTGCTGGTAATGAAGGCTCACGCTAAGAATTCGTACCAAGTTGACAAAAGTCTAACCGAACTACTGATATCTAGGAATAGGAAACAAAAGGTATGACTACAAGAGCATCCGGAAGTTACGTATAAATGGACCAGTTATTGCACAAGTTGCATAAAAATGTATCTCAAAAGATAGTTTTTAACAATTCACATACTAAAAAACTGATTTTGTAACAGTAGGAACATATTGGTATTGGGTATATTTTTGCAAATGGCGTAAAAAAACTTGCTTCACTTTTTTTTTTCAACAATGTGGCTGTGGACCATTTTGATCATAATATTATGTATTATGAAATAGTTGAACATTTTTTTACAACTAAGTAAAAATGAAATAAATTATATTCTATGTTTTTATGTATTCTAACCCAAATTTCAAGACTTGAAGTTATATAAAAAAAAAGAAACGTTTTTGGAGTCTTAATGGTCTCTTTGGAGTCTTAATGGAGATTTCAAAACAGGTGATAATGAAATTCTTGCTAATAATAATAGCTGTTGTGATTCCAGACTAAGCTTCAGTTTGTTATCCGAGGTTTCAAAGTATGTATAATATGTATGTACGTATATGTATGTATGGTATAAGTATGTTAATAACAAGCTCAATAGAATATGATCCAAATTAGACCGAACAATAATGGTAAAAAAATTCTTAGTGAGTAGGTCAGAATTGCGTTTTTTTTTTCTTCTTTGGGTAATATTGATGATTTTTTTTTTCTTCAGTATTAAGTCACCAACAGGTGACTAAATTACTACTTCTTGCCATTTTTCATTAAATTTTTCAACTGTTCAAATCAAGTGTTTAGTCAGGTTAGGCTAATAAGCTGTTAGAATCCTTGCTGCTTTAAAAAACTTTCTCCTTGCAGACAGACTTCTTAAGGAAGAAATACGAAATGATACTAAAGTGTTGTTGTTTTACCAATAGATCATTGTTTTTTAACCTAACAATTTATTATTATTGACTGGTGGAGTTCCACAAGTGAACCCCAATTATCACACCGACCTCTATTAGATCTTTATTATTATCTGATCTGGTTGCAGGGTTTTCAGTGAAACCCTAAACAATAACACTGCAACCTAATTAGATCTATTGTGACCAGTTGATTCTATTTGGTTTTAACGTCCTGATTTTAAGACAGCGGTTCAGGACGGGGTTTTAACCCTCCATTCGCTGGGAGTCGTACCAGCTACCCACATTAACCTCAACCCAGCCTGACTAGGGCTGTTTCGAGTCTCTCTTTGCTCTCATCAGCAGGTATAATGAAGGTCCACAGTTTAAAAACTTATAGTTGTAAAGTGCACTAAACTTGTCTTCTCACTTCACTACATAATTATGATAGTGATTCCATTGACCATAGCAGTTAACAGTTCTTAAAGCACGAAATCGATGTAATTATTGGTTAAATACATAGCCCCGAGGTTACGTATAGTCAATACAAGTAATACAAGATTTAGGTATCTACATATCCACAATGACGTCAGTAATAGGAATAGGGAGCAATCAATAAATCATTGTGTGACGAAGTATAGCTAAAGCTTACAAAACTTACAAACTGAAGCAAGTATACCTACTTAAAATAACAATAATAACACACTCTTTAGTGGAGGTAACCACCAGGCGAGGTTAATGCTCAAAGCATTTTCTACCACCTAACCTCTTATTACTATGTAATCACAAACTCATATTAATGAGGAAAAATTCATGCACTGGGTGGGATTCGAACCAACGGATCCTACGCTACCTGGATTACCAGACTAGCGCGTTAACCACATGAATACCAGTCATGATAAAAACTTTACTTTTAATGCAACTGGCTTTCACCGACACCTTATACTTACAGCTGCAAGGTACAGCTATCTCGTATTAGTCATATTATTTTATTATATAAAACTGCGCAGTGCATTTTCTAGTATAATTATGTAGATAAGTGCATAGCTTTCAGTTTCTAAAAAACCTTAGCACTTGCACGTTTAGGGGGTCTGAAAATTTTCTGTGTGGATTATTGCATGGGTCTCGGATTTCTTTGGCTCTGACTTTGAAAGTAGCGGGTTAACTACTCCACTAAAAAATGAGTAGCTGCTTTGGTGTGGCAGCGACCGAGCGACCAGTGACGGAGTTATGACAAATTAATAGATATGGGATATAAAATTTACGAAAAAGTCCCATAATTCTGTGTTACCTCCTAAATTTGTGATATACATATATAATAACACAGACAAACACATTCTTTATTTTTATATTCGGGATTTATGTAAGGACGGAAATTACGTAAGTTGTATTTTTTTAATTTGGGTTCAACGTCGCTTTCAAACTGCATGGTCATATCACGACGGGTGTTACCTCCATTCGCAGGAAACTCACAAACCAGCTACCCAAATTAACCTCACCCAGCCTGTGTTGTGCCGCGATGAAGTCTTCACCTCGCTGGACGTTGCTTAAATTCGGTTCAAAGCGCCATCGACGATAGCTTGTTGTCAACTTGTTTCATATTGTATGTATTTATTCTCTTTAGGCTTAGCTGTCTCTATGCAAATTCGAAACCATCAAATAGACACATCAGTCACAATTTATAGATGTGACCTTTATTGGATCCATCTATTGATCTATTCTGACAGATTTTTTTTTATTCAAAGCTGTCTTTTTATCCTTCATCTAAGAATCTATTCTCACAATGTATAATTTGAGTATCATCACTATTTCCACTTCTATTGCACAATTCTTTGGATATTCTAAACATTTTTTGACAAAACAAAATACCTTAAAGTAGGCGACAATCGATTTTAATGTTATTCAGAATTTGGTACAAATATCTCCAGTTTTTTGTTCAATTTTTTTCCTCTTATCAACCTAAAATGCCAAAATGTTCCCTAACCAACACAATTTAATATTGAGTAACTCTTGTGGCTTAGGACAACTATCACTGGTTGTGTAACACTCTGTAGCTAATGGAAATACAAAAAATTGGAAACGAAAAAAAGTATTGGAAAAAAAAATAGTTCACAAAAACTTTAATATTGTAACTTTTTTATGCATAACACTGGCTACTTAAGTTCTCGTTACAACATACGATATTTTTTACGTCCCCTTGACCAAATTCGCTTCATAACGACCAAATTTGCAACTTGAATTCTCACTTTAATGTAAAGGTGTCTTACTGTCACTATTGCGATGATTCAAGAAAGAAAAAACTAGAGTTGAAAAAAAAATAGCCTCATTTTTCAGCATTATGTGTAAGACAATCTATTAACAGTAGGGCAAGATAATGTAATAGCAGTAGCCAGATAAAGTTCAATGAAATGGAAAAAAAATTGATTCCAGAAAGAAGTAGGTAATAGTTAATCATGTGAATTCCCTGTTGTAATTTAGGGTTTGTCCAATATAAAACTCTAAATAAGTTAGAATTAGCTTAACAGGTAATTATTTTGTAATCTTAAATTATTGTAAATAAAGTTGAAAATTCAAATTCATTTCAATTAAAATCGATCTCAGGGTTATGCAAATACATATAAATGCTTTAGGTAATGACAATCCTTTGCAAAACTCCAAGAAAAACTTTATGCAAATACATATAAATTATATATAGATTATGTATATTCCTATATTAAGTAGTCACCGTGGCAGAGTGAGTTAGCGCGCTAGGCATTGCACGCATGATGGTGACCTATGTTTGATCCCCAGCGGGGCAGGATTTTTTCTGCTCTGTACTTGTATAGATCGGGGTCCACTCATACCTCGTGAAGAAAAATGAGTAGCTGCTTTAATGTTAGCAGCGAGCAGTGGCGGAATGATAGGCAAAAATAAGATATTGGGATATTAAAGATAAGGAAAAGTCCTATAATTCTGCACTACCCACTAAAATTATGATATAATAACACAAAGAAACACATTTACATATTTATTATTATTATTATTATATTCCTATATTAAGTTATCATTTTGTGTTCAATTTCGTGATGTCACAACTACTCAAACTCGCTTTACTAAATCTTTCCTGAACTTGGGACTTGAACCACCGGCCTTCAGTTTACAAGTCCGCCGCTTTATCGATCAAGCTACTGAGGTCGGTTAATTCCTATGTTATAAAAACAGTGATCTATCAGTAAATCAATCAGTCGATTTTAACTTTTAACGGACAGCTGATGCTTCGCCATTTAAACCCCTTTAAAAAGTTTTAAACAATGTAACTAAGTTATCATATTTGGTTAATCAACCTCGTGATATCACAACTACTCAATCTCGCTTTACTAAATCTACGCTGAAACCGGGACTTGCACCACCGATCCTCTGGTTACAAGTCGATCAAGCTACTGAGGTCGGTTAACAATCCAACTACCCATTATGTATAACACATGGTCGTAGATTTTCCTGATATTATTGTTATCTTATCTTGTCCGATGATTGTACTCATAATATGAAAACTGCAGCACTATGCAAGGAGTCAATAATAATAAAATTAACATTCATTAGAGTGCGATAACAAAAAACTTCCGCGCGTGCATTCTTTCAAGATAAACTGCATACATATTATGCACCGTGTTTGTTTTGGTTAGAAGTACATGATGCGTTAAGCGGGCCTATCTATATGGAGGAGATTTTTTTTTTGTTTTTGGAATTGGTTATTCTCCTTATCATGGGAATTTGCCATACAGCCATGAGGAGAAATTAAATCCGCATCAAGTGAGTTCCCGTAAACTATTTCTCAACCTTAGAAGCCAAATAAAAATGGCTTAGGATGGGTCTACAAAAAGGATGGGTCCTTTGAATACAAAAAAAAATATGAAAAATAAAACAAATGATTTATTTTTAAAAAACCCTTAAGAGTTTAGCCTGCGTCGCGTCGATGTCATGTTAAAAAAAACCAGTTCTCATTCAGTCACCGAAGTTAAGCAACGTCCAGCTTCGGTTTTTCCAAATATTTCCATTTTCTTCCAAGTTTAGCTTCCCTACTATTCGTGAAAGAAAAATGCGTTTCGGTACTTTTAAAGATAAAAAATGGAAAAATGAAAACTTAACCTATAAAAGAACTGGAAGCAAGAATTTTATAAATCCATTATCGTTAACCAAACTAGAAGAAGATTTTTCCTCTTCTAAAAGAAAAATGACTTTCTTCCAGTTCGTCCATTTTATTCCATTTGAATCAACTTTGGTTAGAAAGAAAAATACGACTTTACATGTACATAATGCCATTAACTATACTTCCAAGACAGGCACAGATTTTGAAGAAAATGAAAAATATTTACTCTGCAATGAACAAGACCGGGCTCAAATGAGACTTCTAATTTTTTTCTTTAATACATATTATGCAACATCCCAGTTTTCTGTTCTTCACTGATTCCAACATCATTTCATCACGGGATCGTTAAATTTAAAACAAACGAAAAATAAAATCGGTTGTTAGCAACAAAAAACAACCTGGCCTTGAATTTTCCGACAAGATGAGCAACAGTGCAGTCTGCCATCAGGTAAGGTCAGCCCTCGGTTAATGACTGTCACGTGTGGCTCTAACCAGGAGGTGGTTGACCTAGGTTGTTCCCCTGGTGCAATTTTCGGACAGAACCAAAGCTTCAGATGATGGCTCCAATAAAAAATCGTCTCAGGATTTTTTTCGTACTTGCTCAGGAACAATGTAAACATAATTAGTTCTACTAAAAAAAAATAGTTCTACTAATTCAAGAACAATGTAAACATCATTAGTTTTGCTAATAAAAAAAAATAGTTCTACTAACTCAAGAACAATGTAAACATCATTAGTTCTACTAATAAAAAAATAGTTCTACTAATTCAAGAACAATGTAAACATAATTAGTTCTACTAATAAAAAGAAATAGTTCTACTTATTCAAGAACAATGTAAACATAATTAGTTCTATTAATAAAAAAAATAGTTCTACTAATAAATAAAAAATAGTTCTACTAATTCAAGAACAATGTAAACATAATTGGTTCTACTATCATAAAAAAATAGTTCTACTAATTCAAGAACAATGTCAACATAATTAATTTTACTAATTGAAAATATTTATCTGATTATTAACATTTACTTACAATTTATTGAAGTACCTACAGAACTAGTTAAAGATAAATACAGGGTGGACCAAAAAAACGTTTACACCCGTTAATGGTAGATTACTGACGACATTTCTAGGACGGATCTGCAATCCGTTTTTTCGGATTCGCCTTTATAACTGCACAAAGTGATTTTTTGCAACTTTCTGAAAAAGTCCGACTTTGGCTTATTCTTCAGGTCAGAACTTTTTTCCTGTTTAAGATGAGTTGATTCTGAACAATTTTGCAGAAAGCCAACAAAATTTCGATGTTTCTAGCTACACTACTTTGTTTTTTACGGTTTGGTTTGGCATCTTTTTTGACACCTGAATAGAAAAAAAATTCTCATGTAAATTTTTTACACTTTGAAACACTCAAGATTTGCCCGAGCAAATTTTGTCACAGACATGGGCAAGTTTGATAAAAGTTGGCGGCCAACCCAAGGATGCTAAAAAATAATTTTACGATTTTTTATCACGTGATCATCTGGGTAAACAAACCAGGTAAGTCTCAAAAAATGATGTTCAAAATCTTAAAAGTGTTGACCGTGTAGGGTCTTCTTGTACTCAAAGAGTAATTAGCTATTTATGTCTGATAATTATTTTCCTTGGAATTAATTAAAGGCCAGTGAAATGAATGATTGTTTGTTTCTCGATGATAGTTTTCAAGCATATTTTTCTGCATTCTATGAAATATTATCTGTAAACTTCTTGAGTTTTTTTAGTACAAGTTACATTATTATAATTCGTATGCTGAAATGGCTGATACGCATTTAGAATAATTATGGAGTTGCCATCAGGAACATTTGGGATCACGTGAAAAACATAGTTTACGAAATCTGGTAGCAAGAATCCTGTTGACATTCGATGACCTGACAGATAAACCTGGAATCTTCCGCAACATTCGACGGAACATGATGAAGAGGTTCAACCTTTGCATCCAGGAAGGTGGACGCCACTTCCAACATTTCCTCTAAGGGAATTGAGAAGGGGGCAGAGAGAGAGAGAGAGAGAGAGAGAGAGAGAGGCAAAGAGCGAAAGAGAGAGAGAGAGAAAGGCAAGAAGGTAGAGGGACAGTTCTGAGTTAGAACTAAGGTACTAAAGTCACCATTGGTTTCAAAAAATTGTGTGAGGAGAATCCATAGTGTGTACTAACTGTACTATGGCTAAATAAAAAATGGCAACAGTCTTTTTTATATTGTAGTCATGAATTTTTTGCTGGCTCTGGCGTTCGGACCGGGTGGACTAGCTTACCACTGAGCTAATCGTACGCGTCTAATCGTTTCTCATTGAACATACTAACACAAAATGTTTTTTTTAAATACCTTTTTGTTTATATCAAAATAGTATAAAACAAAATAAAGACTGCAAAAGTTTATTAATTTTACAAAATATTATCTTGTTTTTTTCAAGACTTCTATTAAGAGTTGGCAATCGGTAAATATTTGTTATTTAATTAGTATTGTTTATGATGAAGAACCTACCTACATATTTACCTGGATTTATTTCATAAACTCTATTTTCGTTTGGAAAATTCGCTAGTTTTTTTTTTTCTCGTAGGGAAGCATAAGAAAAACCATCAAGGCAGTCTCTCAGGGGCTTACATGAATAATAATTATGTGTATTGTGATACCAATATTATCTGATATAACTCAATTTACAGATGGTATTACCCCAAAAAAACCATAAGTTGTTGGTGTTACAACAGGTGAGATACAGGTACGAATAAAATATTCCATCAGATTTTTTTGATAATTAAAATAATATTGACCATCGAGAATTGAACCTCGATCATGCGACTAACACTCTTAGCACTACCACATCTAGCTAACACCACTGACAATCTGTGAAGCACGAAATTTATCATTTGAATTTTCCTAAACTGGCTGATGAAGGCATGTGAGACCGCGGTATTCAAAAAAAGCAATGTAAACAAGTTTTGTAAACAATACAAGACGCCCTTACACAGTCTACAGCTAGAAAACTCTTAGGATTTTTGAAGAGTTTTTGGCAAACATCTAATAATTTTTCCCAGAAGATCACGTGATAAGAAATCGTAAAATTATTTTTTAGCATCCTCGGAACGGCCGCCAACTTTTATCAAACTTGCCCATGTCTGTGCCAAAATTTGTTCGGACAAATGTCGAGTGTTTTATTTAGTAAAAAAGTTTTTTTGGGTGTTTTTTTTCTGTTCAGGTGTAAAAAAATATGACAAACCAAATCGTAAAAAACAAAGTAGTGTAGCTAGAAACATCGAAATTTTGTTGGCTTTCTGCAAAATTGTTCAGAATCAACTCATCTTAAACAGGAAAAAAGTACTGACCTGAAGAATAAGCCAAAGTCGGACTTTTTCAGAAAGTTGCAAAAAATCACTTTGTGCAGTTATAAAGGCGAATCCGAAAAAACGGATTGCAGATCCCGTCTGGAAATGTCGTCAGTAATCTACCGTTAACGGGTGTAAACGTTTTTTTGGTCCACCCTGTATAAAAAACTGATCAAGACAAGTTTGAAAATCCCTGTGGCATCAATTCTTTCTTTGAATAGTATTAATGTAGAATATAGATTGTTGTGATTAGTAGTAGGTATTTATTATTATGGGGTGAAATATTAGTACGCCTCCTCGTGGTTCACCCTGGGAAACGCTTTGACATGCGGCTAAATTACTGACAATTTTGGTGATCAGACAATAATTACTGCCATCAGATTTCCTGATCAAGTTTAAACAATGTCTGTCACTTTCAGATGCAATAATAATAATGATGATAATAAGAATAATGATAATATCACCTAATTTATACTGCCCGATTAGGACAATAATTAAAGTCCCATTATTCCAGCAGTAAGCCCAAGACATATTATTATGTGGTAAAATTCCCAAATGAGAGGATAACATGTCATGTCCCAGCTGGGTTTCGAACCCACGACCCCTGGAATCTTTGGATTCACAGAGTGCCGCCTTTACCACTGAGCTACCGGGGCAGACCTATTTGATGGTGATCATCAGCACAACGGTATATTTGTGCTGACAACAAAACATTGGAAATCATTGAGTCAGTTGATTCCAATCTACGAATCATTTGCACATCAGTTGCTGCTACAAGCAATAAAAACTTGAGGCGAAATTCAAATTTCTGTGGTCTTCTTCGTGAAACCACAAAACAAATTAAAAAAATTGCCCCACCCATATCTATCTATGACATTGCTAGTTGCTAGGTTAAGATGTGTGACCCAAAATATAAAGAGTTTATACAGGGTATCCTGGACCAGATGCAAATATTTTAAGGGTACGTGTGAAAAAAAAAGGATTTGGCCATAACTTTTGAACCAAGCTAATTGTCCCACTGCATTTGAGCTCATTTCATAGTACATGATGTGCCAGACCTAAACTTAAATTGGTCCGCAACACGCTGTATATTATATTTTAATTTGGAATTATTGTATGTACCTAGACCACCTCATTGTCTTGATTCGGTACTTATTTTCAAGACAATTTTGTTCTGTGATCACTCCGTATGTAAATTTTAACTAAGTAGTAGGTATGAGAACAAAATTCAGAACAGATACTAATGAGTTATTCTAATTAATATGAAGGAAGATTATGAAATAAGGTCCTCGGTACCAGCAGTGGAATAGCTTTACGAGTGATATGGTGGATAGGTAAGTCTTGAGCTTTCAGCGAATCCACTAACATCAATAGATTTAGGTACTGAAATGACGCTAAATCCAATTTTTTCAACTATTTTATAATGAGTGGTTAAGCACTCGCAGGCCATGTGGAAGGTCCCGAGTTCTATCCCTCGTGCAGACAAAAAATTGTACTCTTAATTTGGTTACAATTGTTTGGAAGAGATACCTTCCGGTGCGCTTGTGTTGACCCAGCACCTAACTGGGAAGTATTGTGTCACTTCTCGCCCATCAGAGGGGGGCATACTACGGGATGGGTAGGCTACAACACAGACCAAAAGCGTCTACAGTAGCTCCTGTTTCATGGCTACGAAATAAAAACGGCTGTGAAACACTCATCTTTAAAATAAATAAATAAAAATGTATCATGAAGTTTTGCATCGTGTGAAAGTGTAACATAAAGAAAAATGACAATACTTTCTATAGCTTATAGGTAATAGAAATCATGAACACTTTAAATCAACTAGGTATAATTATTAATGTTTATAATTAACTCAATATAAGATACTTTATTGCACTTGATAAGGTAATGAGCACTTCAAATTTATATCCATTAGTAAATCGTAGATTATTTTTAGTGTCTATAAAATCTTTCTTCTTCAGGTAGATATCATTTCTATTTCAGAAATTGACAATCATCATTAACTGTCTTGCCATCGAAAGACCCAACATTCCTAAAATCTTTGCATACCTACATTACCTACTCCCAATAGCTATTTATCATATTGGTTCACCAATACACCATCTTCTATTGAAATATATTCGGGGTGCAATGTCCAGATTGTCTGGCATTCCTTCTTACCATTACGCATTAAATATTTACTCAACACAATTTAAAATAGTATAATACATAAGTTTAATAGTAAAATAGTCATTACGTGTACGCTAGTACAGTTACAGAAACAATTCGTTCACACAGACTGCAAAGTGATCGTACAGAACATTATGGATCGGACATT
Source organism: Bactericera cockerelli (assembly GCA_024516035.1). Taxonomy (NCBI): domain Eukaryota; kingdom Metazoa; phylum Arthropoda; class Insecta; order Hemiptera; family Triozidae; genus Bactericera; species Bactericera cockerelli. The sequence continues at coordinate 51,348,976 of CM044956.1, forward strand.
GTTTGGTAATTTGGAGGCGAATTGCAAAGAGATCTTTGCCATTATTGGCAATGTGAACTGTTTTGGCAGTTGAATTGGTCTCCGTGTTTACCAACGCATAACGTGTACAAGTGTACAATGAGTATGTCACTGTTGAGAGGGCGTGTTTAGGTGTAGATAATGTAGAGAAGTTCTCGTATGGTGGATTTCTGATCATGAGCGCTCGAGAAATCTTAGAAACAATGCAAAATATATATTTCTATAGACAGAATCTTTTTAAACATGCCGTCACTGCCAGGGATAAACAATTAAAGAAATTTTAACTGGTTATGATAATGCTATTAGTTATCATATTGGTGTTAATCACTTACGTGATATCACAACTACTCAAACTCGCTTTACTAAATCCACGCTTAAACCGTGACTTGAACCACCGACCTCCAGGTTACAAGTTCATCGCTTTATCGTTCAAGCTACTGAGGTCGGTTGATAATGCTATTAAAATAAATCATTCTTTGACCCGGGTGGGCAATGTTTCTGCCAACTAAAAGTTCAAACTTTCAGACATCTTCAGGGGTAGGTGCGCCATCTCCTGATTCTCGGATCCAAGCTCGTCATTGCAGTTTTGACATCTCCCTGGGCCTCATTGTAAAAGGCTTGCTCTCAATATTCCTTCATTTTTTATGGCATTCTTTCAAGTGGCAGGGTTCTCACATGTGAGCTCTTCCACTCAACCACTGAATCAATCATCTCCGTTTCGACCGTCAAATATCGTTAAAAAACACACTCTATGAACAATTTTTTATGCAAAATTTGCCGTTTGACAGGGGAAGATTTGGGAATTTCAAGGGTGAGTCCTTTCAGGAACAAGGACCCTAATACAGCTCAAGAAAGGCTTATGAAATCTTTAATTTAACTTCAGATAAAAGGTTGGAAGAGTTGTTGTTGATATTATAGAAGTTATTTCTCTTTTATCCCGGTTCTCATTTTCATCTTCATTGGTATTTCTACACAAACATACTATGCTACCCTTTGTCATCTTGGCAACCTGCTAGAGGGCAGGAAGGCGGCTTTCACAGCATTTCTCTCTCAGAAACAGGGTGGACATGACACGCCATTCGGTTTCAAAAGTCATATCAGAAACAATATTCCAGGTCCAATCCGAGTATGACAATGTTGACATTGTTAACAAAGTAGGTACCTGCTGCTGATAATTCCTGGCATGTGTCTAACGCAACAGACTAACATTGATAATGCACATGCAGACAAAGGTCTTAGGTCAAGATTATGGACAAGGACAGTGCGGATAATGAGTTTGGAAAACGAGGAGCCACAACAGGTGGCTGATGTCAACAGTATTCAGTTTATATTGATGATGATGTCAACAGTATTGAATCATGGTGAATTATGTAAAGACTAGCGCCGTACCAAATGTATGAGAATTCGGGAGCAGAAATTTATTTAGCTCAGTGGTAAAGGCGGCACTCTGTGAGTCCAAAGATTCCAGAGGTAGCGGGTTCGAAACCCAGCCAGGACATGACATGTTATCCTCCCATTTGGGATTTTTATCACATAATAATATGTCTTGGCCTTACTGCTGGAATAAAGGGACTTTAATAGTCCTAATCAGGCAGTTTAAATAAGGCGATACTATTATTATTATTTTATTTTACTTGTCGAAGACATGGCTGGAATCTATCTCCTGAAACTCCAATAATTCACTATACCTACTTCAGAATTCAGTCGACAAACATAAAGGGTTAAAGAACATCTCACAAGGACGGGAAAGATAAATTACCAGAGCAATATGAAAATCATCATGATCTATAAGAAGGTAAAGTCTATGGCAACCAAATGAAAAGCTTTGGCACTATGACTACCATGAGGCCTTCAGAAAGCTGTCTGTGTTCTAGAACTTCTCAACGGAGGAGGATGCAATCACTACAGGTACAACATGGCTTTTAATTTCATATTACAAAATCGGCCAACATGCAAATAACAACCAGACGAACAAATGAGGTCCACAATTTAGAGGGGTACCAGATGTGGGTACAGAAACATTTAAGGAAATTTAAGGGATACAAATAATAATAATAAATTACCTATTTGATTTTTTTCATTTTTTTTTTTTTTTTTTTTTGTATGCAGAGGACCCATCCTAAGCCATTTTTATTTGGCTTCTAAGATGAGTGTAACTTCTAACAAGCCCAGTCAATAACCAAATATTGGATGGGTAATTAACTAATTAATAATTACCAAGTATGTCTGTGTAAAACACCCTACTTAATTACTAAGTTCACAAAGATAATGAACATCTTGATTGAAACATGGCAATGTGGAGGTCACTAACTTCTCTTCTCTTTGGAGTTTGGATTTAAGATGTGATATTGTTTAAAAGTTATAGCTCACAAAAGTACTTACAGTAATTACCAAATATAATTGAATAAACTTTGCCAGGATTGCTGACCAACGAAGGGTAGTTTTGAATTAGGATAGGTTCATACTTTCATAGGTACCACTTTTAGGTTTATAACTGGTGGATCCTACACAGGCTTATGGTTATTTAATTTTTTACAGATTTTACCTCAATATATAGCCATCATTCATGCGATAATTTAAGAAAATAGTTAGTGTAAAAAGCTTTCTATTGAAGGATTTAAAATTGCTTGATTAGAATATGGTTCTTTGCCATTTATATCAGGGGAAATGTGCAAAAATAAGCAGGCTTTGTGTTTTAAACGAATTCGATCCTCGCAATGAGAGAGCATTGAACTCTGAGATTCGACAATGTTATACGTAAGCATAATATAAATGTAAGGTATAGGCTCAAGAACATTCAATAACAAATGTAAAAACTTACCTTTTCATTGACTATTTGGCTTAATATTAACACAAGAAAAACACCTATTTCACTGATAAACTTTGATAGCAAAAAACGGATTCGAGAGAAAATAAATTGTTGAAATATGAAATCAGGGTTCTGACCTAACTCAAATATATCACTAGTGAGCACTGAGCACGAAAAAAATATTTTGCTAGCCGTCACTATTTTCGGCAGGAACCACTGTGGCTAGAACACGGCACTTTACGAACTGCGGATATGATGGAAATAAATTTGATTCACTTTGTTTTTCAGCAAACTTTGTTTATTCAGAACCTATCCCATTATAAAATGTTGGAACTTTTTTTTGAGAGGAACCACGAAACCCACCAAAAATTCTTAAAGCCAAGTTTATTTTGCCTCTTACTTGAAGAACTGAGCCGAACCCGATCGAAAACCAGCGAAGAGTGCCGAAGTGAAGGTTTCCCCGCACCCCCCTACCCGTACGACCCAGAAATCCGAATGCAGCACGTGGAGTGTCCTGCCGCTGGTTTCTCAATTGTACGCGCGTGTAGGACTGAATAGCATTGAGGATGCTGTAGAAAGGAGGGAGAGAATTTTTACTCGACAGCGGGATTTTTTGTTCTGCGCAGCGATTGTTTCCTGAAAAATGGGACTAATCCAATGGCTTTCGCCTCACTCGAGGAATAATATTAGGGAATTTCTCGTTCTAAAAGTGGGATTTTTTCAATGTCACTGATAATAATGATTAGTTTGTGTTTCTATTTTATCCCTAAGTAAATTTTCCAATTGCGTATTGGACGGCTCAGGGTATGATGTGTAATTTATTAAAATATTAAATGGTAGGGACCCGTTTTATTAGACTATCTGCACACCCTCCGCTGTTTTAGCAAGCTACCATTTGACCATAGCTAGACCATTTGGTAGCAGGAAAATTGATTAGATTTACAGGTAATAACCAATCCAAGCATTTTCTCTCCCCAATTTTTTTTTCTTCTAGTTATTTAAAAAGGAATCAGTGGCTTAGCCAGGGGGGGGGGGGGACACAAACCCCCCCCCCAAAATCCCCTCAAAACCCCCGCCCCCTGAAAGGAATCAGGAAAAGCTTACATTCTTGTTTCATGAAGAACAGACGCTGGAGGAAACATTTCTGTTTGAAAATAATTAATTAATTATCTGAATGGAAACCTATTTCTGGAGCTTCGTAATGGCGGACTAGGCTGCACGTGCCTACAGTTATTCCCCATTCAGGCTAATCATACTCAGTCCATGAGTCCATGACCATCTAAATTTATCACAATTTTCTTCCTCAGAATTCTCATCATTATGACACAAGGTTTTGCGTTGGAGTACCTAATTCTCCCTGTGTGGAGATTGGTCAGGGTGGTGTAACGTGTGCACCTATTAAGGTATCCTTAGCCGACCTACGTAGCTCAGTGGTTAAGAGCATTCGTTACTGACCCGGAGGTTGCTGGTTCGAATTCCGGCCGGAGCGAAAATTTCTGACCGAGATTTTCCGTTTCCAGAATGGCATGGATGCAAAGGTAAAGTGCCCTGAAGTAATGGAAAAGCGGTTCCGCGGCACACTTACCTTCTAAAAAATGTATCCATTAGTTAAAGGAGGAGGAAAAATAGACAAGATGGGTCCTCAGATCTCAAGATGTAGAGCTAAATTTGGATCAGCAAAGCAAAAACTTGACAAATTAATTCTGAACTTTTTACAAAATAGTGAAAAAATAATACCTACATAGAGGGTCTTTTGAAGTTTCCGAAATATTACTATGTATATTGTATAACCAATGCATCATTTAAAACTACCAGTAATACTAGCCGTTTCCCTGTACTTCGCCACATGGCTTGTAAATTCTAACGTATGGCCGTAAAGGTATAGACACGACTATGTTTTAACATATTTTGATATTACTGCCGATGAATTTCTAATATTAGAAATCGGCAGTCTTGTGTTCATTTTTGTAAAAAAAATAATATTTTTTTTCCTTAATTCATTAGTTCGTGAGTGTCATTAGTTTAAGAGAGGTTTTATTCATTTTGAAATGGTATTGATTTCAGAAATCCATTTAAGTAGAAGAGATTACTGTTGGTTTTTGAGGCTGGTGTCTCGGTTGGTGTCACTCATCAGCATAATGAATAAAGGCTCAAAATGTAAGAATATGAAGAGGAGAACCTAGAGCCCGCAGTATCGTCATGCAAAAGATCAGCATAGACATCCAGAGAAACAAATATATCTCAGGCACATCCACTGAAACAAATGTACCTCAAGAACATCCACTGAAGCAAATATACCTCAGGCACATCCACTGAAACCAATGTACCTCATGCACATCCACTGAAACAAATGTACCTCAGTCACATCCACTGAAACAAATATACCTCATGCACATCCACTGAAACAAATGTACCTCAGGCACATCCACTAAAACAAATATACCTCAGCAGGCACATCCACTAAAACAAACATAACTCAGGCACATCCACTGAAACCAATGTACCTCATGCACATCCACTGAAACAAATGTACCTCAGGCACATCCACTAAAACAAATATACCTCAGCAGGCACATCCACTAAAACAAACATAACTCAGGCACATCCACTGAAACAAATATTCCTCAGGCACATCCACTAAAACAAATATACCTCAGGCACATCCACTAAAACAAATTAATGTACCTCAGGCACATCCACTGAAACAAATATACCTCAGGCACATCCACTAAAACAAATTAATGTACCTCAGGCACATCCACTGAAACAAATATACCTCAGGCACATCCACTAAAACAAGTATATCTCAGTCACATCCACTGAAACTAATGTACGTACCTCAAGCACATCCACTGAAACAAATATACCTCAGGAGGCACATCCACTGAAACAAATGTACCTCAGGCACATCCACTGAAACAAATATACCTCAGGCACATCCACTGAAACAAATATACCTCAGGCACATCCACTAAAACAAATATACCTCAGGCACATCCACTGAAACAAATGTACCTCAGGCACATCCACTGAAACAAATATACCTCAGGCACATCCACTAAAACAAATATACCTCAGGCACATCCACTGAAACAAATGTACCTCAGGCACATCCACTAAAACAAATATATCTCAGTCACATCCACTGAAACTAATGTGTATTGTTTTATTTGTGGTGAAGCACAAGGCCTCTTCACAATTCTTGTGGGTAGCGCAGCATTACTAAGAGCCTCCTTTACATTTCGAATTATTCTATGACATTAATTTCTTTTTACTCTGGTAATGCCGCCACTGGTCGTTACTCATACAAGTAACTACTCATTTTTCCTCACGAGGTATGAGTGGACCCCGAACATCCAAGTACAGAGCAGAAAAATTCCTGCCCCGCTGGGGATCGAACCCAGGTCACCGTGTGTGCAATGCCTAGCGCGCTAACTCTAATGTACGTACCTCAAGCACATCCACTTAAACAATCGTACCTCAGGCACATCCACTGAAACAAATGTACCTCAAGCACATCCACTAGAGATAAAACCAATCATGAAAGAAAGGTTTGAAAATGAACGAAAAGTATTTGAGGCGACAGAAGGAATACTCACCATAGATAACATAGTTGAGGAGATGCTGGAGAACTGGAGAAGAAGACAAGCTGGATCAACATAGAAAAGATGGTGAAAAGCTTTACAAACATTAAGGAAAAGGATGAAAGAAGACGAAACGGAAGTGCTTCTCAACAATTGAGAAAGCAAGTAACAACTAATGTACATGAAGTAATGTACTTTATACGGTTCCGGGTACATTAGTTATAAGAGGGGGAGAGGATGATTTTACTGGTTATTGGGCACAGATTTCTGCTCATTAGCCCCGCACATCGTTTTGAATTAATGTTATAAAATGTACCTTCCCTCCGAAAAAAAAACATATAAGTGAAATAGAATTAGGTATGGTGGGGTCGTAAAATATTACGATTTGGCGTACTTTTCCACGTCACACCTATTTTCCATGCGAAAAAACCAGATTCCTTAACAATATACATAAAATATTACCTGTAGTAAATACTCTTGGTATATGTATGTACATATATTATGGTTACATAAGACACACGCGAATTCATCTATCTATTGTATATTGGAGTTCTAGGATGCAGCTCTATTAAACCTGGATACCGATTGTATTTCTTTAGAAATAGTCAACAGTCACGGTTCTAGCTTTGGCCTGTGGAACTTGCCTGCGTTGTTTATTGTTTCCTTAGGTCCTCGATTAGTTCCAGATCCAACTGATTGCCACGTGGAGATGGTCATGACTTGGAGAGTTTCATGACCTTGGGAAACGGTCGTTTCACCTTGTTACTTTTATTGTATCAGCTCACCAGTGGTTGGCCGACCTCAGGAGTTGGCCGGAGGCAGCGGAAATTTAAGCCGGAGGTCGGTGGATCGAATCCCAGGTAGGATTTGCGGACGCATACTAGTTCACCGAACCAACGTGTCTATAGGTCTCGGAGCTAAATTATCCCACTAAAAGTCCACAGACCTAGCAATTCGAGTTAGTTTTGACATTTGTTCATTTAAATTAATACGAAAAATCTTGAACTTACATACCCGTAATAATAATAATCGCCTTATTTATACTGCTGAACCAGGCAGGACTAATGAGTCCCATTATTCCAGCTCTGGCAGCAGCAAGCCCAAGACGTTTTATTATGTAGTCAAAAGCCCAAATGGTAGGATAGTTTGTCATATTCCGGCTGGGTTACGATCCTGCGACTTCCAGATTACCAGACCGACGCGCGACTTTTAGACCACTGAGTGACTGAGCTACCAGGAAAGATATAATATGTAGTTAAGTCTACAGAAAATTACGAAGATTCTTTTTAGAAAATACAAACATGGATTTTTCTTTGTTGCCAGCCAGCTTTATTTAATAACTGCCATGTGGCTAGGCCTGCCAGAACTTAGCTCTTCTGTACAATCATAGGTATTACCTACTTGCCATCATTGCCATGGTGCTTTTGAAATTTGGATTCCCTAGGACTCAAAATGAGTCACTGTTACATCCATTTTTTTTAAATAATAATAATAGTTTATTTTTTTTTTTTTTTTTTTTTTTTTTTTACGAAGAAACATTTATACAAAGGTACTCCACCTAAGCTTTGAAGGGATTCTAAGAGACATTTCGACATCTATTTATTTTTCAAAAACATTTTCCATATCTACGTCCTCATTGGTGTGTCTCACTGAATGATATTCCATACAAAATCACAAAGGATTAGGTTTAGATTTGGAAATCAATACAGAATTTCACCAGGGGAAAATATATTGCGCTCCTGTGGAAGCGACCCGAGTGCGTTCAACTCTGAACATTGCGTAAGTTCGTGGCTCAGAAGGATGGCTTCTATCAGTGACAGGGCTTGAAAAAATCCACGAGAAAAAGACAGAAAAAAAACTGTGAAATACATTGTAAATTCTAGTAAATGTATTATTTAAAAAGAAAAACCACCTTCCGGGCTCAGTATAGGAGAGACGTTAAAGAAAAGCTATCAAACCTTCTGATCCTTTTACTTGACATGGCCGTAATACAGTCGATATGAGAGAACTGGATGTAAGGCAAACCTGGATATAAAGGAGTACTTGGATATAGATAAAAGAACTGGATATAAAGGAAATCTTGATATAAGAAACGATTTCCACGTCAAATTTACTTCTCTATCAAGGAAAATATCCTATCAATAAGAGAGACCTGGATATAAGAGAAAAAATTCCGGTTCCTTGAGGTTTCTTCTATTCAGGTTTAAGTGTATTTACATTTTGCCGATAACCTACATTCAGGTACCTCAAGAGTCCCACCCTTGGTCAATGTTGGTTTAGTTGGTAAGTAGGAGCGGAGGCGCCATTACCCTCAGCGTCACAAACTTTTGACTAATAAAGCTTTCATATTGGTTTTAGGGCGAGCCAACTTCACGGAGATCAGCTTTGCGCTAGCCCAGTATTTGCTCCTCGCCGAAACTCTGAAATAGGTCAGAACAACATTTTGGAATCCCTTCAGTTCATTGCCCCTGACACGTGGAAAACTTATGCCACGTGGAATGCGAGTGAGGCAGCGAGAGTTCAACCACCCCCACGATGATTCTGATAAGGAGTTGCTTCCTCAGGCGGGGCCGGGGGGGGCGGGTTCTATTGCTTTCTGCGTTGAGCTTCCACTGGGGTCAACAAACCCGAGAGAGATTTCGAGTTGACCTGGAATCCTGTGCCTTCCCAGCATCGATTCGGATTCGAAAAGAAGGAAAATTTATTTTTTCCTAGAGCTTTTGAGATTAGAAAACCCCAACCCTGATACCAATAAAAAGCCTTCTATGAAAATACGAGCTCAATTCCAGCATTTTTCACCGTATAAGTTTTTGGCCCATGACTATAGTTCCCTTAGGCAGTTGGACTCTAAGAAAGAGGTTTTCACGACCTATCAGCTTATTTTGTAGGTTCTATTGTGTTACTCAGAAAATCTATTTGAGATTTTTGAACCCATCAAATTTCGAAAGTTTTATTTTAATTGTCAGTCTCAAACACGAATCACTGTTGCAATGTTCTGGGTAATGGGTAATCTACCAATATTTTTATTATATATTATGTGATGTAGATCATAAAAATCTGCTGATTTTTTAGGTACTGTTACCATCACAACTGCTGCATTTCCTCTCTGGATACACAGAGAAATCCTCTGTTTCAAAAAGTAGGTTGACCTTTTTCTTAAAAGCTAAACTTTATCTGAGAAAGCGAATTTGTGTACTGTGCCTCTGGTTTCTTCATTCCTTAATCTCACCTTCTATCTATCTATCTTTTATTAGATTACAGTGGTGCATGTCAATATCTATGGTCATATAAACCTTAATCTATCCTTACGGAAGTCCTTACCCCTCCTTTTTCCACCTGTATCTCTAATAGAACAATTCATGCTCTCTAATGATGGCCTTAGCGGGAGCAGCAGCAGAATGACTGAAATAATCATTTATGTAAATATAGTACTCTCATATGTGGGTTTGGTCCACAGGATCGAAGATACAATATTTTGTTTGGGGCCGATGTAATTAAAACTTGTGGGGAGCTAGAAAAGATACAGAACAAGAGAAAATAATGGACTTTAAGGGTTGTGTGGAAGAGATTGCCATAAGCAATGATCCTGCCTTTTAGTTAGGAATTAGGACATATGTGTGTGTATTTACAATTTAGCATTAAACTGTTCTGGGTTTAATAGCTTTGCTCTTGTTTAATAATTATATATTTTTTTTCCTTCTTAATGTTTATATCGTTTCCATTTCTTTGTAATCATATTCACTACATTACTCTAGCTGTAATTTATTTTATTCTAGTTATAATATTTATAAAATCCTGTAAAATATACAATAAATAAAGAGGTGCTATATTAAACTGTTAGCATAATGGGACTCCCTGTCTTGAGCCGTGCATACCTCTTTTCTACTGTGCACACCTATGTCTATTACCTGACAAATAATTAAAAATAATAACTATAATAACCTCCTGTAATCATTTATATAGGAGCTAAGAAAGAAATGATTTATCTAGATCCGAAGAGAGGAGGCACAGAGATTTTCCCAGGAGAAACTGAAGAGAAAAACCATAGACATGGAAGGAACTGTAAAAAGAGAACAGGAGATTCAGAGAAGGGACAAGAACGTAGAATAGAGAAAAATTTAAGAAAGTGAGAGTGGACAGTGAACAATTTTCAAGAGCAACGAAAAGAGAGGCCAATGAAACGAGGGAAAGCATCAGAAAGTGAAATTTGAGGGCAAACTTTCTATGAAGTTGAGTTGCGGGGGTGGATGCCGCCCCCCTGCCCCCCCCCCCCCCCCCCACGGGCCTGTGGGATGCGCGAGGGAACGACGCGACAGACCATTCGGTGACCCCATTCCTAGGTTGTTACCCCCTGAGCACACGTGTCGCCATATCGCACGTAGATTTTTCACGTGTACAAAAAAATTTCGGAACACCAATGGCAACACAGCGTTTCACTTGAGTTTGCCATAATTATAGCACATCTAGTTTGTATTGAGTTCATGCGAGAGCAACCTGCGTTCCGCATATTTTCTATGGATTTATGTTTATCCATAGGGATTAGGGATTGGGGTTTTCACAAGGTATTGTTCTGTCGCGTATAAAAAACTGGCGTTTCAGATTCTACTATGAGAGTTAAAATCAGCTTGTTTTCCCAACGCTCCTGTTTTTCTTGTCTAGTCTGACAACTAACTTTGATGCTCTGCAATTTCATTTTGTTTTTTATGCATTAACATATTTTAAGTACCTAGTATGCATGAGTGATATGGTCAATTGGTCATATCGTTGAAGGGGTTTCACTGCACCATTCGCAGGATTTCTCCTTATATTCTTACTCTTTTTTCGAAGAAAACTCTGTTCCCTTTAAATACATGAGGCTGGCATTTCCGGCCCTACCCAAGCTGGGTGAGGTAAATGTGGGTAACTGGTACGATTCCCAGCGAATGGAGGTTAACACCCCCGTCCTGATCAGAAAGTTAAAACCAAATAGAATCGTTGGCGTTAGGAAGGGCATCCAGCCATAAAAAAACGTGCTCCACCCTACCAACCTCAACCATGAGGTTGAACAATGCCGACCCCAAGAGCAATATGTATAAGCTAAGATAGGATAAAGGCAAGGGAGATATAATTATATTCTTACTCCGCCTAATGTGGGTTAGAAAATCAGCAGAATATAGACTGTCCTGTTTTAGTAGATGTATTCTAAACGTCACCGATTCATGATTTCTCCATGCTTTACGTAGCTTACCCTTTGTGTACCGTTGTGCATTGTTTGTATAAATTTTCTGCCAGACTACTGAAATTACCTCGGTATTTTTATTGGAATAAGTACGACACCTTCTTCCATTTTGCCTCTTAGAGTAAAGCACACTTATGAAACAGAATAATAATATGTAGGTAATAATAATAATAAATCATTTGTTTTATTTTTCATTTTTTTTTTTGTATACAGAGAACCCATCCTAAGCCATTTTTATATCGCTTCTAAGATGAGTGTTTAAGTCTAAAATTATATTTAAGATTTCCAGATTGTCCCTCAAGATGGGCTATAGAACGCTGTGATTGGTTGAACATCCGAATTGATGCACAGATTGGACAGACTGGCTTCTCTTATAGTTCGGTTTTATAATTCAGGTATAGGCAGTACAGCCCTTGAGGTAAAGGCATTTAATTTCAGTATGCACAAAATACAGATACTTGCTATGGCCGTCCAAAGAGGCAATGCGGCGGCCATACTTGGCACATTTCCTGTCAACCAAGGGCTCGATGAGGCCTTTGTTTTATGATTTATCAACAATAAATATGTATGTCTAATCTTATCGATTCTTTCTTAATTCGTGCATCACAATGTATCTAGTATCTCTGAGAAAATTGAAGTATTTGGTATCAACACAAATCATTGTCGAAAATATTCATGCAATCTGTTGACATTAACAAAAACAAGTTCAACAACCTTTCATACTTTAATGTCATCTAATCTAAACATACATATTTCTCAACACTGAATAAGAAAAGGACCACTGAAGTATGTAATGTTACGCAATGTGGGTTCTGGGCTGGACCATATGGGGAATGGGCCATGTTGAACAATGCAAAGAAACCAGAATCTAAACAACTCTCAAGAATCTCGAGATGCACCGTGCAGTCGAGTGCATTTGGATTGGGAAATTTGAGATGGTGGACTAAAGATAAAAATGTTTTGTTTCTTGAATTTGGGTAACATCACTTACAACTACCTATCTACTAGTGTAATAATAATATCGCCTTATTTATAGAATAGAATAGAATATACCTTGTTTATACTGCCGAGGTAAGACTGAAAAGTCCCTTTACTCCAGCAGTAAAAACAGGTCTTATATATTTTATGGGATAAATATTTTACATATCTATACTTATAAAAGAGAGTTTCACTGACTGACTGACTGACTGACTCACTCACTCACTGATTCATCACTGTTTCTCCGAACTGGTAAGTTTTAGGAAGCTGAAATTTGGTAGGTATCTTTGTCTTATAGTCTAGATGTGCAATAAGACGGGATTTTTCGAAATTCCCACTACAACACCTGCCATTGGCGAAAAAGGATTTTTTGCTTTCACGGCCATGCCTCGGGCCGCAAAGCGGGCGACAGCCCGCTAGTTAATAATATATAAAAAACCATGTTTATTTTAAAAAAGCTAAAAAGGTAAAATAAAAAAAAGAAGAAAAAAATACTTCCCGAATAGGACTAATGAGTCCCCTTATTCCAGCAGTAAGCCCAAGACGAATTATTATGTAATCATAAACCCAAAAGGGAGGATAATGTCCTCCCGTGGTTTCGAACTTTCGGCCTTTGGATTACCAGTCAGACACCCTGACCACTGAGCTACCAGGGCCAATGTAATGTAAACTAATGTATTATTAAGTACAATTATTGTGCATAATAATAAATAATATTTTCATGATGTTATGATTATCTAGGTAGTTTTCATATACGACGCCGGTAGACGCTCGGTTATCCAGACAAAAATCTCAGCGATCCATACTCACGTCAAAACCCCATCAGGAAAATAAGTCACCATTTGTGTGGCCCTCCTTGTCTTTTGGGTGTCAAAAACAAAAATGCCCAGAAAGTATCACGTGAATGAAATAAAATCAAATTTTAACTATTTGACCCCCTCGAAAAACAATCATTTAAGAACCACGTAGATATACGAGTATTCTTTTCAAAAATAATACTGATTCTCATAGTAAATAATCTTAATAGGACGTATTATATTCCTCCTTTGGTACTCTGAGGTTTTTGAACTTTTCGTGTTGTAAGTTCAAGGGAAGACTTACTTCAAGGCTGCAAAATTTGGTCCGGTGCATTGCTCTAGGTCTCAGGTAGACCATGTTGTGAGCTGTGGTATAGAATGCTGGTCCTTGGTCCGGGAGATACACGTGGACTAACAAGTCCTTGTCCTTCAAGCCTGAAGAATTCCTGCGTGAACTGTCTCCAGAGACCCAGAGGACTTTCTTCTCTGAGTCTAGTCGGTCTGAGGAGTAGAGAATGAGAAACTCGGGGATTTTCACTTGAAATTGTTACTCAACAAAATAAAAACAAACAATTCTTTCCTTTTTTACTTTCCTTATCCTATAGAAAGGAAAGTCATGGAATCACCCCAAAAAAAAAAAAAAAAAAAAAAAAAAATAGGTTCAACGTCGCTTTCAACTGTATGGTCATATCACGACGGGGGTGATACCTCCCCCCCATCCATTCGCAGGAAATTCACAAACCAGCTACACAAATTAACCTCACCTAGCCTCGATTGGGCCGGAATGCCAGCATCACGAAGTCTTCACCTCGCTGAACGTTGCTTAGCTTCTATGATCCTACGAGAACCTTTGCATTCAACGCGCCATCGACGCTGGAGGCATTTATTTCCTTTCTTAGGTGTTTTACAAGTATATTTTTACATGGCTCTATGTCCTATTTTAGACTTAAAAAAATAGAAAGTTTTCCTAAATTAAAATTATCAGTTTTCCTCTTATCAGTAAGCCAGTCTCGCATGAATTTTTTTTCTTAAATCAAGGTTTCTTTTATAAAGAGGTTATTTTCCCCTATGGAGAGGTAAATTTTCCATGGAAATTCTTCTCTTTTATCCAGGTTTCTCTTATATCCAGTTCTCTTACATTCAGGATCGACTGTATGGAACATATAGTATAGACCTAACCTACTTAGCTCAATCCTAAAGAGGTTAATACAACAAGTAAGTAGGTAAGAATAAGTAAGAAAATGTTAGAAGTCCTACAGAACAAAGGTTTTACAACGCCTTGGTCAGGTTGTTTTCATTGTTTCACACAGGGCATATATGTAGGTCAACAGACTTGTGCATGCTCCAAATTAATCATTGTTGTTTTCTGCGGTTCAAATTGTTGTTATTAGTCATGCATGGCTTGCATGGATTCGGGCTTGCAGGCTCGAATTTTGAGTTCACTTTCAAACTTTAAATGATAACCAACTTTTTAATGGATTGTGTTTGAAATCAACTAAACAAAAGACGCAATGCAAAAACACACTTTCAGTGCTCCAAAAATTAGAGTAGACAAACTTCAATTTCTGAAAAATCTAAGTTTCTTTACATAAATTTTTTATTAAAAAAAGGAATATTCTATTTGCGTAATTGCAACACTAATTGTTGCGTGCAAACGGAATTAAAAAAAAAGAAAAGAATACTTACTAATCCTTTCGGGCTACATAAAACTGGAAAATGTTGGAGAGGGAGGGAGAAAAAAATTCACCAATGAAAAATAGACCAATAAATGCTGGGAGCTACTCATATCCATTACAGTGGAACCTCGATAAGAGAACGATTTCCAGGTCAAATTTACCAATTATAGGTAAATAACTTCTTCAAAAGAAAAACCTTTATATACATAGGTAAGAGAAAAAAATTTCCAGACCCTTGAGTTCTCTCATATCCAAGTTCGATTGTACATATATCCAAGGGTCAAAAACTTGAAAAATAAAAATTTGGTAGAAAATTTGAGACTTAAATCAGGAATATTAGGATAATTATCTCATCAATAGAGGATCTCTTCAATAGAGGATCTCATCAATAAGAGGATCTCATCAATAAGAGGATCTCATCAATAGAGGATCCTATCAACAAGAGGAGACTCATCAATAAGAGGATCTCATCCGTAGAGTTAACACAATAGAAGATTTCCTCACTGAGTAAAGCAACAAGGTAACCATCATTTTCTACGCATTATGCGTTTCACATTACGCAATGCGTGAACACAATGCCTCTCGCTTTCTACACGCAGGAACCCAAGGCAGCCATGGAAATCAAGGACAGGAAACCCGGACGAAGGAAATCGTGTCCTTAGTGAGCAAGGCTGAGACTGGAAGACATTCGGGATCGCTTCCCAGACCTCGTCACCTGTTGTATAACACCAGGGATATAACACCTGTTGTATAACACCAGGGATATAACACCTGTTATATAATACCAGCGATTTTCGTATGCTTTATCGAACTGGCTTACGTCCACGTGTGTCTTTCATCTGTGAAAGTAGTTTTTCTTTGACTCTGATTTTCAAGAACACTATTCTATCCGTTTATAAGGTTACACTGGTTACAGGTAGAATATAGAAAAGGAGCCGTAGGAGTAATGAGTACACAGGTGCCCTCGAGTTTTAGCCATTGAATGAAAAAAACCAAAGTTGCTCAGGAGGTTATGAAACGTCCAGAAATATGAATTTTTTTGAAATGGGAACAAAAAAATGGTCTTTTTTATACTAAAACGAACACAATATCTACGAAATCAATATTTTTTAATCAGAAAAACGGGATTCTATCTATACAAGTGGACACTAATATCCTTTAACTCAGGCATAGCTTAACTTGAATCCTATTTCATAAAGTGGTAAACCCCAAAATGCGTACTGAAACTCTCTCTACAACTCTACACAGGGCCGAATTATAAAACAGGATTTAAAATAAGCTAGAGTCAGCTAGACTCGGGCTGTAATGCTCTGTGATTTGTCGACACTCCGACTTGAGGGCGTGTCTGGTTTAGCTTAACATTAATCCTGTTTGATAATTCGGCCCATCTCATATTTCTCGCTCAATGATCTGCTGATCACTGAGCAAAGTTTTTCAGATAACTATTATTGTATTATTTTTTATTATAGTAGGACAAAGTAAAATATTTATAGTATAAAACGAAGAAAAAATAAATAGATTAAACAAAAAAAGGAAAAATACAATACTTTCCTCTCCTCATTATAGGATAAGGAAAGTAAAAAAGCTAATGTCCTACCTACAGGGAGAAGTTATAGCCGGCGGCAATCTCTTCCACCCAACTCTTGCTCAAGAGAGATCTCCTAGGCCCCCGAATTTCCTCCCACTGTCTCCTAGGCCGGATGAATGCCTGATTCTTACTCAAGAGAGGTCTCCTAGGCCCCGAATTTCCTCCCACTGTCTCCTGGGCCGGATGAATGCCTGATACTTACTCAAGAGAGGTCTCCTAGGCCCCGAATTTCCTCCCACTGTCTCCTGGGCCGGATGAATGCCTGATACTTACTCAAGAGAGGTCTCCTAGGCCCCGAATTTCCTCCCACTGTCTCCTGGGCCGGGTGAATGCCTGATGCAGGTCAAGCACCTCCCAGCTCCAGCTACGCCAATATAAAGCTGACTCCGCTGGTCCCGGTGATCACACGTGTCGTACGGCTGAGATGTACAGGATCTAGCCTGCATGGTGCATGCGGACAAAAAAATGGAGTTGAGTAATTCTTACGTAAGGAAATTTAACCGACCTGAGGAGCTTGATCGGTAAGACCGCAGACTTGTAATCGCAGGTCGGAGGTTCAAGTCCCATGTTAAGCAAACATTTTAAGTAAAGCGAGTTTGAGCAGTTTTGACAACACGAAAGTGATTGACACAAAAATGATAACTTAAAAAAAAAATCTGGTGTAAACATCACACGACTTTCCTTATCATATTAGGAATGGGAAAAGGACCAAAATCCACTGGTAACTTTTAGCTAAATATCAATGTCAAATTCGTAATCAGCACTTCAAAGTCATTGGATTTGATATGTCACAACCCCCATCTACGATAAACAATAAAAAAGTTGGTTTAATGGGGGACCCTCGAAAATAACGGTAAATTGGGGCTGAAATTTATCGCGAGGACTTGTATTTTTATAGTAAAACTGTCTGAGAACATCACATGCCGTTATTTGAGGCCTTTATTGCCATATTCTGACAAACCGTTCTCGAAATATATGCGAGTTTGTTACATTATCAATATCCGCATGTGATTCAATTTGTGTGTGTGTTGTTTTATGTGTGTGGTGTGGGTGTGGTGTGTGTGTGTGTGTGGGTGGGTTTGTGTGTGTGGGTGTGGGTGTGATGTATGGTTGGTGCGTCTGTGATGTATGGGTGGTGTGTGTGTGATGTATGGGTGGAGTGTGTGTCATGTATCATGTATGGTTGGTGTGTGTTTATTATAAACAAATTTATTATTTATTGATTTAAGTAGTAAATAAAAGAAAAAACCCTATTATTGTACTTGATAAAATTTACTTTTGATCTGATATGATATGAAAGTATCTCTGATTACTTTCTTGTTCTATTATCACAAAAGTAATCTGTGTATTATTTTCTTCTGTCATAATAATATAAATAATGATTATATTAAATTTCTAATCGAGGCCAGCCTTGAGCATTTATATTGATCGAATGCGGTTTATGAATATTGTCCTTAATTAAATACTAATTATCTTGCGGTCGCATGGGTACCGCGGCGCTGTCTATGAAGGATGACCGGGGTTCGAATTCCTGGCTATGCCCTGCATGAAGGATGACCGGGGTTCGAATTCCTGGCTATGCCCTGCATGAAGGAGGACCGGGGTTCGAATTCCGAAGACGCCGGAGAGTTTCTGCTCTGTTCTTTGAGAGTCACAACAAAGCTTACTGAAGACTCCTCGTGAGGACAATAACTTATTAACGCGAGGACAATTTAAATTGTAATGATGTTTGTATTTTAATATTGTAATGATGTTTGTATTTATAATATTGTAATGAAGTTTGTATTTTAATATTGTAATGATGTTTGTATTTTAATATTGTAATGATGTTTGTATTTTAATATTGTAATAAATGGGTATATAATTATATATCCCGTCAATTCTTGTTAATTTTTTTTATTTTGTGTATTAAATTCAATGGAAGCAGAGATTTATGGTTTTTCATTGCTGCCTCCTGAAAATGTGTAACACAAAACAATACATAGGCATACTTCTCCGACATATTTTCTTAGTAGCTCGGTACCTTATTGTCTTGAAGAAGTCACCGTGGACGATTGAGTTAGCGCGCTAAGCATTGCACGGTGCACGCACGGTGACCTGGGTTCGATCCCCAGCGGGGCAGGATTTTTTCTGCTCTGTTCTTGGGTGTTCGGGGTCCACTCATAGCTCGTGAGGAAAAATGAGTCGCTGCTTTAATGTGAGCAGGGACCAGTGGCGGAATTATAGGCAAAAATAAGGTATTAGGATGTTAAAAGATATGGAAAAATCCTATAATTCTGCGCTACCCATTAAAAATTGTGATATAATACAAAAAAACACATTTATTTATTATTATTATTATTATTATATTATTACCTTATTGTCTTGGTTTCTAGAATTTAGAATAGAGTTAGAGAGTAAACTCCTGAACGCCCATTACCCATTTGTTAGCTAAGTGCTGAATGCTGTATTAATAAAACGTGCCCTAATACAGTATCTGCAGGGAAGATGCTGAAGTTCACAATGACTATGAAGTCAGGTCAGTATATTAAATTCCTTTCGACTCACAATACCTACAGAACGTAGGTAGACAAAGGACGATTGAAAATATGCTTTCCATAAAAATGAACAATAGAAACAAACAATTAAATAAACAACTTGTTTCACCAAAAGCACCTGTGTAAAATAAATCCGTCAACCAGAAAAAAAAAAAACAAAAAACCAGAACTTCTCGCGAACCCTGTCTCCGGAGTAGGCTTATAAAAATGGCCTTGGGATGGGTTGTCGGTCGTTGACACCGCACGTGGAGCGCAATATTACACGTGGAATTTCACTTGCCGCAAAGTTCATCGACCTCGATTTCAATTGCTGGAACTGAAAATTCAGTGTGTGCGTGGGGAGTGCTGGATTCTCTGAGGTCCCTGGGATGTTCTCCAGTGCTCCGCCATGGCTGCTTTCGCCTCCAGTGCCGGTTTCCTCAACAATTTGGTGGTTGCTAGATAAAAAACACTTTTTTAATTTCGAAAAAACCCAATTGAGCCTCGAAACCGCTTGCGCAATTACTTCATGCCATTCCGGAAACAGAATAACTAGGTCAGAATTTTCCGGCCGGGATTCGAACCCGCAACCTACGTGACCAATTCTCTGAACCACTGAGCCACGGAGGTCGATGATGAAATAACACCGGTGATGTTTGCGGTGATTATTCAGCATGCAGGTCAATAATGGAATCAGGAAAAAGAGTTTTACTCCCCGCATAAGAATTGCACATCCCTCTAGAACTATAGGGAGTTTTTAAGATGCCACATTATTTTATGTAACAGAACATGACTTGGAAGTTTTACGGCCTAATTTATTATTAAATGAAACAGGATTAAAGTTAAGAGTGACCCTCAACTCGGGCTATAGTGCGCTGTGATTGGTTGAAACACCGACGTTGAGGGCGTGTCTGTCTAATCTTAACTTTAAGGAAAGATAATTTCATTGTATTTTACTGTAAATATTGTACTTTGTCTTCACCAATAAAGAGTAATATAATAATAAGGCACCTAAACCTACATAAAATCAAGTTGCAATTTTCATAATTTTCTATATCCGCCATCTCCCCTCGATATCCGCCCCGTGTTGCCCTATAGATTCTGCAGTCCTCTCTTGATCACTCTGTCCACCCTAACCTAAACTCAGATCTTTGTGCAAGTTTCATCATCAGGGATCAAAATCTTAACCCCTCTCCTGCTACTTTTTCATATTTAACTTGGGGTGCGGGAATTAATGGTCCTTCTGCCTAGGGTTATTTTTAGGGAACAAAGTCATTAAGACGAGCAGCCCATTACGATTGACAAGGGCTTAGGTTTAGCGGGGTAAATATTATTTCAGTTTCGCAAAAACAAAGTAGCATCTTCAGTTGGACCTGGATATAATAGAAAACTGTTATAGAGAAAATCCCAGATCCCTGCGTCCCTGTTAATGTGTAATAGAGAACTGGACCCTAGTCTATCTTGTTTATTATTATAGTGTTTGGAGGTTCCACAAGAGAAGCACCAATTATCACACCGACCTCTATTGAGATCTATTGTGACCAGCTGATTCTAATTCTGATTTACATACGTCCTGATTTGAAGTACTCAGAACGGGGGATTTACCCTGCCAGCCTCACGTGTTTGAATGGAACATAATTTTCGTCGAAAAGTCTGCCCCAACCGGGAGTCGAACTCGGGAACTCTGGACTACGGACAGTAGTCAGAACCATAACGCCACAGAGGCTGGCCCTATCCTATTTAACTAAAGCAACTATTCAAGTACAAAAATTTAAATTTTCTTTGAATGAAGAGACTGAAAATAATTTATTTGCAAAAGAAACAAAAACCTAAAGTTTCCAACAAAACAAGATTCACAAGTTACAAGGCTATTAACAGATTTGAGTCACTCAAATGTGCCTCAGTTTTACATTTTTATAAAAATTGTAGGCCTTAAGCTTTGCTAAGAAATTGCTCATTGTGAACAGTTGACCGATATTTTAATTTATAAGATTTATTATTATGTTGAGAATCCCTGTGGAAATAAGTTTTCAGTCATCAATCTTTGATTATTCTTCTGATCGGGCATAAAGTTCAACTTGAGTCTTTTGCTTCAACTTCAGTCTGGTGTAGATGAATTCCGAGATAGGTAGAGGTAGGTACATAATGAAAAACTTTAATGATCCGGAAGGAACACAAAATTGATGAATTTTAAACTTTAGTCGCTGTCTATGTACCTACATTGTACAACCATATTACATAAAATACAGGGTGCGGCGCGGTTATGTCCCATTTTGAATCGCCCAGTGTGAAGCTGAAGCCGCACTTCTAATTAGACAAGTTCAAACAAAGTTAGAAGATGCACAAACTACTAATTTTTTCGATTCAATTTAGCTCAGTTTAGGGTTGGGACATCGAAACAAAAACATCGATGTTCGATACATCGATGTTTTGAGAATACGATATATCGAAAACTCGATACATCGAAACAAAAACATCGATGTTCGATAGTATCGGATAAAAACATCGACTTTATATTTTAATACATGCATACTAAGAGCTCTTATAGTGACGTAGTAAGTAGTTGAAAATGCCTTCGAGTGAGTTGAACCGTTACCCTTTTGGGTGGTAACTGGTTACTTACACTAAAGATTCCTCTCTTTATAATCATTATTAATTCCTGAGACTTGAATAGTTGGATACAAGAGAGAGAAAAAAAAAACCAAGTGGTATTTGCAAAAAAAAAAGAAACAATAACATCTTTTATTTAAATAATTATTATATTTGTACCCTGTAGGATGTTGAACTGAAACACCGACAGCTTTGTCAAGTCATAGACAATAAAATACTCCTGGATGGAGTCAAAATGAAGGAGTCAGACTCATATTATGCTGTGTTAAAATAATTCTGAAACAGGAAGATCCTTTCTCTAACAAGTTTACTTGAGTTTAAAAAAAAAAGTATTCAAACCCTATAACTTTGGCCTTGATTTTTTTTTTTTTTTTTTTTTTTTTTTTAAACATGTACAGTTCTTTAAATTAAATCAGCTTTTCAAAAATGCAATATGGGCAGTCTCATTTAAGTTTTTAAAATTAACCCCCTGCAAATGCCCCTGATAATGTTAAAAAATTAAAATTTAGTTCAGTTATATCAAACACGTCTTTTACCAGTTCTTGAAATTCTAATCTATTTGCCAGATATTTGAGTCCGTTCCTTTTACTTCCGAGAAATTTCTAATATTAGAAATCGGAAGTATTGTGTTCGTTTTTGTAAAAAAAATATTTTTTTGCTCCGATTTCAATTTTTTTCAGATTTCTGGACGTTTCATAACCTCCTGAGCAAATTTGGTTTTGTGTCTGTCTGTCGGTCTGTCGTTCTGTCGGTCTGTCGGTCTGTTAAAAAGATTCCTTATAACGCGCAAATCTCGGAAACTACTCGACCGATTTTGATGAAATTTTGCACACATCTAGGAGACATTCTGTAGATGGTCCCATTTTAAATTCATCGAATTCGTACTAGCGGTTCTTGGTGAAAGAGCCCATGCGCCTGACCACTAACTTTTTACTTAAACGCTTATATCTCGTGAACGGTACACCCGATTTTAATGAAATTTTGTATGTGTATGCATATAATTGTTTTACATAGGCTATTTATATATATTTTTTAATTAATTATAATTAGACTCTGATATTTAAGAAAATCCGAAATTTTGGACAAAAAAGTCAAAAAATAAGGACCACGACTTGCCGATACAGAAATTTTTGTGGAATCTAGAATGTAGAAAAAACAATTTTCTACCATATAAAACAAATTTGAAGAAAATCGGTGCAGTCGTTTTGGAGATACAAGTAATTTAGTATAAAATCTCAAAATTGGCACGTGTTAACAATGTGAAACAATCACGAGGAAGTATAGAGTCCATAATTGGCAGTGTTTTTTTTATAGTTATACTGACCCAGAGGTCTCAGGTTTGAGTCCTGGCCAGGTAATTTGTTTAGGCTGTGGACACCAAAGAGACTTTCAGAAAAAGTCCTTAATATCTGACATAATCAGATCTGAGCATAGCGGGTGCAGCCTGCTAGAAGAATAAATAAATTAATTAATCAAATTTTGATTTAAGAAAGAGAATTTTCTCTACTTTATCTCCCTTTAAGCAACATTGTAATCTTTTATGAAGGTAGAAGGTAGCCGCATTTTGGCATTTTTGGCAACTTTTTAACATTTAGCAGAAGCAGCGCGCCCACCTAACAAAAACATCGAACATCGAGAAAAAAACATCGATGTTAACATCGAACATCGGGAAAAAAAACATCGATGTTAACATCGATGTTTTCGTTCCGATGTATCGATGTTTTTAAAACATCGATGTCGATGTCCCAACCCTAGCTCAGTTGTCAAAATGATTTTAGCAAAGCAACAGAAAGCTTATTGCGTGGAGAGTTATTTTTCGAAAAATGTTCCCAGGGCGTTTGATTTGTTTAAGAGGTGACCTTCCATGGCCAGCGCAATCCCCGGATTTAGCTCCCTGTGATTTTTTCTTGTGGGGTTACCTCAAATCGAAAGTTTACAATGATAGTCCAAGAACACTTGAAGAGTTAAAACACAACATTCGCCGTGAAATAGGCCGTATACCGTATACCTGTCACAATGTTGGAAAAAGTAGAGCGAAACTTTAGAAATCGCCTTCAGCAGTGTATCGACAATGACGGTCGTCATTTGAATGGTGTACTCTTCAAAACTAGATAAAATCAAACATTACATATTTCTAGATGATAATTCAACAACAAGCATCAGGTAAGACTGATAGCCTTTTTTTAATCGAATATTCAAAAGGGGACTTAACCGCGCCGCACCCTGTACGTATATACTGACATACATGGAACATTGGAACATAGTCTTGTTGTTTTCACTTAACTTTTCTAAGTTGTTGGAACGAGTTTTCCACTTTTCCCATTGGCAGACCAAATAAATAAAATTTATTTCCGATCACTGAAGTTAAGCAACGTCCTACGTGAATGGTGAGGACATGGACTGGTGACCGTTCTGGTTTCGAATCTATCCAGGGTTATCATGGCAATCCATTTTCTGCTGGCTATTCCCGGTCCCATGTACTCATGACTGTGGCTGGGTGAGGTTAATTTGACTAGCTGGGTTGTTTGTCCTGCAAATATGTGGTGAATACTAGAATATACCAATCCTATTAGAACAGATAATCGTATTCTGTCTCAAACATTATGTCAAAACTTTCTTGAATTTGGTCTTTTTCTGATTTGAAGATAGAAGGCGGAAAACAATGGAGTTACCCAAAAAATATAGTAATAGTGTAAGTAGGTATCAACTTTTTTTTTTAAAAAAATGGTTTCAACGTCGCTTTCAACCCCTCATTCGCAGGAAACTCACAAACTTGCTACCCACATTAACCTCACGCAGCCTGGGTTGGGCCAGAATTTGACTAGCTGGGTTTTGTTCACCTCGGTGGACGTTGCTTAATTTTGGTGATCGTACGAGAACTGGTGCATTCAAAGCACCGGCTAGTGTAGGTTTCATTTTTGTTTTTTACACCAGTGTTAGAAACTCCTAATAATATTATGACTATGCAATTTAGTCGTGTTCTTTTAAAAATTGAAAGCGCCTTCAATAAAAAATCTATGTAAAAACGTAGGTACACATTCAAAATTGTACCGCCAAAATTTAAAAATTGATATTACCACAAATAAACAGGAATATGCCGTGCCGAATTTAATAATTTGTTTCAAAATGTTAATTTATTAATTAGTTAATTTTGATCCAATTTTGTGCATGAGTGTCAAATTTATGGTTGAATTCAAGACATGTTAACTGAAAGCACGTATTCATTACCATAAGCCATAATATATCACCAGCTTTCATTTCTTCAAGTCTACATTGTTCTACTATGAATAGAAAATACAACTCAACCTCCCTTCTTATTCGGAGCCCCAAACTCCGTTTTCAGAGCACTCCCAAAAGATTGTCCGATGTAACAAACTCCAAACTGGGCAACGGCTTAATTGAAAATCGTGAAGTGCACATTGCTCAGATACTCTGCAATGTGGAAGACGTGTTCAAGAAGTCCCCTGTCAACAAGTCCAGACAGGTCCTGGACCTCACAAGAAGTCCATCGCCTTGTTTTCTATCTACTTCATATCATGTAAGTTGTTGTTGTTGTAGACAGCTTGGCTACAGCCTGAGGGGTGAGTGATGGTCTCCAGCCAACTTTATTTCAAAGTTGTCTCATCCTGAACCACATATTTCTATGTGCAATCAACCATCATGAGGACTTGGACTTTTCTTTATAAGCAATTAAACCCTTAGGAAACTGCAAGCTAGCCTGGCTTGTAAGGGTTGGCTAGTCTGTCCTCTGCTTATAGTCCTCTGGCAGGACACTGGTCTTCTCCCTGTTTAACATACCCCAGCCAGACTTCATATCATGTAAGTTATCATAGTTAATATATGTGTGTTCACTTTTGTGATATCACAACTACTTAAACTTGATGTACTAAATCTATGCTGAAACCGTGACTTGAACCACTGACCTCCAGGTTTCAAGTCTGTCACCTTATCAATCAAGCTCCTGAGGTTGTTAACATAAGTACATTGAATTGATTATACTGTAAAATTCTACTAACTCAAAATTCAAGGAACAGAAGTGTCATTTTGAGTTATTGGGGTTTAAAATAATTTTTCAAATATATAGTTTTTTAGTGCAATTTTTTTTTATCAGCTTTAGTACCTAGGTTTGTTGGGTCATAGATAGTGTTAGATAGGTATAGGGTCCATTATTGTAATTAGCTTAGTTAGGATAGTTAGCAAAGGGTCTTCCCGTTCAATGTTTATAAATAAATAAACACAAAAAATCTGGTATTTTTAGCATAATGGGTTAATGGGATTATTGACTTAGTGGGATTTTGAGTTAACAATATTCTACCGTAATTTTGGTAAACTCTTGTTTGGAATAAAAATTGTCAAACACAACAAAAAATTGTTATTGTATTTATTTACATCATTAATGAATGTTTTTCATTTTTTCCCCACAGAGATCGTGTGAAGGCAGTTACCTAGAAGATTCAAATGAGTCAATTAATTCAAAAATTCCTTTTATAGTAGATGAAATTCATGAGCTAACACTAGGTCCCAATGCAATAGTTCATGATAATATGAAAAATGATACTGTCACAAGTCATCCAGCTACTAATAATGTGAAATCGAAAGCACCCTGTCAAGATCCGGAAGTGTCTAGTGAAGATAGTAGCCTAGATGAAAATATTAGAATTTATTTGAAACATGAATGCTTGGAAACCCCAAGGTCTGATGTACCACAGGTAAGACTATACAAGCTATTAACATTTTTCTTACCTCAGTCCTACCTGTTTTTGTGGTGTAAGAGTTGTGACTTCTGACCATGGTCAATAGATCCTGAGAACATCCCCAGATTAGGCAGAATTTCTAACAATAAACTTTGTTCCCTCTGAGGTAAAAGAGGCTGGTAGCATTTCTTTTACAACCCAATCTCAGTGAAATGTGGGTAGTTGGTATGATTCATAGCAAATGAATATTTAAAACCCACATCTTGAATGACCCTAATCAAGACATCAAAACCAAATAGAATCAATGAATATAAAAGGACCCTAGAAATTGCATCTGGAGATCCATTTTATGGATCCCCAGATGCTATCCAAGAAGACCAATTTCCAGCTTGACCCAAGCCTCATCACAGGGCTTCACAGAAAACTGGGTGTAACTTAAACAAGATCCCATAATCATAAGAACAAAATCTTTATTTTCATTCAGGTCATTTTTGAAATAATGATATATAACAAAGAAATGTAATATTTCTTTGCTTATGTGTAATTTTGCTTTCTTTAAACTTATCCTTTATCAATCAGTTCTCTTTACATTGCAAACTAATTTCATTTCTTAATACTCCCCTCCCTCTAGCAAATAACTAGAAATGACAAGAAACTTCCGTAAAAAAGATAGAAGTTCATCATTGTTGAAAATATTTTGTTTGAATTGACATTCAGTTGCTTTTCTATCAATGTTTCAGCATATTTTAGAAGCAACCAATAAATTTAATCATCAACAGAAAAAAGAATATCTTGACAGCAGAAAATCTATAGAGCAGTCTGTTATATCTGATCAATTGAGAGCACATAGCCAGTATGTACCTGAAGCTCATGTAAGCGGTGATACTTTAAGTATACTAGAGAGAAACAATACTGCCAGACAAGGCATATTGAATGTAAGTATGTATTCAGTTTGAACCATGGCATATGATGTTACGTTATTTTTTATACAGGGTGGGGCAAAAGTCTGGAAACCCCTGAATAACTTTCGAATGGCTTCTTCGGTAAAATTAAAATTTTGTACGGTAAACCGGGCAAATAAGACCTTCTTTTAGAGTCGGGTCGATTTTTGTTACCGGCCCCCATGTCGGGGCCAGGGGGGCCAACTTCATTTTTTTAAATACAAACCCCCACCTTGCGATACATTTTTGAAAAGGTCTTTAAATAACAAATACATTGGTGCGAATTTTATTTTTTTTAATATTAACTGTTTGCAAATGGCGTCCAACTTTGTGTATGCAGTAAAGTCTGGAAACCCCTGAATATCTTTCGAAATGGCTTTCTCAGTAAATTTAAAATTGTGTACGGTAATCCTTGATAATTAGACCTTATATTAGAATGGGACCGATTTTTTTTTTACCGACCCCCATGTCGGGGCCATGGAGGCCAACTTCATTTTTTTAAATACAAAAACCCACCTTGCGATACATTTTTGGAAAGGTCTAATTACCCCGACTTACCGTGCACAATTTTAAATTTACTGAGAAAGCCCTTTCAAAAGATATTCAGAGGTTTCCAGACTTTACTGCATACACAAAGTTGGACGCCATTTGCAAACAAATAATATTTAAAAAATAAAATTTGCACCAATGTATTTCTTATTTAAAGACCTTTCGAAAAATGTATCGCAAGTTGGGGGTTCGTATTTAAAAAAATGAAGTTGGCCCCCATGGCCCCTACATGGGGACCGGTAACAAAAATCGACTCCACTCTAAAAGAAGGTCTTATTAGCCCGGTTTACCTTACAAAATTTTAATTTTACCGAAGAAGCCATTCGAAAGTTATTCAGGGGTTTCCAGACTTTTGCCCCACCCTGTATAGGTTTATCAAGAGATGTAACACAAAATAATTATGAATATCATCACAAATTCTTTCGGGAAGGGAACTGTAAACAATTTTCTGGGAGACTTTAAACTGGAGGTAGTAGTGTCTGGTTGGAGGGAGAAAATAAAATAAAAATAAAACAATTTTGATGGACTAATTCCTCAACTATAGCTAGATGCTAGTACTACAAATATGATAGTTTATTTCATATTGGCATGAGAATTTATAATAGAAAGAAAGTGATTTTTTGAAATTACTCATTACTTTTAAGAATAAAAATGCCAAGATCTAATCATGGACTGGACAAACAATTTTATACATGATCAAATGGCCCATCTTGTTTACAAATTAATGAGTCTCTTAGTGACTATGCAATCCATAGTTAATAGGTTAAAGTAAAAATCATTAACTATGAAAAAAATTAAATTTTTGTATAGTAAAAACCTTGAATTCCTTGAAAATATCATCTATTTCATTTCAGACCCTGAATGAATTAAAAATGAAAATGGTAAAAAAGAAAGAAAGGAATCGGAAGAGCAGAGGAAGATACAAAAGGAGAAAGAAGAACAGCTTGCAGCCATTTGTAAAGTAGTGACTGAATCATTCAGCAGATTTAGAGCCAAAGAGGAAATATTCCTCAACAATTTACAGTCTTGTAGTGATATAGCAAGATTTAAGAGAGAAGGACAGGTAAGAGAAATAGTGTAATAATGCAGGCGAACTCCTTGTAATAAGTACCTTTCTATGTTATAATACACATTGTGCATGAATCAACCTCAGTAGCTTGATCCTTAAGACACTGTACTTGTTACCTATAGATCGCTGGTTTGATTTCCAAGCAAGGATAATTTAAATTAGCCAAGTTGATTGTGACATTATTCCTGTGAGTAA
Source organism: Bactericera cockerelli (assembly GCA_024516035.1). Classification (NCBI taxonomy): domain Eukaryota; kingdom Metazoa; phylum Arthropoda; class Insecta; order Hemiptera; family Triozidae; genus Bactericera; species Bactericera cockerelli. The sequence goes on from CM044956.1 coordinate 51,378,218, forward strand.
CACAGATGAGATATTATGAAGTAAACTTTTATACTAATTTGTAATCGAAATATCATACCACAATAGAACCTGGACATAAGAGAACTCCTTAGAAGTATTCCTTAGGGAGAGAGCCACAGAAATTGTATAAAAAACTAAAAAAAAAGGACCAGAATTTCTCCTATGTCTTGTTCTTAGATCCACACCTTTGTAATGTAACTTGTAACAAAATTCCCAGTGTGGAGGGTGAGCACAGCAGTCAGAGAAGCATGTGAATGTTACAGTAACACGCTCACGTTACATGTTACATTACGAAGGTGTGGACCCGGCATTATACTTCTCAGTAATAATAATAATCTTTATTAATTTCTGTCCCGGTAGCTCAGTGGTAAAGGCGGCACTCTGTGAATCCATAGATTCCTGTGGTCGCGGGTTTGAAACCCAGCCGGGACATGACAAGTTATCTTCCCATTTGGGATTTTTACCACTTAGTAATAAGTCTTGAGCTTACTGCTGGAATAATGGGACTTAATAGTCCTAATCGGGCAGTATAAATAAGGCGATATTATTATTATTATTATTTTCAATTGCAACTTTTTTATGTTCCAATGAAGTCTGGTGTACTTTTCAGTGTATTTTTTTTTCTTTCAGAAAAACACAGAACCTCAGTGCTGAGCACACTGCCTTGAAAAGATGTCCTTGGAGAAGTGTTTTATTTTATGTAAAAATATAACTACATAGAAAAGTGTCTATAAATATAAAAAAAAATGTACATATTTAGTTCTTTTTTGTATTTCGGCGTAACTAATTTGTAATTCAAACGCTTCTCAGGAGCTCATCAATTTCAACAGCAAAGTGTTGACAGAGCTGAACACGCTGGTCAGCAGGTGCAGCCAGGCCAGCGTGACGCGTGCTGACGTGGCGCAGCTCAGCAGACTGATGGGCGGCAGCCAGGACTGTTTCGACCAGCTGGCGAGGATACACGAGAGCATAGAGGCGGAGGCGAGCAGAGCCCGGCAGGAGGCAGATGCCACGGCGGCTGCAGCACCAGGTAGATCATGGAAGGGTTGGGTGGAAGAGATTGCCACAGGCAATAACCCCGCCCTTTAGGTAGGACATTATTGTTATTTTTTTTACTTATTTATTTTGTCATTTGTTTGTTTTTTTTCCTTTCTTTGTCCTCCTAATAAAGCTTAAAAAAAAAAAAAAAAAAAAAAAACATGAGGAAATCTATCTCCGTCACGATATGACTCTAAGGCAGCGGTTCCCAACCTTTTTAGCTTGGGGGCCCAATAATATTTTTAAAACAATTTTGCTGTCCACCCGGTACTTATTTTGCACTATGTTAACCCAGATGGGGCTGACGTCCTTCCAGAAGGACGTCCTTCTGGAAGGACGTCAGCCCCTTCTGGTGAAAGGTACTACGTTGTGGATTTTTCCAATTAATTCAGCTTTTTTGAGGTTTGTTGGCGACACCTTAAGCTCTTTGTTTTGAGTCCGAGTGATAAGTTGACAGCACTTATTTTGATTCAGGACTCAATTTAGATATACATATAGTAAAATAGAATGAAATTATAAAGAAAAACAATAAGATTAAGCAAAGATACAGGAAAAAAAAGACAATGAAGATAATGTCCTACCTAAAGGGCGGGTTTATTGCCTGTGGCAATCTCTTCCACCCAACCCTTAATGTTGGTCGGATCAATATGAAAGTCAAAATTTAAATTCAAACAGCTGATTCTTAAATCTCGTTCGCAGCCATCTTTTTTTGTGTCGATTTTTTAATCAACCAATCAGAGAGCAAACAACATTTTACCAGTATGAAACCAGCACTTAAAGTTAAAACTCGATTTGCACTATGCAATGGAGTGAGATTTTATTGCATAAAGGTAACATCATAAAGATTTTCTACAAGAATCCGCACAAAAATTTAATTCCCACAAAAATTCATTGTGACCTACAATGTAAAAATTAACTCTTCTTAACATTTTCTAGCCGTGCTCAGCAACAGTATAGAAATTATAAATCTCGAAGACTCAACGAATGAAGAAAGTGGTGATGATACCCTGAACGAGATCATTGACCCCAGCTCTCTGGAGTTCTACAAGAAAACTTCCGGCTTCTATCACTCCGTAGAAAGCCAACTGGAGACTCTCCTGCAAGATGCTAGCCTCAAGTCCTACCGGTTCCAGTGCATGAAAGCTCTCAATATTCCCATCAATGCCATCAGTGGACTGGACGGAAAACATACACTGGATCAGTACAAGTAAGTTCTAGCCATACTATTCACTAGATACACTAGATCAGTACAAGTAAGTTCTAGCCATACCATTCACAAATTGGAACTGATAATTCTGAACGTAGAAACAGGTAACTAGATGTAACGTTGCGTATGTCTGATACGGTAGCTCAGTGCTAAAGGCGGCACTCTGTGAATCCAGAGATGCCAGAGGTCGCGGGTTCAAAACCCAGCCGGGACAAGACAAGTTATTCTCCCATTTGGGATTTTCATCACATAATAATACGTCTTGGGCTTACTGCTGGAATAATGGGACTTAATAGTGCTAGTCGGGCAGTATAAATAAGGTGATATTATTATTATTATTAAAAGCTTTTAATATAGCTTACTATTCTTTTAGGACTAATTTCAGTAAAAAAAAAGTTGAAAAAGTTATCATATTTGTGTTAATCAATTGCGTGATATCACAACTACTCAAACTCGCTTTACTAAATCTACGCTGAAACCGGGACTTGAACCAACGACCTCCTGGTTACTAGTCCGCTGCCTTATCGATCAAGCTACTGAGGTCGGTGACTAATTTCAGTAACTTGTTATTATTATTTACGGATTGTTTTCTTCTTCTTCTAGTCGTCTAGTATCTGTGCTGCGAGGAGACAAGACGTTGGGTACGGGCAGCACACGCGTGTCTCAGCACCCCCTGGGCGTTCTCTTCTGCAAGTATTCCATGGCCAAGAAGTTTGTGGTGAGTTTTTTTTTTAGTTTTGGGTTGATGTCGCTTTCAACTGCATTATTATTATAGAGTGTTTCTCATTTATTTAAATGGTACAAAGTATTCTATCCATGGGCTTAACAGCAAACATAGATAAATATCAGGTTGAGGTTGGAGGAGGAGGAGGAGTGAATCTTCAGAAGCTTAGGACTATTATTATTATATAACTCTTTATTAGATACAAAAGGACATTATGTACATACAAATAATAATTTTAACAGTGAAAAAATGAAAAAAACAATATATACAATAAAAATGAAAAAGAATAGGAAATATATGAAAACATAATATATTTCCTAACTAAAGGGCGGGGTTATTGCCTATCGCAATCTCTTCCACCCAACCCAAATCTCTTCCACTGCATGGTCATATCACGACAGGGGAGTTTACCTCCCATCGCATCGGCAGGAAACTCACAAACCTGCTACCGACATTAATCTCACCCAGCCTGAATTGGGCCGGAATGCCAGCATCACGAAGTCTTCAACTTGCTGGACTTTGCTTAATTTCAGTGATCCTACGAAATTCGGTGCATTCAACGCGCTTTGGACGCTGGCTAGTGTAGGTATCATTTTTGTTTTCTACACCAGTGTCAGAATCTGAGTAAAATCTTCGTCGGTAGATATAATTGAATAAAGTATTTATAATTGTATATAAATGAATCAATGTGTTTATTTATGTTATTATATCACAGTTTAAGTGGGTAGCTCAGAATAAGTGTGTGAATCGGGTAACAGTGTAGACGTTAGTTAAAAAAAATAAATAAGAGAAATTATCTGTATCTCTAAAAATTAAAAAATTGAAAAAATATAAACAAAAAAAAAGGAAAAAATAGATAAATATATACACACATATTATGCCTTAGCTAAAAGGCGGAGTTATTGCCTATGGCAATTTCTTCCACCCAACCTTCTTCAGATTTTTTTGTCTGAATATTCTGCTCAGTTGGTGAATTTGAACTCACGACCTCGTGAATCCAGAGCAGTTGATCAGCGACGAATGATTAATTACCAATCTTAGAAGCTTTTATCATTAGCTTAGGAAAAGAACCTTTGTAAAAATCCAATATTGTCAATAAATAAATAAAATGTTTAAAAAAATTAAAAATAAAAAAAAAAACTGCAAATTTTGCGAATTTCTGCGCTGCTGATGAACGGGCTTGCATTCCAGTGCGCTACTTCCCTCGGCCACGGTGACTACTGGTTGAACGGTTAGTCTGTCCCGGTAGCTCAGTGGTAAAGGCAGCACTCTGTGTGAATCCAGATTATCCAGATGTCGTGGGTTCGAAACCCAGCCGACACATGACAAGTTATCATCCCATATGGGATTTTTACCACATAATAATATGTCTTGGGCTTACTGCTGGAATAATGGGACTTTAACAGTCTTAATCGGGCAGTATAAATAAGGCGATATTATTCAATTCAACTATGGAATTTTTCAATTCTAAAGGACCATATAGTAGCAATGACGAATCAAATCAAATCTATATATTTTAGTACATTTAGCCCAATTTTCATCACTACAATTTTTATATATGTGATATTCAACCCCCAAGCAGCCTAAGACGATCGTTTCATTCTTATTTGAACTCATCAGTTAGGCATAGCTGATTATTAATTTCTTGCCGAGCCCATATTATTATTATTATTATCTTCACCACAGGCGCAAGTAGACGTAAAACCCCGCGTTCTGTTCGCGTACGCCAGTGTTGTCGTGGAGCTGTGGAGGGAGTTCCCGGACTTTGGCAATCTGTTGCTAGGCGAGTTCCACAAGCAGTGTCCCTACCTCATCCCTGTCTTCTGGCCTCAGCTCAAGGGCCAAAGCAATGAGGAGTATTACAAGTAAGTTGCTGTCCCTACCTCATCCCTAGGTCCAGAGCAATGAGGAGTATTACAAGTAAGTTGCTGTCCCTACCTCATCCCTAGGTCCAGAGCAATGAGGAGTATTACAAGTAAGTTGCTGTCCCTACCTCATCCCTAGGTCCAGAGCAATGAGGAGTATTACAAGTAAGTTGCTGTCCCTACCTCATCCCTAGGTCCAGAGCAACGAGGAGTATTACAAGTAAGTTGCTGTCCCTACCTCATCCCTGTCTTCTGGCCTCAGCTCAAGGGCCAAAGCAACGAGGAGTATTACAAGTAAGTTGCTGTCCCTACCTCATCCCTGTCTTCTGGCCTCAGCTCAAGGGCCAAAGCAACGAGGAGTATTACAAGTAAGTTGCTGTCCCTACCTCATCCCTGTGTTCTGGCCTCAGCTCAAGGGCCAAAGCAACGAGGAGTATTACAAGTAAGTTGCTGTCCCTACCTCATCCCTGTGTTCTGGCCTCAGCTCAAGGGCCAAAGCAACGAGGAGTATTACAAGTAAGTTGCTGTCCCTACCTCATCCCTGTCTTCTGGCCTCAGCTCAAGGGCCAAAGCAATGAGGAGTATTACAAGTAAGTTGCTGTCCCTACCTCATCCCTAGGTCCAGAGCAATGAGGAGTATTACAAGTAAGTTGCTGTCCCTACCTCATCCCTAGGTCCAGAGCAATGAGGACTATTACAGGTAAGTTTCAGAAGAGAGAAACATTCTTTTGGAGCTCTAATTTTCTTATCTTTGGTTCTGAGGACCTCAATGGGTTAAGTACTATGTATTAGAAAGTAATTACCGAACTCGGTAGCTTGATCAATAAGCTTGACGGACTTGTAATCTGGAGGTTGGTGGTTCGAGTCCCAATTTCGGTTAAAAAAATAGCAGCGTGAATTTGAGTACTTATGACACCACGAAAGTGATTACCACTAAATTGATAACTTTTTTTTTACACAAATTACCAATGTTACTTTGATATTATCAATTTTTAGATGTCTAGAAAATTAGCGTCCACATAATGTGGCGACTAGCGAGACAATAATGTTTGTTTTTTCTTTCTTTCTGAAAACTCAAATTGAAGTTCACTTCAGCTTGAACGTAAAGAGCAAAGTATTACCTATGAAATACCCATCTTTAAAAAGAGGGTTGGGTGGAAGAGATTGCCATAGGCAATAACCCCGCCCTTTAGTTAGGACATTATGTTTTTATATATTTTCTATTCTTTTTGATTTTTTATATTGTTTCCATTTTTTTCTTTGTTAAAATAATATTTGTATGTACATAATGTCCATTTATACCTAATAAAGCGTTGTATAATAATGATAATATCATTACTGTTTCCCAGGAGCCTGGGCTACGAGTACACAGACGGCCAGGTAGAGAAGCAGGACCTGTTCCTGAAGCGCATGACAGCCATGGCTCAGCTGTACGCCGCTGTCACCGTGACCCCGCCCCGCCCCACCCCCGGCTCTCAGCCCCACCCCCACCCCCACTGTCTGGCGCTCTCCTGGCGGTGGCTGGCGGCCATGTTGAATTTGGGTGAGTCATCCATGGTCAATAGTACTTCCGAGAAATTCTAATATTAGAAATCGGAAGTTTCTAATATTAGAATAATATTGTGTTCGTTTTTGTAAAAAAAAAAAAAAAAAAAAAAAAAAATGTATTATAAATTATAAACCCCCTCAAATTATTGTTTTCAAGTAAAATACATTTCCAATTATTGTTTTTCTGAAGAATTGACTTCATATTCAGTTTACACAACAGTCATATAATTAGTAAATTAAATTTATTTGTGTGTCTGTTACAAACCTCTCTTTAAATAAATATTCAATTAAAAAAAAAAAAAAATTATTTGTTCTCTGTTTTCAACATTTGCAAACGTTGTACAGTTTTAACAGTCTTAACTGGTATTTTTTTCAGAGCCCCAGCCAGACGTGTCGGCCACACTACTCTACTCATATCTGAAGATAGCCGGAAACAAAATGGCCGCCGTGTATAAGACTCAGTTTTTCAAACTTATCCATTTCATTCAGGTGCATTACTTGAGAAAAATCAAGCAGGTAAGAGGGGGGAGAAATGTGTAGGTACCTTCTTTCCCGATGTTTGATCATAAACACCTTTTAAAAGAAGAAGAAGAAAAAGATCATTGTTTCAGAGCCTTTTTTATTTCGTAGCCATGAAACAACTCAGTGGTAAACGCGGCACTCTGTGAATCCAGAGATAGGCGATATTATTATTATCTTAAAGTACCCATAAATACTACCCATAAATTACTACCCATAAAAGGCGATACTACCCATAAAATGTAGGTAATTGTGAATAGAACCTAACTTTACTTGCTGGGAAGTAGTCACCTTGGCCTAGCGGTAGCATGCTCGGCTTGCACTCCAGGTGACCCGGGTACGAATCGGGTGGGGTCAGATTTTTTTCGGGTCTGTACTTTGGATGTCGGGGCCTACCGTAGTTGTATAAATTTCTATCAGTATACAAGTTATAAAAATATATATGATAATAATAATAACAACAACACCACTCTTTAGTGGAAGGAAACCAGCAGGCGAGGTTAATGCTCAAAGCATTTTCTACCACCAAACCCTCAGAGTCTTATAATTATGTGATGTGATTGGGGTTATCCTTGATTCCAAAATCTGTTTCAAGAGTCATATTTCTAATCCAAGTATGCGCTGTTTTAAGCTCTTGGGTTACATTTACAGAAATTCAAGTGGTCTCAGTTGTGATGCTTTTGTTCTTCTTTATATGTCTTTGATAAGATCCTTATTAGAATACTGTTGTATAGTATGGTCTCCACACTACAATGTACATAGGGATTCCCTTGAAAGAGTTCAAAAAAAGTTTTTGAACTACTTGTCCTACAGATATCCTCTTGCCAGTTGCTCTTTCCCTTCGCTGGGTGACCGACGTGAGATTGCTGACATTAACTTTTTCAAAAAACTTTTAAATGTTGACTGTACCAAATTATTAAATCTTGTTACACTAGATTGCCATAGACGGCTAAGAGGTAGCAATACTTTTTACACAAAATTGTGTAGGACAAATTATACATATTTTGCCCCAATTAATCGCATGATGCGTGCAATGAACATGACAACTAATGATTTATGCTAGTCTTATGTTTTTATACTTAATTTTATCTGTGATATTTTTGTTAATTTTTACTTTGTAATTTTTCAAGTTTGTTTTATGTACTTGTGACTTTGTAAAAGGATTCTTACCGTAAATAAATATACCATAATATATACCATATACCAAACTCAAAGTAATGAGGAACAATTCATGCACTGGGTGGGATTCGAACCAATGGATTACCTGGATAACCAGACTAACGCGTTAACCAATTGACTACCAGTGCATTGGTAGTCAAATATAGTATGGTCTACAGCAGCGGTTCCCAACCTTTTTAGCTTGGGGGCCCAATAATATTTTTAAAACAATTTTGCGGCCCACCCTGTACTTATTTTGCACTATTTTAATATTATTTCTTGAGTTTCGGCCAGCACCCGCGGCCCAGTAGCGAGCTGCCCGCGGCCCACCGGTTGGGAACCGCTGGTCTAGGGCTTTACTTGTAGTTGTCCAGCTCGATATTTCAATCCACGTCTTGTTTGCCTTCAGGTAACTCCTGAAGATCAGAGTCAGCAATCCATTGCCATTCTCGAAGAGTTCATCAACAAGACAGTCAAAACAAAGCATGTGCCACCGCCTGAGGGTCAACTGCCTCCCAAGTTTTGGTAGAAGCAACAAAACTATTGTGACAAATCTATGAAAATAAGTGGACTTTCCCTCACCACAGAAAATATTTTTTCCCCATAATGTATTGAAAAACGATTAGCATTTATTATGATATTTGAAAAGCTAATATTTTTTTTATTTTTTATTATTGTACATTTTCGAACAAAATATTATTACAGATTTAGATTTAACTTGTGCTCAATAATGTATTGACTGAAAATTGTATTTAGAATTTAATTTTTGGTTGATTTTTCTTATTTTTATTATTAGGCACAGTTGGTCCCTTGCGCATAATAATTATGACCCTTGAATGAGGGTGCTTTAGATACCATCTTGTTGCAAGCATTGAAGTTTACGTTTCGCCACATGTGAAAGTGGCAACACAAAGTTTACTATGTAGATCCTGATCTCTACAGTATGTTTCAGAAAAGGTGGCCACCCCCTCGTAACTTTTGAACGCGAAGGAATTTTTCAATTCTGTAAAGTCCTAGGTATAGGAAGTGCCCTATGGCCCATCCTGTGGTCATATTTATTTTTGGCCCCGGTTGGCCCTTCCGGCTTTTAGGCCATATTTTTTAATTTTTCTCGCGAATTTTAAATGGAATGCTATATTTTTTATTCCTGTTAATTAAAGTCTAAGTTAGGCTGAGTATAATGAGCTTTTCAAATTTTCAAAAACCTTATCAGGGGCGGAGCTAGTAGGGTGCATGTTTCAAAACTGTTACACCCTGTATTTCAGCGTTAGTTAGATTTTTTAGTACTCTTTTTATGTTCATAGGTTCAAAATATTGTTTTACACCATATGAAATCAAAAAAATATTCTTGTTTACTTCTGATCAGGGTCATAGTAAGGTTTTTGTAAAAGTACTTTTTTTCTCACATCAATTTTTCCGTAAATTAATGGTGTTCTCGAAATTGGCATTTTTAGAGGTGAAAGTCTGCAGTGACATATGTTTTTTATGGTTGAAATCGAAAGAAAACTTAACGGAGAAGCGATTAAGATCATAAAAAAAGCCATTGAACCTGCTAGTTTTTTCACGACAGTGTCCGGTAAAGTGGGTGAATTTCGTCTTGGATTTTTTTGTTGTTGTTGAGGAAACACAATTGGCATAGAAAATAAATAATATCTAATAAGGGAATAATACTTCAATAAACATAACTAAATGCGAAATTAAATGAAAATTATTTATTCTAAATCAGTGCCGGATATTTTTTTTTTTTTTTTATTCTCTCTCTCTTTTTTTCACTTTTCAAAGTTCAAGTTGTATCAAAAGTAATTATCGGGTAATGCTGCTTCTAAAGTCGGCCTAGGAGTCCCCTCTTGAGACAATTTTAGTTGGTAAGTTGGTAAAATCTGTAGAAAACACATTGTCAATAATTCTGGAGTCAGTCCGATGGCGCTTTGAATGCAACGATTCTTGTAGGATCACCGAAGTTAAGCAACATCTAGCGAGGAGAACACTTCGTGATGCTGGTATTCCGGCCTAACCCAGGCTGGGTGAGATAAATGTGTTTAGGAGGTTGGTGAGTTTCTTGCGAATGGAGGGTAACACCCCCGTTATGATATGATTATGCAGTTGAAACGCGATATTAAACCCAAATTAAAAAAAAAAAAATCATACTGGTGTTGCTAGTAATGAATACCAGGTCTCTAAATAAAAATCTAATTATCTCGAAATTCAAGAGAAAAAAATACCAGGTCAAGTACCAAACTCTTGAGGGTGAAAATTAAACCAATTCAATTATTTTAAAGAGGAAAAGACAGAGAGAAAAAGAGAGAGAGAAAAAAAAAAAAAAAAAAAAAAAAATTATCCGGCACTGATTTAGAAGAAATAATCTTCATTTAATTTCGCATTTAGTTATGTTAATTGAAGTATTATTCCCTTATTACGTATTATTTATTTTCTATGCCAATTGTGTTTCCTCAACAACAACAAAAAAAATCCAATACGAAATTCACCCACTTTACCGGACACTGTCGTGAAAAAACTAGCAGGTTAAATGGCTTTTTTTATGATCTCAATCGCTTCTCCGTTAAGTTTTCTTTCGATTTCAAGCATAAAAAACATATGTCACTGCAGACTTTCACCTCTAAAAATGCCAATTTCGAGAACACCATTAATTTACGGAAAAATTGATGTGACAAAAAAAGTACTTTTACAAAAACCTTACTATGACCCTGATCAGAAGTAAACAAGAATATTTTTTTGATTTCATATGGTGTAAAACAATATTTTGAACCTATGAACATAAAAAAAGTACTAAAAAATCTAACTAACGCTGAAATACAGGGTGTAACAGTTTTGAAACTTGCACCCTACTAGCTCCGCCCCTGATAAGGTTTTTGAAAATTTTAAAAGCTCATTATACTCAGCCTAACTTAGACTTTAATTAAGAGAAATAAAAAATATAGCATTACATTTAAAATTCGCGAGAAAAATTAAAAAATATGGCCTAAAAGCCGGAAGGGCCAACCGGGGCCAAAAATAAATAAGACCACAGGATGGGCCATAGGGCACTTTCTATACCTAGGACTTTACAGAATTGAAAAATTCCTTCGCGTTCAAAAGTTACGAGGGGGTGGCCATCTTTTCTGAAACATACTGTATAGGCAACGGTGACAACATTAACAAAATAGGCACAAACGTAGACTACTCTTCACCTTGCTTTTTAAGTTGTCAAATAGGTATATTAGGTATCATTTTAAAAAAATCACCTTCTGAAATGAGGGTACTGGCAATATAATTGTTCCATTATTTTTGTAGGTTAAGTTTTTTTATGTCCTGTAGCACATTGTATCAATGTCCTGTTTTTTGTATTTAAATATAAACTAATATTTTTAAAATGTTTTTTTAGTAAAATGTTTGGTATGAAATTCTTTAGTGATCGATAAGCCTCACTATTAATTTAATCATACGGTGTTTTTTCATTTGTAGAAAATATTAAATTGGCGAAATGCCAATTTAATATTTTCTACGAAAAGAAAATGAAAGAACCTAGAAATCTGTAAAAATATAAAATCCTGGAAATTCTGTGAAAATCATGATCTAGCTTGTATGTATGTACATTGTACATGTACAATTATTATACATATTAATTTTTCGCAAGGTCCTATGCATCGTTCCTGGCAAATTTGTAGAAGTGGTAGCTGAGAAGAAAAAAATCAAAATACCAGTCCATTCGTAGGGGTTATTCATTTGTGTCACTCGCATTTAAAACAATGGGGTCTTGGTGCCAAGAAGCCAAAGACTTTGTTAAAGAGTTAGGCATGAGACTATATGAAGTATCAGGAGAAAAAAGATCGACCTCTCTTTTGAAGGAGAGGATTTCTCTGTGTATTCAGAGAGGAAATGCAGCGGCTGTGATGGGCACAATACCCCGTTGTTTTCCATTTATAAATAGTCAAGTACTTTTTTAAAAAAAGAAAAGAAAAAAAGACAGGTCTGTAACAATCGAAGTCCTTGTCCACTTATTTTTCTTCACAAGGTATGAGAGGACAGAGGACCCAAATAATATATTATCAGAGCTGACGACGGAGGACTATAAATGGAGAATGGACTAGCCAAACCTAACAAGCCAGACGAGCTTGCAGTTTCCCTAAGTTTTATTGGCTTTTTAAGAAAAAGCCAAAGTTCTCACGATGTTTTCAACTCATGTTGGCTGGAGACCATCATTCCCCCCCAGCTGTAGTCAAGCTGGTTACAACAACACCTGTACAAATCTGAAAAAATCCGACTGCGCCGGACATCGAACCGTGATCACTTACATGCAAGTCGGGAGAACTATCGATTTTTTTTTTTTAATTGTCAACGGGAAATACCCTTTCATACAAAAAATTTCCCTGACTTAAAATTGTGATTTTTAATTAAGGCTAATACTAAGATTGAGAGACTCGGAGGGTAAATGGATCCGTGATAATAATAATAAATGTCAACTATTTGCTAAATATTTATCAAAAATATTTAATCCTAACGAACCAGATTCAAATGAACAACCTCTTCCACATATGCTATATCAAGAAGAGGATTACTATATCCCTTGCATAACAGTAAGAGAGCTACAGAGAACAATTGATAAAGAAATTAATCCGAAAAAATCCCCTGGATATGACTTAATAACAGGTCAAGTCCTCAAGGAACTCCCTCGGAAAGCTTGCGTTAGGATAACACAAATAATAAACGCAGCTTTCAAGATACAATATGTGCCGCAATTATGGAAAATTGCTGAAGTAATCATGATTCAGAAACCAGGACAACAACCCGAGGAGCTGAAGTCTTATAGACCCATCTCTCTGCTCCCTGTGCTATCAAAATTGTTCGAAAAACTTTTATACAAGCGCTTAACATCAGTCATTTTTGACAAGAAACTCATACCAGACCATCAGTTTGGGTTCAGAACAAAACATTGTACCATAGAACAAGTGCACAGACTTGTTCATCTGATAGAAAAATCAATAGAAGAAAAGAAAGTATGCTCCGCAGTATTTCTAGATGTAACTAAAGCTTTTGATAAAGTATGGCATGAAGGCTTGAAATTCAAGTTGAAAAAAATGTTGCCAGAAAAACTTGCCAAAATTCTTGAATCATACCTCTCAAATCGGTATTTTAGAATTAAACATGAAGATGCATATTCTGAACTACAAGAAATATGTGCAGGCGTTCCCCAAGGAAGCGTACTTGGACCAGTCTTGTATCTATTGTACACAAGTGACATGCCCGAGGAAGAAGAAAACACTATTGCCACATTTGCTGATGACACAGCATTTTTGGTAGTTGGAGATAATACCGAAGAAACATCATCAGAACTCAACCAAACCCTCTCCAGATTTCAAAGGTGGACTTCAAAATGGAGAATAAGACTAAATGATAGTAAGTCGGTTCATGTGGATTTTACCAACAGAAATCAGCCCTACATACCGATTTACATCAATAACAAAATCATTCCCTTCTCAAATCAAGCGAAATACTTGGGAATGACTCTCGATGCAAAACTGAAATGGAAAGAACACGTAAAGAAGAAAAGAACTCAACTTGATATGAAGTACAACAAGATGAAATGGCTAATGGGACGCTACTCTCCACTTCCCATCGAGAATAAACTTTTACTATACAACCAGGTCCTGAAACCAGTTTGGACCTATGGTATCCAGCTTTGGGGCTGTACCAGCGCATCCAACAGACTCATTATAGAGAGATTTCAGAACAAAGTGCTAAGGGACATTGTCAATGCCCCATGGTACATTAGGAACAACTTACTGCACCGCGACTTGGGCGTTGAGTCAGTTAGAGAAACAATGCAAATTTATGCCTCAAAACATCAACAGAGGCTAGAGGTACATGAAAATATTGAGGCCGTCCATCTTCTCAATGTTTCAGACCTAGTTAGAAGATTAAAGAGGAAGAAACCATTTGATTTAGTATAAATTACTTTTATACTTCGTAACGGTACAGCGCAAAATGTAACCACCTCAACTAGACTTAAGAATATTTATGTTTATGTACATATATTTTACTTTTTACTATAACCTTTTTAGAATAAAATTGCTTATTAGATTTAATCTAGATTGTAATGTATCAATAAATGCCCAAAGTGGGATTTATATTGAAAAAAAAAAAAAAAAAAAAAAAAAATACTAAGATTAATATAATACTAAACACTTAAAATTATTTTAATTAAGGCTAATACTAAGTTTAATATAATACTAAACACTAAAACTAATAAGGTATTCAAGATCTCTATGACCGGTGTTCAACAAATCTGTGGTCTCATCCAATAGAGGTCCCAAATTTCCTGGACCTCCCAAACAAGGAAGAAGAGGGATGTTGATGTATAGCTCAAATGGGAAATGTCGCTACAACAACAAATCGCAAATTTAGGTTTTCCTTCAATGTATGAGGCATCTCATGGAACAGATCAATATTGTAGAGATGGTTACAAATTGTATTACAAAGTTTTAATGATCTGATCAATGGGCTATACTCAGCAATGTTTGTGTTCCATTATTCCATATTATGGTTAATACGACTCCTTGAGTATAACTATTTTTTTGTGAATATGCAATGTGCAAGGACTGTTTGATTCCTTATGAATTTATAATACGCCTTCATAAATATTTGTTAGGCAAAATTTACATCAAGTTCAAAAACATCAACCGTTTTTCGAAAAGAAAAAGTAATTTTTTTTTTAATTTTAATTTTTTGATTAATTTCTTCAGAAAATGTCAAATTTGGATGTTTCTTCTAGTTAATTTACTTAATTTTCTCTAAAGAGACAATTGTTTAATAATTATTACGAATTATACCTACTTCAGTTGTTACTGTTATGATCACTGTCAGTTGATAATCTAGCTGTAGACCCTAGTCTGAACAGTGAACTCTTTATCTGGTTCCCTTTCCTGTGGTAAGTATTGAAAGAGGATATTGATTTCAAGCATTAAATTTAACACCTTGTGTTGGTGGATGAATGCACTTGCTGCATTCAAGATATGGGGCTCTTTGCTCAACACGGAGAAATAGCATCAGTCAATCTCAAGTTACTTAAGACTAGCTAAGACAAAATAATAAGCTAATGCTAATCATAAGGAAACACCTTACTCTAGTCTCTTTATTGGGTTGTTGAAGGTTTCTTCCCTCAATACTGTCAAGGAATACAGTGGAATACTGTAGATGGTAGTTTGGTTTGGTTCAAATCCCACTCAGTGCTTGAAATTTTCCTCATTAATTTGAGTTGATGACCACATAATAATAAGACTGAGGGTTAGGTGGTAGAAAATGCTTTGAGCATTAATCTGACCTGGTGGTTACATTCCACAGAAGAGTTAAATATTATTATTATCATTATTATTTTACACATTTATTGATTTTTATTTTTTATAAGAATAAAAGAAAAGCAATTTTAACTCAGAAGAAAGAATTGAGAGACATCACAGAAATCGATTGAGAACATTTAATTGTACATCAAAGTATTACTTCTTGTTTTTACCTCCAATAAATTTCTAATATTAGAATTCCGAAGTTTTGTTTATACTGATCAAGTAGAACAGTCATTGTACAAAGGTTGCCTTCAAGAAATGACAGCTCTTATGCTGATACAAGACAAAACCATTTTACTTTTGTTTCCAGATTTAACCCACATATTTACATACCTAGAAGTTGAAATATCACATAGAATATAATGGAGGCCAAAATGAAAAGAAGATCTAGTTTCTTCCGCAGGGATCTGCAACCTGAAGGTAAGTAATGTGCTTGATGACGTGATGACTATGTAGTAAGAAGTGCTTGTCCCAATTTTTTAAATTATAAATCAAGAAGCCAAACTATTTGATATATTGAGAAAAAAAAAAGGAATTGTAAATTCAACAGTAATTATGGACAAACAAGCCTCATCTTCAGAAAGGAGACGCCTCACGATTTTTCTTGTTTCTCTGATCCTTAGAGAAACTGCATGAATGGTGGATAATTTTATAGCTTGAATTCTAATCAGAGACATTCATGTACATCTATTGAATTCTCATTTTCTGTTTATACTGATTTAGTGCTCAAAACAAATATTCAGGAAATTTAATTTTTTCAGTGAACTTATACTGTTATCCTGTTATAGAATCTTATAAATACCTACCATACTGTTGTATTGATGTAAAATTAATCCAAAAGTCTTTTCAAGTTTACAATTTTATCCTCTATGCAAAGCTGAAAGTTCTTACACAGAAGTTCTTCATTGATTTTCAGATGAATCATTGTCAACCACTGCAGACGAGGACAAAAACACTGGATATGAGCAATCATCTAAGACTGAGTTAAACGAAGAATTAATTAGGCAGTGAGTTTCATTAATCAATTTCATCAAAGTAAATTAAAGAAAATAATTTTACCTTATATTTACTGTGTACAAATATTTGATAAATTTGTATACTATTGTATTCAATTGTCCCATTTCATTAGTTTTTAGAATACAACTCGGAATACAACTCAAGAGCATAGCATTTTTTTTTATTTCAAATAAATAGTATGATTGATGCGCACATGAAAGTTTTTTTTTGAGAAGTAAGCAAGTTTTTCTGAAGTTTTACTTTCCTGCTCAGGCCTTGAATAAAATTACCCAACTATCTCATTTTCTCTCTGTCTGTCTCATCTCTTTAATTTCAGAATGATTTTCCCAGGCTTTGCATTAATTTTTTTTCTATTACTTTATTTCTCAGGCACATCAATGATTTGAAAGCAGAACAAAAGGAGTGGGTAGCTGAGTCTGACAGTGTGAAACTAATGTACAAGAATCTAAAAGAGTAAGTATATTCCCCAGTTGTATGGTGGTGTAAGCTAGACAAAGAAGCTTTGATGGTCTCTAAATGGCGTAACAAGTAAAATTTTATGTTTCCTTTGTTATTTTGGAATTAGTTCCTTGTTTAGAATATGAATGTCCACAATTGTGTGTACATTATTGGCATGATAATGTGCACACGGGTACATACTCAACTTTTTTGCACAACCATTGTTGTTGCCATGGTTAAATATACTTTATATACTCAGGTCTCTTTTATTTTGTACATACAAATATCAAGTCAGTAATCAAAGTGATTTTAATAGGTGGCAAAAACTTACCATATTTTAAGATTACCAAATGATTGATAATTGATAGACATGCTTAATAGCTAGTTCTGGGCTTAATAGCTTTACTTATAAAACTTTACCCTTATAAGATTTTCTATTATTATTATTATGCTAAATCCTACCATTTGAAGCCTGTATATTTTTTTTAAGTTGAACAAAATAGTTATTTTTACCAATGAAGACTTCTAAAGTGAGAAAAGAGGACTTATAATGAGTTCCTTGTAGAATGATCTGACATAATTATACAAAACTCTTAACATTGTATCCAAGAAACATAATTTAACAATCCACATTTATACATTTTTCATTACACTTTTCAGAGCAAAAAATCGCCTAGTAAAAGTAAACAAGGCAGACCTGTATTCCACTCTGTCTGAGACAGATAAAGTCAAATACTCAGTCCTGTTTAATCGAGAGGACTACGGGCCATTGCTTCGCTCCATACAAGACCTGAAGAAGAAAGTAGCCATTGTGAGTTCTGACCTGGCACACAACCAGAGCCTCCTGGAATCCCGCCTGCGTCAGCACTCGAACCAAGGACTCTTTGAGAACCTGATGAATCAGCTGGCTGTACACGACAGTGGCTATGACGACTGGGCCCGCAGGGAGTGAAGGGGACGAGATGAGTGAATTCCTGGACTCAGAGAGTGAAAGTGAAGTGATGGAAACTGATTGAATATTTGCAACTGTCTGGCGTGATACACAGGTAGTTTTGTAAATACTTCATCTGCATGTATGTGTGGTGGTAGTGTGGGTATGTGTAATTGTGTATGTGTTTTTTGTTTTTGTTCATGTTTCATCTCTCTTACTTCAGAGGTTTTTTGAAACAGTGATTTTACTCTCCTTTTGTAGGAAACTTTGTCCTGCATTCCACTTAACCCTCATTCAGCCTGAGTTGATGGAAATAGCCAGCAATGTTGCTTAACTTTATTGATCTGGTGTATTCAATAAGCATTTGACGCTGGTATTATTGGGATTTATTTTACTCGAAGATTGTAGAAGTATCTGCAATTTTTCGTGCCATTTTTCAAATTTGAGCAAAATGAGTAAAATACTTGTACATTCATCACCTGCATTCATTACACAACCATGTTTAATAAATTGTAATATAGGAAAAAAATTCGAGAGTATTTTATGTTGATGAAAAAGAAAACCATGTGAAAGAGTTATCTATCAATGCAAAATAAATTAAAATACAAAACAATATTACATAATTATGTATATTAATGTTATTTATGATCCAGACCTAATATTTACTTTTTCAATCCTAAATGTTCATTGTAGAGACAAAAGCATGATGTCTCGTATATTTTTTTTTCTTTCAAATAAATCATTCATGATACAATTACATGAAAATTTACAGTTTATCTTTATTTTAAAATAAAGATACAAGCATAATCTAATATCATGATGCTTGTAATATGATATTATTATGCTTGTATCTAGTTTCATAATGTCTCGTATTACCTATTTAAAATTGGTATTGAAGAATCTAATAAGAACCTAATTAATAATAATAAGTTATTTAAAAAAGTACAATGTACATTTTTAAAGTTATTTACTAAAATATTGGGACCCAAAAATTTTCAACAAAAAATCTCATTTCAAAAGCTTTCACCGTCTGGCATGACATAGATGCTCTCATGCCGCTCCATCAGGTCAATATCTTTCTCCAGGGATTTCAGTTTGGTTTCCAGGTTTGATTTGCGTTTCTTGAGAGGTTCTGTGTCTATTTTGAGTGGCAGGGATTGAAACTCTTGCTGCAATACCGCCCAGTAGTTCTTGAGACCCTATGAAGTTTGTGAGAAATTACGTTAAAGTTGACCAGGAAAGCCAATGTATAACATACATTTATTACCTGTGCGTTACTGAAATATGATTTGATTATTCATAAATTTTGCCAGACATAGAACGCTAGTAAAGGAATTGAATCTTGTTGACCATACACAATCCTTTCATTGTGAGTATTAATTTTATATAAACTTACGGGAACTACCCATTTATACAAGTTTTCCCTACTTGACACTATAAATCTTAATATAATAAGAAATATCCTAGCTTGAAAAAAAAAATTGAAAATTGAAAAAACTCTCAATAAAAATAAAACTTCGCTAACAATGCTCTAGTCTCTCAGTGGAACACATGATAGTTTGAGAAGTTTATCTCTCAAAGAGCTAACTGATTCTTCATAGATGTTCAAATAATAGGGAGGATTAGATTTTATAATCCTATTATAATTTTGCACTAATATCAGCACTATTAAAATAAACCTTTCCGTCTATTTCCGTCAAAACTGTTCCAATTTCCAAAGCTTCTCAAATTTGCTGTATGTAATGTGTTCGCTTAGGCCACAGATGTTAGATGTCTGTCCCGGTAGCTCAGTGGTAAAGGCGGCACTCTGTGAATCCAGATATCGTGGGTTCGAAACCCAGCCGGGACATGACAAGTTATCCTCCCATTTGGGATTTTTACCACATAATAATACGTCTTGGGCTTACTGCTGGAATAATGGGATTTTAATTGTCTTAATCGGGCAGTATAAACAAGGCGATATTATTATTATTAGATTTGACAAGGAGTTTGAAAATGTAAATCAAGTTAATTACCTGTAAAATCTCGAGTCTTTCTTGTTGAGAGATCGGATAGAAGGGCAGTGATTCTTCTTCTGGCTCTGCATTTTGCTGTGCCTCCAGGAATCGCACAACCTCTTGCTTCCTCCGGATAATATATTTGGGAGTCTTGCCAAAGTTCTGCACAGACAAATAATGCATGGAGTAGCTATGTAATAATGTATGTATAAGTATTGATGAAATATGTTTTACCCTGGTTGTGACCTGCGCCTTCCAACAAAGTTAAAGCAACTGATGAAGTGTCCATTGGCTTCATACTTCTACACTGTAATAATCTGGAATGGATTTTTAACTGCAACATGGACAGTGATAAAGAAAATTCTCGATAAAGGATAAACAATTCATGCATTTGGTAGGATTCGAATTTCGAACCAACCAACGTTTCGAAACAGCTATATGTATAGGTTGGTTTATTCATTCATCTATCTATACTTATAAAAGAGAGTTTCACTCACTGATTCATCACTGTTTCTCCGAACTGGTTAGTCCTAGGAAGCTGAAATTTGGTAGGTAGCTTTGTCTTATAGTCTAGATGTGCAATAAGACGGGATTTTTTCGAAATTCCCACTACAACACCTGCCATTGGCGAAAAAGGATTTTTTGCTTTACGGCCATGCCTCGGGCCGTAAAGCGGGCGACAAGCCCGCTAATTTATAATAAACATACCAATTTCGGGACAAAATTGCCACAGGTCAACCAGGTTTCGAACTCATGTACCACTGCTCTCCCGCCTCACTCACCTTGCCCCACACGTAGTTGGGCATCATACACACATCCCGGTGTCCCCGGGGAGTGTCCTGCACAACTCTCCGCTTTGTCTCGCGAGGAAGCACCTTGCCGACCTGGTCGACATTGGCGGCCACGAAGTTGCACTTCGCTTGCTCGGCTTGTTGGTTCTCCTTGTTCCTCTGCTCCTCCTTGTCCAGCAGGCCGGGAAATGTTCTTCTGGGACTATGGCGGCCGAGACAGTGGTGGTCTGGAGGGACAGAAGACATCTTGTTATTTTTAACACGTTCAACGCCGAGCCATATCAGGATAATCAGGATAAACAGAAAACAGAAACATATGTTAGATATGTTAGCACTGGGCCGGGGACGAAATCACTGTGATTGCTGAGTGGGCCTGAGACCCACCAGTGGGTTTCACTATTTAGTTCTTAACAGGCCTGAGTCCCACATGTGGGACTCAACAAGACTCATTTGAAATGAGCCCGAATCACATATCTGTGTTTCAGTTACAATGTATTTCTTATGGAGTCTGAAACCCATATATATGGGTTTCAGGCCAGTTCAACAAATTTACTGAAACCCACATATGGGACTCGGGCGTCCAACGTGTTAAGTACATCGTGGTTACTACTGGTGTAGGTAAAAAATACATATTTACATTACATACCGACCTCAGTAGTTTGATCAATAAGGTGGCAGACTTGTAACCTGGAGGTCGGTGGTTCAAGTCCTGGTTTCAGCGTGAATTTTGTAAAGCGAGTGATTAACACAAATACGATTAAAGCCAAATTGATTAACACAAATATGATAACTTTTTTTTAATATTTACATATAGATTTTTATATTGTGTACCTTGTTTAATACTTAAAAGTATAAGTAAAAAAAAAAAAAAAAAAAAAAAATCAAAATAGAAAGAAATATTCGTTCTCACCAACTTTGGGCCGTAGCAAGGGGCGCGTGTGTTTCTTCAGGAACTGATCCGGGGCCATGGACTTGAGAACCTCTATGTTGTTCCCTTGCAGATGTCTGGAGAAGAGAAAGTAGTATTTTTTTTTTTTGGCATTGGGCAAAAACAATACAACATACAGCCATGAGAAAGTAGTATGATAGTAATAATATCGCCTTTTTTATACTGCCCGATTAGGACTATTAAAGTCCCATGATTCCAGCAGTAAGCCCAAGACATATTATTATGTAATAAAAATACCAAATGGGAGGATAACTTGTCATGTCCCGGCTGGGTTTCGAACCCGCGACCTCTGGAATCTCTGGATTCACAGCCTTTACTACTGAGCTACCGGGACAGAGTTACGTCAGTATAGTTGACAATTTAAGATATAGAACTTCCGACCAAAAACAAGACAGGAAGATATACATTCCTTCATTATCCGTCCCCCTCTCTCATTCCTTTACCTACACCTCACACCCTTACTCTACAGGTGTGCTGACTGATATGTACTCACAAAACTTTCAGACTCGGAAGTCCATAGAAAGAGTTGTTCGGGATGAGTCGGATCTCATTGTGCTGCAAGTAGAGGAGCTGCACCTGCAGACGCCACAAGTAATTGAATGTACTGACTGATATGTACTTACAAAACCTTCAGACTCGGAAGTCCATAGAAAGAGTTGTTCGGGATGAGTCGGATCTCATTGTGCTGTAGGTACAGGACCTGAAGACGCCACATGTAATTGAATGTACTGACTGATATGTACTTACAAAACCATCAGACTCGGAAGTCCATAGAAAGAGTTGTTCGGGATGAGTCGGATCTTATTGTGCTGCATATGTAGGTACTTACAAAACCTTCAGACTCGGAAGTCCATAGAAAGAGTTGTTCGGGATGAGTCGGATCTCATTGTGCTGGAGGTAGAGGACCTGAAGACGCCACAAGTAGCTGAACTGGTAGGGTGCCAGCGAGGCTATGCTGTTGTTGCTCAGATCCAAGTAGATGAGCCGGTCCAGCTTTTCGAATGAGAGGTCGTGGATGGAATTGTTGGCCAGATGGAACTTGGTGATCTGGTACTCCGCATCGGGTAGAAAGGAGAGATTCTAAAAAAATATGTAAAAAAAGTATTCTCTCAATATTTAATATTTCATGTAACAAACATGTCATCATTCTTCTCACGACACATGGTGCCTACCAGGCTCGAGGCATTTCCTCGCTGGACTGTCAATGACAGTCGTTGCCGTAAGAATGCCCCGGCCCTGGTATCACCAAAAATTCTAAAAAATTGTATTATTGGCCACTTAAACTTGCCATGTTCTTAATTTTCATTTTTTTTTTCTTTGTAAGCGCTTGAACCTTGTCAATATACAGGTCGTTCGCGCTGATTCCCTAGATGATCAAATCATAGTATACAGACGGAGAGCTCTTAATTAATAAGTTATTTTTACATTTAAATTTTATTTATGAAGATAAAAGAATTTGTTGAATAAAAAATAATCTTTTGAAAGTACTGAAAAAGAAAAAATACGAAATACGATTGTTTTGGTTTACCTTGTTCCAAGTTTACCTTCCCCGCTATAAAGATACTTTTAAAAATAAACAATGGACTTAACCTATAAAAGAAATGGAAGCAATAATTTTATAAATCCATTTGGTTAACCAAACTGGAAGAAGATTTTTCCTCTTCTAAAAGAAAAATGACTTTATTATTATTATTATTATTATACAACACTTTAGTAGATATAAAAGGATATTATGTACATACAAATAATTATTTTAACAATGAAAAAAAAAAAAAAAAAATGGAAAAAATATACTCGTATATAAAAACATAATATGTCCTAACTAAAGGGCGGGGTTATTGCCTATGGCAATCTCTTCCACACAACAAGGAATCCAAGGAATCAACTTTGGTTAGAAAGAACAATACAGCTAAAATGGTGCACTCAGTTCGATTCGAAAGGTTGGGTAGAAGAGATTGCCATAGGCAATAACCCCACCCTTTAGTTAGGACTTATGTTTTTATATATTTTCTATTCTTTTTCATTTTCATTATATATTGTTTCCATATTTTTCATTGTTAAATTAATTATTTGTATGTACATAATGTCCAAAAACTGTTGGCATAATGGGACTACCTTTCTTGCGCTGACAGTCTAAATAAAGCACTACTTATACTTATACTTATTTATACCTAATAAAGCGTTGTATAATAATAATAATAATATGATCCCCCGGCCGTGGCAGTAGTTTTCACTCACCTGAGAGGTGCAGTTGATCTGGATGTCCTGGCACTCACACTGGGGCGCCATCTTGGAGCACTGGAAGGGACACCCATCCTCGTCCTCCCACGTGCCGTCGCAGTCTATCTTCACGTCGCAGGACTGCGTGCGCAGGATGCACTGGCCAGATGCGCACTGGAACTGCGCATCCGGGTCACACTGCCAGTGGCCTGCAGGGAGACAAGTTAGGAATCAACTAGAAGATTGATAATAATGTTTTTCAAAGCCCTTCAAAGCTTAGGAGAAGTACCTTTGTATAAATGTTTCTTTATAAAGTAAATAAATAAATAAACTATTATTATTAAAAAAAGCAAATAATTACGTTGTGTTATTTTGTCACAATTTTAATGGGTAGCGATTCTGCGCTATAGCATTTTTTTACCATTCAATATACTCTATCTTGCTTTGTTTATAATTCCGCCACGGTCGCTGCTCACATCTCATTTTTCGTTTACTCATTTTGGTATGAGTGTCTAACTACTTACCCCGCCAGGGATCGAACCTAGGTCACATTGCGTGTAATGTCTAGTGCCTTAACTCACTCGACCACGGTGACTACTATTAAAACTAGAAGATTATAAACTGAGAAAAGCTAAAATTATTATTGGTGAGAAACCGAACATGAATTGAAAATATGGAATTGAACATGAATTGAAACCACTTAATAACAAGACTCTGAGGGTTACGTGGTATTAAAAACGCTTGCATACGAGTCTGCAACCATTTCGACATTTTCATCTTTACTATTCAAGGTCCAAAACCCAACTGACCAAATTTCGTATTGTGCGCATGACACACACTTTCCCTCTTCTCTTAGGGTTGCAATATCGAAACGAAAATATCGATATTAGGTATATCGATAATATCGAAACCATAATATCGATATCCGATATTAGAAGACTTCACTCCCTTTACAATTCGATATTTCGTTACATAATATCGTTACATAATTTCGTTACATAATTTCGTCACATAATTTTGGTTATGTGCCAGAGCAAAGACATGAAAATGTCAAAAAGAAAATGCTTTCAGCATTAACCCCCTGGTGGTCACCTTCCACCGAAGAGTATTATTGTTGTTGAGGCGGAACTCACTGCAGTTGGTAAGGTGGGACCCATCTGCGCACCCATCCCGCGCAGCAATCCCGGCTTGACACCTCCTGGAGAGGTCAATGCACTGTCCATTGTCACACTGGAACTGAGAGGGCAGGCACTGGTGGAGGACCTCTGGAAGCGAAAGGATGAGAGCGACATACAAGTTGAGGGAATTAGTAGCAAGGCGGTAATCTTAATATATCTATACTTATAAAAGAGAGTTTCATTATGTATTAATGTCAAAGTCACTGACTGACTGACTGATCATCGCTCTACAACCCAAACCGTAATACCTAGCGAGCTGAAATTTTGACACAACATTCCTTGCATACTGAATACGTGCAATAAGAAAGGATTTTGCAAAAGTCCAAACCGTTCCATAGATAGAGCCCTAAAAGTGCACTTTTAGATCGTGGCGAAGCACGGGTTAACTGCTAGTCTATACATAGAATAGAATATACCTTGTTTATACTGCCGAGGTGAGACTGAAAAAACCCTTTACTCCAGCAGTCAAACATTATAATTATGTTCTTATATATTTTATGGGATAAAGGTGTTCTTGGATGATCTTGCGATTTGTGATGGTAATCTAGTGGTTTTCTTAAATGGTGTTGTTATTTATGATGGTAGGAGTACTTAAAATGAAGAAAATTCATTTTAAGAAGGAAAATACCCCACAAAACAAGAGGACTGTATTCTTTTAGTGTGGGGTAGCAGCATTAGATAATAATTCCGTGTCCGTGAGATAGGGATGGATAACTAAATCACGGTGGTGAGAGGATTATATGGACGCCCAGATCCAATTTCTAGGCTCCTTTCGTGTCCATTGATTCTATTTGGTTTTAACGTCCTGACTTGAGATAGTCAGGACGGGGGTTTTACCCTACATTTGCTGGGAATCGTACCAGCTACCCACATAAACCTCACCCAGCCTGGGTAGGGCCAGAAATGCCAGCCTCACGTGTTCGGAGGGACAGAATTTTCTGTGCGAAAAGTCTGCTCCAACCGGGAATCGAACTCAGGATCTCTGGACTACGGGCAGTAGTCACACCTCACACCCGTTACGCCACGGAGGCTGGCATTAGATATTTGTAACCTAGTATACCTTGCGCCTACAATGACGCCCTGCACCCTAGACCCACAGACCCTGGTACCCTAGACCCCCGCCCCCCAGACCCGGTACCTACAGCTTGATAGTCCATTTTCAGTTGAGGTCGCTTACATATCATAACATAAAAGTTTACCTATTATGTACTATTGTAGATTGAAATAAATTACAAATTAATATGTAGATATAAAAATACGTTTCGTGTGAAATCTAATATTATTTGTGAAAAACCTGACTGTCCTCTGAAATGCTGAATTTACAAATAGCACGCGGACTTTGCCAATAGTCTTGCAAAAATAACTATACATGTCTCGTCCCTATATTTGTGGCAGTGAGATAAGAACCACGCAAAGTATGCATAATACTACGTTATTGAATTTTAAACTTCCCGCAAAGAAAGCTTAAGCCGAATAAAGTTCCTTACAAACATGTTCTGGCCTTGTGTTTATGAGCATAGCTACGGAACATGCGAAAAGTTCCTTCGCTGCTGCAGCAGGAAACTATACAGGGTGTATAAAAAAAAGGAGCCAGTCAAACTATCTCGTCAATGGAAGCGATTTTCAGAAAACCCTGAAACACGTGTCTCATTATATGGAGGGGAAATCTTTTTCAGGGGGTTTAATTTTCATACTCTTAATAGGGGCGGCCCCAGGGGGTCAACTTTGGAATCTTAAATGGAACCACCCTATTTGTAATACATTTCTGAAAAGTAGTTGACATTAAAAGTATTTTTAGACAAGTTTGAGATTTTTAATCAAGACAGGGCCGGAGATATCGTACATTTTATTTCACAGCTTGACCCCCCTGGGGCCGCCCCTGTTAAGAGTATGAAAAATTAAACCCCCTGAAAAAGTTTCCCCCTCCATATTCTGAAAATCGCTTCCATAGACGAGATATTTTGACTGGCTCCTTTTTGTTATACACCCTGTAATCGCAGGGTGAAGGGCTGAAACTTTAGCCTGTTAACTTTCATGAGATAGCGGTATGCGAATCGTGCTAGTGGTGATTTCGTTAACAAGCGCACATAGCATATTGTTGGCAATTTTATGACCTCAGGGACCAAGTAGATAATAAATAAACGTAATCCGACATTTAAGTTCGACTGAATACAGAATTTTCCACACACAGTAGTACATAATAATATTAGGTATAACCTTATTTATACTGCCCGATTAGGACTGATAAGTCTCAATATTCCAGCAGTAAGTCCAAGTCGTATTCTTAGGTGGTCAAAATATCAGATTGAGGATGTACCGCCTTATTTGTACTTCCCGATATGGACTAATAAGTCCCAATATTCCAGCAGTAAGTCTAAGTCGTATTCTTAGGTGGTCAAAATCTCAAATGGAGGAGGTATCGCCTTATTTATTGTGCCCGATTAGGACTAATAAGTCTCAATATTCCAGCAGTAAGTCCAAGACGTACTCGTAGGTGGTCAAAATCTCAAATGGAGAATTACTTTTTGTCATGTCCCGGCTGGGTTTCGAACCCGCGCCCTCTAGATTACCATACCAACGCCTTAACCACTGAGCTATATGTACTTAATTCAAGACTGGTGAAACACAGGCAAGTTAAAAAAACATATACCTATTAGACCTCGTATATTATACATTTCACCTATAGTCAATAAAAAAGGGATTGAGGCAAGGACTCTAAATGTTACAGACCTCTCTTCAAATAAATATTCATTAAAAAAAGGGATTACTGTACCTACTTTTTAGGGAAGATTCAAATTCAATTGGAAAATGAATTTTTTAATTTACCAAGTTGGCTTTGAGTTAGAGGTACCCAGAGTAAAAAAATCAAGCAATTCTCATTAACATAATTATGTACAAAGTACAGCTTGTGATAAACTTAGGTATTTTACTATACCATGATACCATTTTTTAAGATATGTAAGTAAGCTATTCTATGTAAATTTATGTATTAGGTAACATGCATATAATTGTAGATTCATATACTGGCAGTTCCACGCCATGTTTGCCTATACTGTCTATAGTGCTGAACTTTTTATAATTTATAATGTCTCAGCATGCACTTGTCTCAAAGTATTCAAGGACACAGATTGTTTATGAAACTTTTCCCAAGATACTGAAAGTTTTCCTGAATCAACCAGATTATATTAGCCCTTTATTCTATTTAATCTTTATACTTTTCTTGTTGTTTGGGTTTTCTTTACTTTTTTTTCTTCAAAACTTTCAATATCTAGGTGTCATTGTTTTAACCTTACTTACCTATTTTACTTTCGATGAATTTCTAATTTTAGAAATCGAAAGTAATTTTGTACTCGTAATTGTAAAAAAAAAAAAAAAAAAAAATGCTGGTAATGGAGACCATGCGCCTGACCACCAACCGATTTTTCCATATTTCTGGACGTTTCAGAATCTCCTGCCAGAGCAACTTTTTTTTCTAGTCATAACGTTTAAATTTTTGTCTGTCTGGGTAGGGACAGTCTGTCCCGGTAGCTCAGTGGTAAAGGCGGCACTCTGCGAATCCAGAGAATCCAGATGTCGTGGGTTCGCAACCCAGCCGGGACATGACAAGTTATCCTCCCTTTTGGGATTTTTACCACATAATAATATGTCTTGGGCTTACTGCTGGAATAATGGGACTTTAATAGTCTTAATCGGGCAGTATAAATAAGGCGATATTATTATTATTATTTGTGTTTATTTATTTTTTACGTTCTTCCTGTAACTAAAGGGGTTTTCCCGTAAACATAAATACCTTGTGGCACAATTTAAAACAAGCAAAACTTTTGTATACATAGGTAATCAACAGAACTCAGATATCTATAGCGTGTTGAATACATCGCTTCTTTAATATCCCTGAAGCTTCCTTAATATCCCTGAAGCTTCCTTAACACTTAGACGACCGGCATGGTTTTTCGTGAATTCTCTTGTGGGACCGGCGATAATACGGCTCTCCGACATTGTGTACCACCGGTGGTACACCCGGTCCATTCCGTACGAACGTGCGTGTACCACCGGTGGTACACCCGGTCGTCTAAGTGTTAATATCCCTGAAGCTTCCTTAATATCCCTGAAGCTTCCTTAATATCCCTGAAGCTTCCTTAATATCCCTGAAGCTTCCTTAATATCCCTGAAGCTTCCTTAATATCCCTGAAGCTTCCTTAATATCCCTGAAGCTTCCTTAATATCCCCCCTGAAGCTTCCTTAATATCCCCCTGAAGCTTCCTTCATATCCCCCCTGGAGCTTAGCTGGATGTGAGGTCAGGATTTGGTGTTTCAGAACATGACAACCAAATCAAATTTAAAGGGTTGGGTGGAAGAGATTGAAATATGCAATAACCCCGCCCTTTCTTTCTATTCTTTTTCCTTATTAATGTATATATTGTTTCCATTTTTTCATCGATAGTAATTATTTGTATTGTACATATGTCTTTTTATATCTACTAAAGTGTTTAATAATAATAATAAATCCTTGTAATTCTGGCTACTCATAGCTCACCTCAGGCTGGGTAAGGTTAAGGTAAGCAGGTTTGTGAGTTTTCAGCGAAGTCTATGAGTTTCTAATAATGTCAAAGACACACTAGGAGAAAAGTTTTGACTTCGAGACAAAAAGCGCATGCATAAAATCCTTAAATAAATATAATGACGAAATCTACCACATCACTTCAGATGATATTGCAAGAAAACTGAATAGAAATGAAACTAGAAACGTTTTTTTTTTGTTGTCTAAAATGAAAACTTCTTACATCAGCCTCAACATTCAAGTTGCATTTAGAACTTTAAGTCTACGCTCTTAAACTGAAAGCTTTTGGTGACAAGGCAGAAAAGAAACGAGGGGGCCGGAGGGTAATTTTTTTCAACACGAATATAAAGAGACAGTTTCTCAACTTCAAATTTTTTCTCTTATTTAAGTGCATATTACCGTCAGGTAAACTTTAAAAGTTTTAAAATTTGCAACGAAAAAAAGTTAAAAATTTCATTAAAAAAAACAACAACAAAATTGGTTATTTATTTATGCAGGATGAAACCTAGCTAGCAGCAAGCAGCAAGCGTCTCATTTTTGAAAAGTTTTTTTTTTTTTTTTAATGAGCCTACTTTACAAAAGCTGCTCATCTATCAAGATCAACAAACTACGCAGTTATCAAGATCAACAAACTACGCAGTTATCAAGATCAACAAACTACGCAGTTATCAAGATCAACAAACTACGCAGTTATCAAGATCAACAAACTACGCAGTTATCAAGATCAACAGGCTACGCGCAGTTATCAAGATTTACAAGCTACGCAGTTATCAAGATCAACAAACTACGCAGTTATCAAGATCAACAAACTACGCAGTTATCAAGATCAACAAACTACACCAGCATTATCAAGCTGAACAAGGTAGGCTATTATCAAGCTCTACAAGAGACTAATGTAACAGTAGTCAGAGAACTCTTTCATTAAAACAGAGTGGAACCTCGACCCTGCAGAGAATTGATCCCTCAATAATAATAATACTCTTTAGTGGAAGTTAACCACCAGGCGAGGTTAATGCTCAACCCTCAAGAGTCTTATTATTATGTGGTCACAAACTGAAATTAATGAGGAAAAATTCATGCACTGGGTGGGTTTCGAACCAACGGACCCCTACGCTACCTGGACAACCAGATTAGCGCGTTAACCACTTGACAATCTCCAGTGCTCAGAGTGAAGGAGATTAGCGAGAAGTTTGGGTTTAGTAAAGCCCTCAGCTGTCACCGTCGTTGTAAAGAAGAAGAAAATTTCTGAAAAAAAAAGCTGATGAAAAAAAACTCTGGTCTGTGTTTTGTCTGAAATAACTATTATTGACCTGGTTGCAGGGTTTTCGGTGAAATCCTTACAATTAACAATAGGACCTAATTAGATCTAGTGATCTATGAAATGAAATGTACAATAATATTTTTTTCGGTATTCTTCGACAAACAACGCCCTCTCAATTAAAAGAATTTTCAAGCACAATCAGTTTTTATTTATTTATAATAGTCGTTAATTCTTAGGAGGAGGTTTTACCATTGCTGTTGTATACCTACCATTGAATTTTCTTGACAAAATAGTCTTTTTTACTGTTATCTCGAACGCAATTGCATGTTGACAACTCTGGAAACCATGGGCTTTTGTTTCAGACTTCAACAGTTTTAAAGTTAAATTACTTTTTTATCTTCTCCTATTCTCCCAACAAACAATATAAAACGGCAAAAATTAATTACATTTTAGAATATTTTCCTTTTTTTTGTTCTGTTCTGATTTTCTTCAAAACAATATAAAATGAAATTCTGAATGTTTTTCCCATAATATATAAAAACAACACTCATCTTAGAAGTCAAATAAAAATGGCTTAGGATGGGTCCTCTGTATAAAAAAAATATAGAAAAATAAAACAAAAGGGTTGGGTGGAAGAGATTGCCATAGGCAATAACCCCGCCCTTTAGTTAGGACATATGTTTTCAAATGTATTTTCTATTCTTTTTCATTTTTATTGTATATATTGTTTTTTTTTTCATTTTTTCACTGTTAAAATAAATTATTATTTATATGTACATAATGTCCTTTTGTATCTAATAAAGCATTGTATGATAATAATAATAATAATAATGATTTATTATTTTATTAAAAAAAAATACTATTACTTCCGATAGATTTCTAATATTAGAAATCGGAAGTATTCTGTTCGTTTTTGTAAAAAAAATATTTTTTTTTTCTTGTTGTGTTTGTCTGTCGGTCGGTCTGATGACGCCACCCTATGATGATACAGTACAGTCGAACATGGTCAAACTGAATCTGGAATATAATAGAAATCTCTAAAGAGTTTTCACGTTTTAAATTGGTGAATTTTTTTCTTCTATAATTTTTTTAAGTTCGACTTTACATATTATATCTCGTAGAATTACGTACATAAATAATAATAATAATTTTCTAGTTCACACATTGACAGTTACAGCCATACCTGAATATAAGAGAATCCTGGGTAAAAGAGCAATTTTCAGGTCAAAATTGCCTCTTCGTAAAAAAACCTGGATATAATAATAATAATATCATCATAGGGTGGCGTCATCGTGAAGGATGGTAGCCAGACAGTGGAGGAATGACTCATCACTTCTACCACTGTCTTTACAAGGAGGCTAATAATTGACAAGGGCCTCCAGAACCAAGCCAATGCTGGTCTACTCCCTGTTTATAGTTCCCCAGCCAGAATAATAATATAAGAGAAAAAATCTCGGGTCCCTCGAGTTTTCTTATACCCATGACTGTATAGACAGCCAGTCTCCGTGGCGTAACGGTTGTGACTACTGCCCGTAGTCCAGAGATCCTGAGTTCGATACCCGGTCGGGGCAGATTTTTCACAGAAAATTCTGTTCCCTCCGTACATGTGAGGCTAGCATTTCCGGCCCTACCCAGGTTGGGTGAGTTTAATGTGGGTAGCTAGTACGATTCCCAGCGAATGGAGGGTAAAACCCCCGTCCTAATCGAAGACGTTAAATCAAATAGAATCGTTGGCGTTAGGAAGGGCATCCAGTCGTAAAAATATGCCAAAACTAACCAACTTCAACTATGAGGTTGAACAACGTCGACCTTGCTTAAGCGGGAAAGGGCCGAGTCTACGATGAGAGCGTGAAGCGGCAACTCACCGCTTGATAAAAATTTATGTTTACATTACAACAATGGAAATACTTAATATGTGGCTTTGATGAAAAAATCGCTTGACGCTTGCCGCTCAGCTCTGTTGAAAAAAAAAAAAAAAAAAAAATTGACGCTGAGCGAATTTTCAGTATTTTACTTAATTTTGTTGGTAATTTTGTCGTTTTTTCTTAATCTTTATTGTTTAATCTTATCCAAAATATGATCGAATGTACTGATAGACATCCGTGTATATTCAAAAAATCTATTCTCATCCTGTCTTAATTGAGGAAACAGGTGGTGATATTCGCCATATCTTTTCCGTTCCTTATTTATTGGATGGACACCAAAACAATCTTCTCCTTCTTAAAAGACGATGTCTAATAAAAACACTGTTTTCACACAATGCGAGTAATAACGCACGTCTTCTATTGCTCATGTTTGAATTCGAACTAAAGTGTCTTGCTGCTCCATCGTAGCCAACATATTTCGCTCACCGCTTGCCGCTCATCGCTTACCGCTTAACGCTCTCATCGTAGCCTCGGCCTAAGACAGAGTAAAAAAAATAGACTCACCGTTCTCGCAGTCCTCTTCGTCCGACCCGTCCAGACAGTCCACAAAGTAGTCGCACCTCCCCCCCCGCGGGATGCACTGCCCCAGCAGCCGGCACTTGAACTGCCCCTCCCCGCAGTCCTCGTGGCAGCCCATCTCATCGCTCTTGTCATAGCAGTCGAATCTCATGTCGCACCGGGAGGCGACGGGAACACACTGGCCGCTCAGGCAGCCGAACTCCGTCGCATTGTCGCACGCTTTGAATTCTGCGGGGATCATTAGTACTATTAATAAATTATTATTATGAGGTAGATTTCATTTTTTTTTATCTTTAAACGATGATGACTTTTTTTATTAATAAAGACATAATGTATAAACAGATAGGACTTCTCAAAATCAAGATAAAGATTTCTTAATACTCTTCATAACCTAAAAGACTTTCCCCAGAACGAAATCTGGTCCGGGCTCCTCTAATACACATACTGGATGCTCTGATGATTGCTATTTGAACTCGGGCCCGGATCCAGCCTAAAATCGTTCCTGGGGGTCTATTCCATTTTTGTGACAGCCGATTGTAGATTTCATTTATTTTTCAGCTTCTAAGATAATTAATATTGAGGAGACATTTCAGTCTATCTCACTATAACAACTAGTATGTTAAAAATAATTGTTCAAAAAATTCTGTACGACATAATTATTATTATGTGGTTAGGTTAGGTTTACACAAAAGAAGTCCCAATTATACCACCGACATCGATTAGATCTATAATAATTGTGACCAATAAAATTGATTCTATTTGGTTTTAACGTCGTGATTTGTGAGATAGGTTTTACCATCCATTAACTGGAAATCGTACCAGCTACCTCATCCAGCCTGGGTAGGGCCAGAAATACCAGCCTCACTTGTTCGGAGGTAGAATTTTCTGTTTGAAAAACTCTGTCCCAACCGAAAATCGAACTAAGGATCTCCGGACTACGGGCAGTAGTCACAGCAGTTACGCCACGGAGGCTGGCTAACTGGCTAAGCTGGCTTATGCTGCGGGGAAAAAAAAGGTGCAAAAAACGACGGAATTTATTGAAACGGAGGCTGTAAATTGGAATGTGAGAAGAAAAAACTGGTGTGGGAATGCAAACAGCAAACAGATTTTTATGAAATCATAAAATTCGAACGTGCTACTCGCATAAACTTCTGTGCAGGTACCTCGGAGAAAGTTCAACACAGGTCAAACTTTTCTCGCTCAAGTATTTACGAGTAGGATGCGGAGAACATAGAGAAAGTCTTTGAAAAAATGCGACCCGGACCCGGGGAGGAAAACTTGAAAGCTCTGGAGAGGTAGGCTCTTGTCTGGGTTCTGTTTCTATCAGAATGGCAGCGGCGCCGCGCCGTCTTTTGAGGTGAGAATGGAGGGCAGACGCGACGGCAAAGGACGTCGAAATCTTCTCATTCTCATCATCCCCTAATCTCCCTTTCCACCGTCACTCTACGCACTCTAATTGGTTAATTATTATGACCAAATTTCCGTTTAATGTCGCTTCCAACTGCATGTTTAATTGGTCATATCACGACGAGTATTGTTTTACCCTACATTTGAGTATTGTGTCGCTTCTCGCTCATCAGTGGGGGGAGGCATACTACGGAATGGGCACGCTATAACACAGACCACAAGCGTCTACAGTAGCTCCTGTTTCATAGCTACGATATAAAAAAGGCTGTGAAACACTCATCTTGAGGAAAAAACTAGCAGAAATCCTGCCTGTGATGTTTTTAGCCTCGACCTTTAACGGTTACATAATTGAATACGTCCAGTGAGTGGTCCACACTCTGAACATGTCACACCAGCGTTTCCAGATCTCAGGTTACCCTCGGGTTCTAAAACAGTGACGATGAAAGGACCATACTAACTTTTATTACATTACTCTTATTGTACATCAAAATTCCATCCAGTTTCATGGGCGATTACAGGATATCCTTTTTCCAACAACAGGGTGTCCCACCAAAATTGGCCACCTCAAATTACTCAGCTCCTAAATGTAAATAAATTATGATCGAGTATTTTGAAAAAAAAAAAAAAAATACGTTTTAAGTCTTGAATTTTTTTTATACAGGATGGCGTAAAAGTCAGAAGAATTTTTTTTTACAGGATGGTTTAAAAGTCAAAAATTGAGGTGTAACTTTTGATTTTTAAATAGGTCGACTTGAATTTTATCTAATAATTTTACTTCTAAATGGTTCCTGAGTACTTTTTAATACTAAAATATTACGCAAAGGGTTGATTTTATAGGACCAACTTGTTTTTCTAGATTTCGAATAACTCAATTCGTTTAGTTTTTTGATAACAAAAATTACAGTGTTCGCTTATGAAAACACGCTATTTCAATTGACAGGAAGAAAATATTATACAGGGTTATTCATAAGTGAAATAATGACTTGATTTCTTTTTTTAAACGAGATTACATCAGAGGCCGTGTAATTTGAGGTATCCACCCTGTATGTAGATTATTGTAGATCGTACAACAAAATTTCATTAAGTTTCATGGGCGTTTACAGGATATCCTTTTTTCAAAAACTTGCTGTAAGCTGGGTAGATGTAGAACTTCGTATATTAAAATGAACTTTATACTTTTTAATTGCGCTTCAGGTATTCGAACAGACGGTAGAAATTCTTCAAGTTTAAAATAAAAAGTTCATTTTCAGATTTGTTTCTAAAAAGTCTACGTGATGTGTGCGACAAATTTATTCCTTGTTAATAAATATGTTTTCAATAAATAAAAGTTTGGAGGCTTTTCAATAAAACTGATCGAATTAAAACGCAATAGCAAGTTTAGAGAAATACCCTGCAGCTATCTATGGATACAAGTTCCACTTAATTATTTTCTATTGCTTCAGTCCGCTCAAGCGGGTACAGTATATTGTTAAACAAGAGATTTTGTGAGTTTCTCCTCACAAAATCCCTTTTCTCTGATGTCCCCAAGGGAACTTTTACTGAAATTTTGGTACTTGAAATTCCTTCGTCGGATTTTTTTTATATTGCTTGGAATTTAGATAAACAATAAAACTTGTAATCCCTTCAGAGCGGACTTTCTCTTTCAGCTTCAGTAACTTGAAAGCGGTTTATACTCGTATGCTTTCTCTTGGTTTTCTTCATTTCAAAATATTTTCTTCCTTCCTCTTTTATCGTAGACGAATCCTAATACGAGTTTGTATATCTAGAGTGAAGACAACAAATGTGGAAGTAATGTCCACTAATATTGAAACTTGCTTGGTTTTTTTTATTGGATCAGGGTTATCAGTTCTTTCTTAAATCTCTTTTTTTGTATGGGGCGTTCTTCACATCTCGGCCGAGGTCATTCTTTCCATAAGTGAAAAGTGCATTTCATAAGTTAAATATAGGTTAGTTACATTAGTTCAATTTATAAGGAACAGTAGCTATCATGCATTATTGGTAAATGTTCTAAATTACCTGAAAACAATCAAACTGTATACACATGTACAGAGTGAACGAAAAGTCTCGGAACGGATTTTTATCTTTTTAACGATTCAAGATAGAAACTTGAATTTTTGCAATGAGTTCTAACGCAAGTTTGCCCATTTTTTCGCGGAATCGAAATTTCTACAGGGTGTCCCAAAAGTAGTAAAACAGGCATCAACTTTCGATTTTTAAATGAAACCCTCTATTTTGTATTTAATATTCGAAATCTACGTCAAATTCCACACACAATTGACCTCTAACTCGATACTTCGATCAAACAGATCTGCGATAAAGCCGGCTGAATCATGGACTTTTTCTTAAATAAAAGTGTTGAATTTCAGATTGTGATGCATCAAATCAGTGTAACTTTTTATGTTGAATCACGTGGCAGTATTGGGTATTTCCATACTTTACACGTCTGTATACAGCTCGTGATCATACTGTTGACTTCCGAGAATCTCGCTCGAACACTTACTTTAGAACCTCATGAGTAAAATATGGAAAAAACAATTCCACCAAGTGATTTAACATGAAAAAATACACTGATTTGATATATCACACTCTTGGTTTTAACCCTTTTTTTATATAAAAAAAAGGGTATTCTGTAGAAGTTAAACTATATGTCCGCACTTGTGCGTTTTTCTCTTCCCTTTTACTTTCAACTCGCAAAAACGCTTGTCTTTCGCGCATGTCTCTTGAAAAACATGTTTTTGCAACTCGAAAGAGGAATGCAATAGCGCATGTCTTACGTTCCTTTTGTAATGCGCTATGTTGAAAGTGAAAGGGAAGACGAAAGCGCAAAAAAACCGAAATGAAACCGGATTAAATATCTAGGATTTGTTAATCCGAGCCACTATCACTTAACAGCTGATATAAATGCGCTGTGACTGGTTGAAATTCCCACTAGAGGGGGTGTTTTAAAGTGTAGTGTCCACTTAGATTAAGAACAAAATTAATAGACAAAATCGATGATTTAAATCAGCGGTTCCCAACCTTTTTAGTTTAGGGGCCCAATAATATTTTTTTAAAACAATTTTGCGGCCCATACCGTACTTATTTTGCACTATTATTTCTTGAGTTTCGGTCAGCAACCGCGGCCCACAAGTGGGCCCCGGCCCACCGGTTGAGAACCGCCGACCTGAATCATTGCTAAGCGTCGGTTTTCCCCATCTTATGCTCGCCGTACACTCTCGCCAAGGTGCTCGGACTCGAGACTACCCGAGACTTGCACACGAGTGCTGGCCGAGCGTAGGCAAGGTACACAAGTTCACTCTCGCGCTCGGCTACCCTCGCCTTGTATCGGCGTGAGTGTACTGCTAGCATTAGACAGTACGCAATCCGAGGCTTAGCGCTACAGAGGTAATACAAAAACGTCTATTAATTTCGGCCTAAATCTGTTTTAGAAAATGTAACATGTAACAAAAACAGTCATCTTAGAAGCCAAATAAAAATGGCCTAGGATGGGTCCTCTGTAAACCAAGAAAAAAAAAAAAAAAAAAAAAAAAAACTAATGATTTAATATTATTTTAAAAAAATCGGGCCTAAGACGTAAAATCAAAGACAGCGAAGACTCACGTTCGCAGTTGAGCTCATCATCCCCATGAAGACAGTCAGGCTTGTGGTCACAGCGGATGTCCAGGGGCAGGGCCCGCGAGTCCTCACACACGAATTTGTCCTCACGACTCTTGTTCACACCTGAAAGTCCTGGAACAGAGGTTTTTTACAACATCAACACTTGTCTGCTTTTTAAGGGCTAGCCCTATAATCACACACCACACACACACTCAGAGACTCCATTCTGCCTGTATATTTTTTTTACAATATCAACAATTGTCTGCTTTTTAAGGGCTAGCCCTAAAAGCACACACACTCCATTCTGCATGTATATATTTTTTTACAATATCAACACCTGTCTGCTTTTTAGGGCTAGTGAAGCAATTTTTCAATTGCTTGTCTTGAAAAATTGCTTGTCTAGCCCTAAAAACACACACGCCCACAACACACACATTTTATTGTTCCATTTTATTGTTTCCATTTTTTTATTGTTCTAACAATTGCTTTTATTGTACATATTATGTCTTTTTATATCTCATAAAGTGTTTAATAATAATAAAATGTTTCACTGACCTCAGTATCTTGATCTATAAGGCTCATAACCTGGAGGTTGGTGGTTCGAGTCCCAAGTACGGCAGATTTTTTTTTTAATGAACATTTATTTAAACATTTATATAAAGAATACAATAATGTAAATTTATTATAATACAAGCAGGCTGTCGCCCGCTTTGCGGGCCGAGGCATGGCCGTGAAAGCAAAAACTCCTTTTTCGCCAATGGCAGGTGTTGTAGTGGGAATTTCGAAAAATCCCGTCTGATTGCACATCTAGATCAAATTTCCATTTGTTCATCATAAAACATTTCTCTCTCACTCAGGAGAGAAATGTTTGACATTCTCACTCTGTTCAACATTTTACACTCCAAGATAGATACCCCTGAGCTCTTGGAATCTATTAACATAAATGTTCCTGGATATGTTGCCACACGTAACACCTTACCCTTTAGACCAAACTTTGTGAGGACTAATTATCTCCAGAATTCTCCTCTAATAAGATTTCAGAGAACAGCCAACAGAATCTCAAACAAGATTGATCTTTTCTCTTCCACTGTCACTAATATCAGGTCTTATTATGATGAACAAATGGAATTTTTTTTTTTTTTTTTTTTTCTTAATTCCAGGGCTAAGATACAGACTGATTCTTTCTTTATTTACTTTCTTGCCTTGTGTTATAAGTATTTATTATTTTATTATTGTTAAGGACATAGTACTTATTATATATATATATATATATTTTTTTTTTTTTTGTAGTTGCTAGGTAGGATAGGCTTAGACAGGCAAAAAAAATGTATTAGTTAGAACTGGAATAATTTCCGTTGATTGTATAGTAAATAAATAAATAAATAGACTATAAGACAAAGCTACCTACCAAATTTCAGCTTCCTAGGACTTACGGTTTGGGCTGTAGAGCGATGATCAGTCAGTGGTCAGTGGTCAGTGAGTGACTTTCACATTTATATATTAAGATTATTATTTTATTTTTTTATATTTTTTACTATAAGCACTTATATTCCGGGAAGTAATGAAATCCCGACTGCGCCTCGGCGAGTTTTGCCATCAGATTTTTTAGGAAACAGAAAAGTTACTAAATGTTACTGTTGTAGTATTAGAAAAATAATAAAAGCTTCGATTTTCCGGTAGAACTATATCCAAACGAAGTATGTAAATGCTTCAAATATTTTTTACGTCCTAACCCTCAAAGTGCAATTATTTTAGCATGTGGTGAAATTCTCAAATGGTAAAAAAAACATGTATTGAAATTTTATAACTCTAGCAGAGTCCAGCGGTACAATTTATTGTTTTACATTCTAGTTGTTGCATGGATTTTTTTTTATTAGATTTTTGAATTTTGTCCGGCAAATCAGGTTTATAATTATAATATCGCCTTATTTATACTGCCCAATTAGGACTATTAAAGTCCCATTATTGCAGCAGTAAGCCCAAGACATATTATTATGTGGTAAAAATCCCAAATGGGAGGATAATTCGTCATGTCCTCTATTTAATTTCGAATCCGCGATCTCTGGAATCACTGGATTCATAGAGTGCCGCCTTTACCTCTGAGCTACCGGGACAGACTGGTTTGTGACGTTCGATCGAACTTTGGTTTCCCCAAGATTAAAAAAGTCTTTTATTAGCCCAAGGAATGAAGACATGAATAATGAAATAGTTGGTGTATAAGCCAATTTTGGCACAGTTGTAGTGGGGGATCTCTTGAACCACATACCAAAAGTCCTTGAAGAAAAAGAGTGGAGCTAACCAAGAATAATAACAATATCGCCTTATTTATGCTGCCCGATTAGGACTATTTAAGTCCCATTATTTCAGCAGTAAGTCTATTATTATGTGGTAAAAATCCCAAATGGGAGGATTATTTATCATGTCCCGGCTGGGTTTCAAACCCGCGACCTCTGGAATCACTGGATTCACAGAGTTCCGCCTTTACCCTATTGAGCTACCGGGACAAACAGATAGAATACCTATCGGTCAGCTGATAAAATCTAAGGGTCGGCTTAAATTTACTAATCCTGCTTCATAATACGGCTCCTGGGCGCTTATTTACTAATCCTGTCCCATAATACGGCCCCTGGGCGCTTACCACAGCCATACTCATCCTGTCTCATAATACGGCCCCTGGGCGCTTACCACAGCCATATTCATCCTGTTTCATAATACGGCCCCTGGGCGCTTACCACAGCCATACTCATCCGAGAGCGGATACTCGCCACTGCTGTCGCAATCATTGTACCCATCGCAGATGTACTCTCGGCGGATGCACCGCTCGATGGGTTTGGTGTCCAGGATGCGGCAGGTCATGCTTTGGCCCACTGTGCACGTGCTAATGAGGTCTGCAACCAGAGGAGAGAGCAGGGATTTTCAATATGTTGATTGCAATAGGGTCGGGTGGAAGAGATTGCAATAATCCCGCCCTTTAGTTATTATTACTATGAAACTATTTACATAATAATAGGACCATGAGAGTTAGGTTGTAGAAAATGATTTAAGCATTAACCTCGCCTGGTGGTTACCTTCCACTAAAGAGTATTATTATTATTACATACTGATTAAAATAGAGAGGTTAGTTGATGGATATTCAGAACTATTACCTGCTGATGAGAGCAAATAAGCTCGAAACAGCTGTCCAGGTATGTTCTGATATTCATGTACATCTAGTACAACTTCTCACTTTTCTGTTTTTACTGATTTTACTGATACTGCATGTTGCACCTCACCTTCATGCACCGTATAGTACTATAGTAGTTGAGGTACTCACCTTGATGCATCGTATAGTAGTTGAGATACTCACCTTGATGCATCGTATAGTAGTTGAGATACTCACCTTGATGCATCGTATAGTAGTTGAGATACTCACCTTGATGCATCGTATAGTAGTTGAGATACTCACCTTGATGCATCGTATAGTAGTTGAGGTCCTCACCTTGATGCATCGTATAGTAGTTGAGGTCCTCACCTTGATGCATCGTATAGTAGTTGAGGTCCTCACCTTGATGCATCGTATAGTAGTTGAGGTCCTCACCTTGATGCATCGTATAGTAGTTGAGGTCCTCACCTTGATGCATCGTATAGTAGTTGAGGTACTCACCTTGATGCATCGTATAGTAGTTGAGGTACTCACCTTGATGCATCGTATAGTAGTTGAGGTACTCACCTTGATGCATCGTATAGTAGTTGAGGTCCTCACCTTGATGCATCGTATAGTAGTTGAGGTCCTCACCTTGATGCATCGTATAGTAGTTGAGGTCCTCACCTTGATGCATCGTATAGTAGTTGAGGTCCTCACCTTGATGCATCGTATAGTAGTTGAGGTACTCACCTTGATGCATCGTATAGTAGTTGAGTGCATCGTATAGTAGTTGAGGTCCTCACCTTGATGCATCGTATAGTAGTTGAGGTACTCAGGTACTCACCTTGATGCATCGTATAGTAGTTGAGGTACTCACCTTGATGCATCGTATAGTAGTTGAGTGCATCGTATAGTAGTTGAGGTCCTCACCTTGATGCATCGTATAGTAGTTGAGGTCCTCACCTTGATGCATCGTATAGTAGTTGAGGTACTCACCTTGATGCATCGTATAGTAGTTGAGGTACTCACCTTGATGCATCGTATAGTAGTTGAGTGCATCGTATAGTAGTTGAGGTCCTCACCTTGATGCATCGTATAGTAGTTGAGGTACTCACCTTGATGCATCGTATAGTAGTTGAGTGCATCGTATAGTAGTTGAGGTACTCACCTTGATGCATCGTATAGTAGTTGAGGTACTCACCTTGATGCATCGTATAGTAGTTGAGTGCATCGTATAGTAGTTGAGGTCCTCACCTTGATGCATCGTATAGTAGTTGAGTGCATCGTATAGTAGTTGAGGTACTCACCTTGATGCATCGTATAGTAGTTGAGGTACTCACCTTGATGCATCGTATAGTAGTTGAGGTCCTCACCTTGATGCATCGTATAGTAGTTGAGGTACTCACCTTGATGCATCGTATAGTAGTTGAAGTACTCACCTTGATGCATCGTATAGTAGTTGAGGTACTCACCTTGATGCATCGTATAGTAGTTGAGGTACTCACCTTGATGCATCGTATAGTAGTTGAGGTCCTCACCTTGATGCATCGTATAGTAGTTGAGGTACTCACCTTGATGCATCGTATAGTAGTTGAGGTCCTCACCTTGATGCATCGTATAGTAGTTGAGGTCCTCACCTTGATGCATCGTATAGTAGTTGAAGTACTCACCTTGATGCATCGTATAGTAGTTGAGGTCCTCACAAGCGGCCTCGTCACTGCAGTCCGCTACGCAGTCACACTTGGAGTCACAGATGTTAGACTTCCGGATGCAGCGACCATTAGGGCATTTGTACTCGCTGTCTGACGTGCAGGGGCGACCTAAGACATGGAAGTAGTAATATTTATCAGTCCCACAACGGTATGGTTTAGTATGTTTTTTTTAACATACTCAAATTACTCAAATATATATTTTGTTTTAAATTTGGTACAAACAAATAACAGTAAATGAACATAATACAAACAATTGATAAATTTTGGACCTAGAAAATATATATCCAACAATGTTATATAAAAAAAAAAAAAAAACAAAATTACCGTTGTAATTACATACCTGCATTTGCCATCACGATGGTTAGATGATTACTTACAATATTCCTGTTTACTTACCCCTGTTCGTATCATAATGATGTACTGTACTGAAAAGTCTCTTGAACCTACAGTCCAAATAATGTATGCAT
The DNA here is from genome assembly GCA_024516035.1 of Bactericera cockerelli. Taxonomy (NCBI): domain Eukaryota; kingdom Metazoa; phylum Arthropoda; class Insecta; order Hemiptera; family Triozidae; genus Bactericera; species Bactericera cockerelli. The sequence goes on from CM044956.1 coordinate 51,421,705, forward strand.
GCTGCACACGGGCGGATAAAAATAGGACACGAATGAAGAACAAACGGTTTACTACAAGAGAAAACATTAATTAAAAATACTCTCTACTTACTAAATACATACTGGCCTGTTTGCTAAAAAAAGCTTTACACATGAATCCACCTCAGAATGGTACATCAAAAGAGTACCTGTATAATAACTAACTTGTTTAACAAACATTACGTCAGATCTGCTGAAATTAGCCCCATGGATCACTTGCGATCAATTTTTTTTTTTTTTTTTTGTCTCTCTCAAGAGAGTTCCGCGTGAAGATTTCCGTTATATAACTTCCGAATATTTTTTAATATTAGAAATCGGAAGTATTGTGTTCGTTTTTGTAAAAAAAAAAAAAAAAATCTCCGATTTCAATTTATTTCATATTTCTGGACGTTTTTTATATCAAGATAGTTGATCGTAAAAATTTTGTGGTAATATTACTTCAGAATAATTTCTAATATTAGAAATCGGAAGTAGTAAAGTTTGTGTTAATCACTTTCGTGATGTCGCAACTACTCAAACTCGCTTTATTCTTGCGGTTGAAAGGGAGATTTGGAGAGTAGAAAGTGTTTCTCGAACGAGCTCCAAGAACCTTGTTAAATTTCACGTCAAACCGTGGAAATTTGAAAATCATTTTTCAAATTTCCACGGTTTCCAGGCGAGGTTAATGCTTTGAGCATTAACCTCGCCTGATGCCTTAAACAATAACCCTAACCATTAACCGGATGCCTTCCACTAAAGAGTATTATTATTAAATAGGCATCTGATATTTTCGATTTGGCAACTTAAAAAGGTTTTTTAAGGTATTTCGCGTTCGTTTTTCGCTTTTACGTTTTTCGAAATGGCTTTTACTGTAATGATTTCTAAAGAATAAGTTATTCAATATTTTATTATTATTTGCAAGTGGTCCATTAGCTAAATTAGGTCATGTGAAGGACAGTGGTGCATTCTCATTTATTCGATCATAAGTTTAGTATACAGTATGTCTCAGAAGTCCTAGCGGAGGCCCTGTAACTTTTGAACGGCTGGGAATTTTGAAATTCTGTTTTTTTCTAGACATAGGAAAAGGCCTATGGCAAATCTGATGGTGATGTTAAAATTCAGGTTCGACCCCCGGAAGTGACATTTTTTGATAAAAAATGGCCATTTCTCTCGAAATTTAAATGAGAAGGTATACTTTGGGTTTCATATTATTAATCTACTGGCCATAACAGGTAATTATACAAAGTTTCATTTTTCTACCATAACCAGGGGCGGAGGTATGGAGGCTGAAAGTTGAAAATTCAGATACCACATTGATTGGCAATGTGGGATCTATTGCTCGCAAAATGGGTTTAAAAGGATAGAAAAAGCGTCTTTGAAGTAACAAAACAAAGAAAACACCAATATCTGTATCACCATTCAATCAGTGGCGAAGTAAAAAAATAACCAGATTGTGATTTTTTTCCAACTTGAAGGTTCGGTCTCCAAGTTGGAAGTCGACAACACTACATTGCACTTACCTTTCATCAGCGATGGGAATTAATATTTTTTTGTTTTTTTTTTAAAATTTATTTAAATTTAATTTTTTTGGCTATCATTTTCTTGTATTTCTTATGATAATAATAATGAAGCTCTTATTCACATTTAGCGGAGTTTTTCTTCTCAACATGATAATTCTTAAGAGTCGAACCGGACTCATACGGAAACATGCATTATTAATAAAATTAATGAAATAGTACATATTGATATTTTTTCATCAAGCCAATGAACTCAGAAGCTTGTAAACTCAAAAACTGAAAACTTACCTACCTACATGGTAAATATTTTAGTTGTGATATTTGTGCAGTAGGTAAACTCGAAATCATAATCTTCAACATAATGATTTTTTACTCCGACACTGATTGAAGGATGATACATATTGGCGTTTTCATTGTTTTGGTGCTTAAAAGAACGATTTTAAAAAACATTTTGTGAGCAATAGATCCCACATTGCCAATCAATGTGGTATTTGAATTTTCAACTTTCAGCCTCCATACCTCTGCCCCTGGTTATGGCAGAAAAATGAAACTTAGTATAATTACCTGTTATGGCCAGTAGATTAATAATATGAAACCCAAAGTATACCTTCTCATTTAAATTTCGAGAGAAATGGCCATTTTTTATCAAAAAATGTCACTTCCGGGGGTCGAATCTGAATTTTAACATCACCATCAGATTTGCCATGGGCCTTTTCCTATGTCTAGAAAAAAACAGAATTTCAAAATTCCCATCCGTTCAAAAGTTACAGGGCCTCCGCTAGGACTTCTGAGACATACTGTATAGGTAGGTAGCTTCCACGCGAATCTCATGCGGTGTCTAGAACATACAACTCAAAAGTACACACGTTTTGCAAATAAGTTTCTGATTTGCTTGATGATTTCATGTTCACGATATGGAAGGTTCTTGCAGTTATCATTTACCTAGCTTTGAATTTAAAAGTTGAAAAAATGGAAAGTTTTTTTACATTATTGGCTGTACCAATATTTTCATTTTCATATGTAAAAGTTCTAAATGGCATAGACGTACGTAGGAAGGGTTTGGCAAAGGGGGGGGGGGGCAACAAAGTAACCCTTTTAAAGGTATTGGAATGGGAGGGGGGGTTGAAATTTTTCTTCAGATAGGTGACTGCTTATAATTTTATTATGAAAGCTGGGGCTGCGGCCCCCTCTTGCCCCCCCCTGCACCTACGCCCATGCTAAATGGTGTTAGCTAGGTAGAGAGGCGAATAGTAGGTACCTGGTGTTATACTTAGAGAACACGAGTGCTTGGTAGATAGTAAATTTTTGCTAGATAATAAATTAGGAATTAACAGACGTTATTGCATTACCTCTGTGAACTGGCTTTTATCAATCAGCAGAGGCACAAGAAAAGAGGCACATACATACAGTGTAGATTTTGCGTACTGTCTTTTTTAGTGTATTATATTATACAGAGTGTCCACTTTTAATGTGCGCCATAGGAAAAATACATGTAAAAACAGTTTTTCTTGTCTCAAAAGCCATTAAGTATTTTAGTTAAACCAAATGTGTTAACTCATGTATTTTTATCTGAGGAATCCACTGGTGGTAATTTCATACACCTGGGACTTACAGTTAAAAAGTTAAGGGTTCGAAATCCGAGAAATGTGTTATGTTTGAAACTCAACATTTTTGTCAATTGGATACTCTATTTTATGTATTTTTTCACGAGAAATTGATTGGTAATATTTTCAATTACCTGGGGTTTACAGTTAAAAAGTTCTGGGTTCGAAACCGAGTAATTGCGTTATGTTTGAAACGAAACATTTTTGTACATAACTGAATAAATACTCTATTTTATGTATTTTTTCACGACAAATCGATTGGTGATATTTTCAAACACGTAATACTCACAGTTGAAAAGTTTCGGGTTCAAAACCCGAGAAATACCTGGTTTATGAAATTTATTCATTCTGTTCTTTGTTGTCTGCAGCACGGCAATACAGATGATTGGCTCAAATAATATTTTTCACAAATTTCAATGGTGCTGGCCAAAATAATATCCAAAACAAAATGTGTTGTAGACAAAAGTATTATCCCTGATTGATGCCTACCTTTAGTACCTACCCATAAACTGATTATCAGTTAACCTTTTTTACAAAGTCATGTATTCAAGTTTAAAACACGCCTTTTTTCAGTAGGTCTTCTACGGACAAAAGAAGCAGAAATCGTTATTTCTATTGAAAAAAATACACAAATAAAGTTAAAGAATGCTAAAATGGGGTATAACAGATAGTAAAACCAGGTTTCCAGGTGTACGAAAATATTGAGTTTCAAACATAACGCAATTACTCGGTTTCGAACCCAGAACTTTTTAACTGTAAACCCCAGGTAATTGAAAATATTACCATTCAATTTCTCGTGAAAAAATACATAAAATAGAGTATCCAATTGACAAAAATGTTGAGTTTCAAACATAACACATTTCTCGGATTTCGAACCCCTAACTTTTTAACTGTAAGTCCCAGGTGTATGAAATTACCACCAGTGGATTCCTCAGATAAAAATACATGAATTAACATATTTGGTTTAACTAAAATACTTAATGGCGACTTTTGAGACAAGAAAAACTGTTTTTACATGTATTTTTCCTATGGCGCACTTTAAAAGTGGACACTCTGTATATGTTTTTTTTTTTTTTTTAGATGCCTTAGATGAAGAAAACTAAAGCTAAGAAAACTAAATTATTGTTATTATTATTATTATTAGGTCAGAGTTCTCAAATTTGTCTAATAGTTCGCCCCAAGTGTTGTGCATAGGATGCTGTCTAATGATTTTGCTCCTGCCAATTGAGCAGTCTAGGAACTGTATGCATTCAATTGAATAATAAAGAAGAAAAAATAAAATATTGAAATACCAGGTTATAAATTTTTCCGCGTTGCATGAAAGCCTAGCCACAGTACTAAATGTAGAAATCTATTAATTATTAATCTCATTAAAAAAAGTTCGAAGCATCTATGTAGGGTTCAAATACTCTTTAGTGTTCATTGCTAGTTGGTTATAAAAAAGTACAATTTTTTTATATTGGGTGGTTCATAAGTAAAATAATGACCTGATTTTTTTTTTTTTTTTTTTTTTGTAATTCATGAATGAAACTGCATTTTTAGGACATGTACCCTTGGATTTTTTATTTTTGAAAAACTCTTTCACGGGTCGAGTATAATTTGAGGTGTCCAACTTTGGTGGGACACCCTGTATATGTAGGTCGAACCTGAATAAAAGAGAACTCAAGGGACCGGAATTGTTTTCTTTTATATCCAGTGTTCTCTTATAAAGAGGTTATTTTCCCTCATAGAGAGGTAAACTGAGATTGACATTAATTTTTGTTCTCTTATATCGAGGTTCCAGGTTCCTCTTATATCCAGTTTTGACTGTAATGAAACGGGTATCTTACATGTAAATGCAATAGTATTATTGCGTGTGTAACTGTGTATGCATAAAAAAATAAATACATGTAAAGGCTTTCTCTTTTTACTCAAGTTCTTACAATCCATGAGTTCAAGTATTGTATGTATGTGCCTCTTTTTTCTTCTGTCTCGTGACTGATAAAAGCCAGGAGGCGTATAATGTGGCTTTGATGTGAATTCTTTTTGAAATGTCAAAACTTAAACTATGTTTGAACTCGGAGATATTCTTTTTGGACTTTGAAAAGACAAACAAAATGTCGTTTGAAGTGCCTTTCCAAATGTTATAATGAAAGGTTGTCGCATCCACTTAGCCCAAAGCTGGTGGAGGGAGATAGAGAGTTTGTGCACAGTTTTTAAGGAAGGTTTAGTCGGAAAATTTTCGAGAACATTATTTTGATTATTTGGGTTTAACGTTGCTTTTGACTGCATGGTCATGGTCATATCACTACGGGGATTTCATCCACTATTCGTAGGGCAAATAACCCAGATATTCAAATTAACCTCACCGAGCCTGAGTGGGACCGGCAACCGTAGATTGGTAGACCGTAGATTGACATGATGATCATGGCTGGATTCAAACCAGATCAGACACCAATCCCTGTCCTCACCACGCTGGACGTAGCTTAACATCAGTGATCGGATGATGGCGATTCAGTATTCAGTCTGGTATTTTCATACGTTTTTTGCTCTCACACTACCTTCCCACGCACTAACCTCACCTAGCCTGGGTTGGGCCGGAAATAGCCAGCATCTCGAGGATTTGAATTGGAATGATCTTGGTCACACATCAAATTCCCTTAACTTTTAATTTCATACGTTCAATATTATTTTGTTTCTTTTTTATACTTCAATACAATACATGAAAATACTCTGTTTATCCTGCAAGACTGTGAGACTAAAGAGACTCTTTAGTCTCACAGTCTGGTGGTGGTAGTGGTAGTGAAAAAAATACTTCAATTTTCGGAGCCAACTCAGAAATGAACTCTTAAATTTCATAGCAATGTGTTCGGGAGCAAACTGACGACCTTTTATTTTTAAAACCAATAGGAGTTCTTGTAATTCTTTCATTATTTAATTAGGATAAAATGTAAGAAAGATCAAAAATGGGTAGTAGGAAAGAAAAATAAACTTTCATCAAGTAGCTCAGACAACGAACTCCCAGTTTTTATAAATAATCCCCTAGACACAATTTTTTTTCTGAGAACTTCTATTGTTGCTTCAGTCACAGCAAAGCTGTGCTCGCAGCAGAGACCAGCTCTTGCATGTCTTTCTAGGAATTGCTAACCAGTAATATAATTTTAAGTGGTTTCACTGCTGACTTTAGAATTATTTTAAAGTAATTTTTCATTGCTAATTTGCTACTATCATAAAAATAATAATACTCTCTAGTGGTAGGCATCCACCAGGCGAGGTTACTGCTCAAAACATTTTCTATCGCACCTAACCCTCATAGTCTTATTATTATGTGGTCTCATACTCAAATTAATGAGGAAAAATTAATGCACTGGGTGGGATTCGATCCAACGGATCCCTACGCTACCTGGATTACCAGATTAGCGCGTTAACCACTTGACTACCAGTGCACGGTATCATCAATTGCATCTTTGAGCATTTTTATACTAAAGAAACACAAGGTTTATTTGTTATTTGCAGAAGATAATTGGTTTTTTTTTTCTTTAAAAAAAATTCTACAGGGAAAGAAGGAAATCATTTAAACATTTTCGAAGAGTGCAATAATGCATTTTTAGAAGGGGCATATGATATTCAAAGTTGAGTCCTTTTTAAAATAAATTCATTAAAAGTTATCATATTTATGTTAATCATTTTCGTGATGTCACAATTTGCTTTACTAAATGTTTGCTGAACTTGGTGGCTTGGATTAACAAATCCTGGATATTTAAACCTGTTTCATATTCGGCCCAAAATCTAAGGTTTTTGAAGAAATCTAAGGTTTTTGAAAGAACAGCATCATACCTCATGCAACGTTTGAGCCTGGCTATTCAGAGGGGGAATGCAGCCAGCATTGCGGGCTCATTCCCCTTCACAAATTTGAGGTTTTTGAAAGTCATCAGTGGTGGAATCTGACAGGTTTTTCTGGGAATAATGTTCCCATGACGTTCCGTGTGATGTTCCCAACAGCTCATTTTTTTAATGTTCTTGAATGATAAGAATTGGATTTTTTTATTATAAATAATATTTGATTAGTATTTTTTTTTTTTTAATATTGTTTACATGAATCAAAAGTCAAACAGAAAAACATACAAACATCTCTGATAGGTGATAGGTACTCTTTGAATTTTTTTTATGAAAAAGGATGTTATCTTCTGAATGTCCGTGAGTAACTTACAGTGTAGTTCATCCGCATGGTTGTCAGGACAGTCAGGCCACCCGTTGCACCAGAAAAGCGATGCACCCGGTTCCCATTGCCGCACGTCACGAAGTCACCTGGAACAAGTGATAATTATGTGTCCTTGAAATATTATTATATATTTTGGGAAGGGAGGGATGAATTTGGGAACTGAATTATTTTTGGGGAACTACTTGGCGGGACTTTTTTTATGTCACGAAGTGATATTTTTTGGGGGATTTGATTTATTTGTACCAACAACAAAGTGCTATTACAAAAAGTATCCTTGAAATATTAGTATGTGGTTTTTTGTTTATTTATATTTATATTGGTAAGCGAGGAGAAAAAAAAAACTTGGTTGGATAAATTTTCGACGAATACAATACTCTCCTTATGATAAGGAAAAAAAAGTATGAAAAAAAAAAAAAAAAAAATCCAGTAAAATGATATTTTTCGTAGTTGACAAATTCGCACCTTTAACAAATAAATACATTCAGTCAAAATCTAGTATAGTCATATCAAGTAAGTTTTTTTTTCTTCATATTTGTGTTAATCACTTTCGTGATACTACTCAAACTCGCTTTACTAAATCAACTCTGAAACCGGGACTTAAACCATCGACCTCCAGGTTACAAGTCCGCCGCCTTATCGAAGCTACTGAGGTTGGTTAGCAAGATGATACCTACAATCTTTAGAATAATAATTATATATTATTATGTAGATATAGTAGAGATTTAGGTTTGAAGAAAGCCAGATGGTGTAGGTAGAGACAAACCAGCTATTTGAGAAAGCTAACCAGAAATCGAACCCGCTATCGTGGAGGTGGAGGGAAAAGTAGAGAAGTATAAAGAGTGAGAAGGAGCATCAAAAAGATAGTTGTTATCAAAATCCCCCCAAAAACACCACTTCGTGGTTAAAAAAAGAAGAACGCCCCACTCAAAAGAATGATTATAATTAGCTAAAAATAAATGATATCAAATTGAGAACACCTTCACCCCCTCTCTTTCTATTTCTCTGCACTCCTCTTTGAATTTATTCCTTTTATGTTTATCTTTCTTTATCATTTCTAGGGGTCATCCCAAACTTGATTTCTCTTTAAATTTACTTGTTGAACGGCAATAAAAACTGGCGGTCGGTGTATGATTTTTCTGAACTTATTTGATTTGAATCGAGAAAATTACACCGCGACCGCCATTTTTTATTGCCGTTCAACAAGTTTGGGATGACCCCTAGAAATGATAAAGAAAGATAAACATAAGAGGAATAAATTCAAAGAGGAGTGCAGAGAAATAGAAAGAGAGGGGAAAAGGTGTTCTCAATTTGATATCATTTATTTTTAGCTAATTATAATCATTCTTTTGAGTGGGGCGTTCTTCTTTTTTTAACCACGAAGTGGTGTTTTTGGGGGGATATCATTTCTTTTTGTACGAAAATATAGGTTCATACACTACTGAAACATTATGAATAACAAAAGTAAATAAACTGGGAAAATGTGAAAGTACCAAGTTGTCTTTTTTTTAAGATATAGTTTAACAGTAGGTATTTAAATTTTCTAAGGTCAATATGTATTTGGATCACAGATTTGGTCCCCAGAGTCCCCAAAAGGGAGTAAATAATATATAAATTTGCAATGCAAGACCTTTTGATTCTATACTCCACATGATTAGGTTTATCTTTCAATGCTAAATAGACCTCGGAGCCTCCTATGAGGGACACTAAAACACCTGGATTTACAAATGCCAAAGAAATTAATTTGTAATCACCTTATCAAGGTGAGGTAATGAGTTCTCTCCCGTTGACCTTTTCTTACCTGAATTCTCTCCGGCTTGTTGCAGGGGTCACCACGAGTATCTCTCCCGGAAATAAGACCATGCTTTTTTACATTAGGTATTTAAGAAAATGAAAACTATAAAATTATCATTTTGCCTTAAGTGTATAGTAGAGTTAGGTAAAATACATAGAAGGCCATGCCTTAGGAATATAGAAGTGTTAGGGATAATACATAGAAGGCAATGCCTCGGGTTTATAGTAGGGTTAGGTAAATATATAGAAGGCCATGTCTTGGGTTTATCATAGGGTTAGGAAAAATACATAGAAGGCCATGCCTCAGGTCTATATCAATGATTCCTAGGTGTTTCGATTATAATATTTATGCTAGGCCTAAAATATGTAGATTTAAACTCAGGTAAAAATGCAAGCGACGCGACGGGAGACAATTCGGTGTTGATAAAACCATGAGCGGGAGAGAACTCGGTGGTGACTTGCACTCATACCTCACGAGGTATGAGTGTACCCTGGACATAGTGGACAGAGAAAAAAAACTTCCCTGAAGGGGAGTGAACCCAAGTCATCGTGCGTGCAGCCTAGTATGCTACCCACTTGGCCAAAGTCACTACTTTGTCACAACTTATAGTGACTAGCATCGACATTATGAGAGCTAATTCATCATATTTTATCTCCATCCAACCATGATTGTCCAAAATCAATCTCGTAATGCCGCCACAGGTCATTGGCCAATTCTGCAACTACTAAAATTTTCCTCGCGAGGGTAATGAGGTCGTCATGAAGATCAAATATAAAGATCGGAAAAACAAAACAACGTTAAGCCCAAATTGAAAATATAGAGCTAAAAAATTTCGTCCGCGCCAGGATTCGAACCCATGCTGACTGGGTGGCAGGTTCGAGCTTGCTTACCAATTAGACAAAGCTGTTTCTAAAGAAAACGGACAGAAAATAATAACTTGAACTAAATTAATATCTTGGAAACTTAAACATTAAAATTTTGCAGTGAGAGAGCGAGGTCATCTCTAAAAATACATACTGGCCAAGATTTGACCACTAAGCTAAGGATTCGAAGGTACCTACCCGCCAAAGAAAATGCAAAGGCCACCAGGTGCCACCCAGTGAACGGTATGAACGTATAAAATGAATAGATTCGGTATCTGCTCATCAAGATCTTTCATTTGATACCACTTAAGATTAGTATTATCCTTCAATTCCCGATTTGGGCTCCCAAAACCCGAGGCCGCCCAAATGGGCCGCCCGCTTATAATTTAGAATTTTTTTTTGGTCCGGGCTCATCTCCATTATATCTTGATCACTTTAGACACCTCACTTAATCTTCAGTGCCAAGTGAAGGACACGAAGTCGGGTCTCAAAGGATCCGTATGAAGAAAAAAAAAAACAGAAAAAGAAAAACAAAATTATGAATCTTTTCATGTCTTTCACGATTGTTGGGGGGTCTCGAAAATAGGGTTCCCGTTGGCCTAGGAAGTCAAACGAAAAGTCAAATCAATTTATTTTTCAACGTAGAGTCCATTTCTGCAATAAAAATCGCAATTTTTGAAATTCATGTTGCACTTTTCGCTGGCTGAAAGTACATGAAATGCATGGGAACTATGTTTTCCGTAACCTTACACTCTGCCGGGCTGTCTCTTTCTTTGTATAGGCGTTCTTCACACCTCGGCCGAGGTGTTTGATAGTTGGGAGATAAAATACATCAGAAACGTTAGATAAAACACCCATCTTCATTAAGCAGACTTAACAGGACTTTAAAGGGCAGTGTCTACTTAACAGAAGATATTCAAGGAGCTTAATTTTTTATATTTTTTTTATAATATCTAAATAAGACCTTGTTTAGACTGCTGAAATAAATGGACTTCTTAATCTTACCTCTGCAGACTGGCAGTAAAAACAAGCTTATCTCATTAACAATCGCTCGTTAGTGCCCCACACTAAGATAAAGCAAGCGCGACAGATGTATCTTGAAAATAACCATCGTCATTCTCTACTTCAAAACACAAATAAGAAGAGTAATGTGTCTTATGTGCAACAAGCATCGATAGTGATGTCAGTTGTTTGTGAATAAATTTTACTTTCTTTCTCTCTCTGCATGAACCATTTCACTCGGTTTTAAATACCTTATAACTGCAGTTCGATTGATCATGGAGCTTTGAAATCCGGCAGTATATGTTCTCTTAATAGCAACACACTCAAAATATCAAGAGCCTATACAAAAACTTCGCGGAAAGAGGTAATTTTTAAAATATTGAAATTTAATAATAATTTATTATATAAATATCGCCTTATTTAACTGCCCGATTAGGAATAATGAGTCCCATTATTCCAGCAGAAAGTATTATTATGTGGTCAAAATCTCCAAATAGGGAGGAGGGTAACTTGTCATGTCCAGGCTAGGTTTTGAACACGCGGCCTCTGGATTACCATGTCACACGTCTTGAATACTGAGCTACCGGGACAGACTTGGGACAACATTATAACTAACTCACTGACAGGTAGTTTCCCGGTTTGATGTAAAAGAAATGCGTACATTTAGAAACTTCAACTGCCGTAAAACGGTGTTGTTTTAGGAAGAATATTGTACGTATATTCTCCAATATGTAGGATAGAGCCCATTTTGCATTGAAAAGATATTAATGAAAAGACTGAAATACCTGTTCAAATTGAATGGATAAAATCCTGTAGGTATTTATCCGGATAAAAGTAAGCCCTGCCCTGTTGGGTGAAAATTACCAAAGAAGAAAAAGGGCTTTATGAACGAAGGCTTTAATGAATTTTTCTAAAGAATAATCAATGCGCAATTACTTATAGTCGAAAATATTATGGTGAATATTGAAAATACGGGTATTAATACTTTATGGTATTCTAGTGTACATAAAAAAATAGATATAAATGACCTTATTCATTTTCCAGGGCACTCCTGGCACTCCATATTTCTGATTTTTTTTTTTTAATTTGTAACTAATTTGTTTTTTATTTTAATGGAATCATAGATAGTTATATTTTTACAATATTTAAAAAACTTCTCCAAGGACATCCTCCCGAGGCAGTGTGCTCAGCACTGAGTGAGGCAACATACTTGAAGCTACTCTGTGTCTGTGTTATTGACACTCTGATTTCTTCCGTTTCCAAGTGAAACTCATGGTATTAGCAAATTAGCATAATTGTTTTCTACAAATTCTTTGAGCTTCTAAAATATGTGACGCCATCGTAGATCGAACCCGGGACAACAACACAGTAAAGTACGATAACTAATGAGCAAAGCAGGTTGTCAATAGCCAATCTTCATGTTTTTTTTTTTCAATAATAAATTTTGCTTTTATATTATTTTCATTATATTTTTTATGACAGGAGCTTCTATCTAGAATATGATTTTTTTTTTTTTTTTTTTTTTTCTTGTACTTTTTACCATTTTTAAAGGATCTTTTATAAAATTTATCTTTGGCATTCTACACAAAAGAAAGTCTGAAAATAATATTCTGTATTTTGAATTCAACCGAATCCTTTTTTATCAACATTTTCCTCATAAACTCACAGCCTCTCTTCATTACCATCTTCTAAAAACACCAGCCTCTCATTAGCGCAACTAGACCGAAGAAAACCTTGGTAGAGGAGAGGAGAAAGTGAGAGAGGCTCAAGCTTGAGTGGAGATATAAAATAGAGGAAAATCCAAGAGAAAAGGGTTGGAGGACGCCCTAGATAGCAATAAGTGGAGACCAATATTAAACTTCATCAAAACAACGCCGACCCCAAGGAGGTTTAAAGGTAGAATGAAAGAAAAAGACCGAAGAAAATCTTGGGGTTATTTTTATATCAGTTTCAATGAAGCGTTTTCCGTTCTTACATCCTTATTAAAATGAAAAGAGGCCTTATTATTATCTGACCTGGTTGCAGGGTTTTCTGTAGAACCCTTACAATCAATACTGCGACGTAATTAGATCTATTGTGACCAGTTGATTCTTTTGGTTTTAACGTCCTGTTTGAAATAGATAGTCAAGACGGGGGTTTTACCCTCCATTCGCTGGGAATCGTAACCCAGCTTGGGTAGGGCCGGAAATGCCCGCCTCACTTGTTTGGAGGGAACAGAAATTCCTTCGATAAGTCTGCTCCAACCGGGAATCGAACTCGGGATCTGTGGACTACGGTCAGTAGTCTCAACCGTCACGCAACGGAGTCTGGCCTAGGTCCGCATGAATAAAATCCTAGTCTCCTCAGTAACCCAAGTGTTAAACATAAGGGCATTTCTGTGAACACTATGACCGGGTCTGTCCCGGTAGCTCAGTGGTAAAGGCGGCACTCTGTGAATTCAGAGATACCAGAGGTCGTGGGTTCGAAACCCAGCCGGGACATGACAAGTTATCCTCCCATTTGGAATTTTTACCACATAATAATATGTCTTGGGCTCACTTCTGGAATAATGGTACTTTAATAGTCCTAATCGAACAGTATAAATAAGGCGATATTATTATTATTATTATGAGAGTTACAAATCCTGTTCACGATATTTTCACGTTTCGTTTTGAGTCTGCCTCCTTCAATCTCATCCATGTCCTGTCACTCCTTGGATTGATTGAGACAAATGATATTGCTTTCATATTACATATGTACGAGAAAATAGGTCTGTATGACATCTGATATGTCTTTGTCAGCTCGCTATCTCTCTGTCATTCGCTTTCTATATCAAAAAACATTTCCACCCTTCCTACGACTGAAGGAAAATACGTAATGAGAAAATGAACATTTTCACTTCAAAGGAGCAATTTTTCAAAGAGGAGCTTTCACAACGTCTTAATATGTGTTCCCCTACGGGAGATGGAATCTGAAGGTCGTTTGATACCTTTGGAGAGTTTGGAGGTCAGTATAATGGATTAATATCTGAGCTATTCAGGTTGGTAAGCTCAGTCAACTGTGAAAAGATGATATCAAGAAACTGTAAGGTATCCTGGAATACCAAGTAAATTTTAAAATATACAATTCACCCACACTTCTAATGTACCTGGAATTTTAGGTACATATACATATACATATCCTTGTACTCTTATACACTGTATAAGTGTATAGGGAATAATTTTATTGTTTAATCTCACAATAATTGACTTGTATAGTAATAGTCTGATTGATAAATGACTTCAAAGACGGTGTAGAGAGCGTGAGAGGCGACGTAGCCAAATCGTTCGCATATTAGTTCAGAGGAGAGTGAGTTAGTAGTTATCATATTTTTGTGTTGATCACTTTCGTGATGTCACAACTACTCAAACTCTCTTTTACTAAATTTACGCTGAAACTTGGACTTGAACAACCGACCTCCAGGTTACAAGTCCGCCGCCTTATCGATCAAGCTACTGAGGTCGGTCAGGAGGGTGAGATAGTAAACATACTAAAAGTCCTGAAGTCTAGGCTGGGAGGAAATGGTTGTGTGTGTGTGTCTGATGGGCTGACGAAGCGGCGGGTGTAACCCGCTAGTCTAGAAGATATGCAGGAATTGGTAAGCTGTCTCATCTAAAAATTCATATCATGAAACTGTAAGACTGTAAGGTATCAGAGAGGGATCAGCTAAATGTTCGTTAAATACACAAGCATGAAGATGGCCTGGTGCACGTGTAGGGTTTGAATCCTAAGTAAACAATAAACCCTAAATTGAATCCTAACGAAACAATTTACATTCTGCTTGTCTTCTGTCCCATTCAGGCGATTGAGGTAAACAGGAATTTGTAATTTGTAATGTAAGGTATGTAGTTTGTTCGTGGATGTTATGGTCGAAGACAATGAACGTGACATTTCAATTTCTTCCTTGTGGTCTGTTGTTGTCTCTTTGACTCTATTCTGTTTTTATTTTGGTCCAACCATCATCTATCTGATATAGATGCCACATTGCCACATATTATTACACTTATTATAAATATCAAATAATGAAGAAAATAAAGATGAGGTCTCTTGATCAGCATGCTCTGTATCAAGCAACCAGTTAATAATGGGGCTTAATAGTCCTAATTGGGCAGTATAAATAAGGCGATATTATTATTATTATTATTGCTGTTACGATTTTTTTTAACATTTTTTTTATAGATGTATTTTACTACAAGCTTTAACAAATAAGACTACAGTTTCACTTACTGGGTTCACACTCCGCCTCATCTGACCCGTCGATGCATCCCCTCCAGGTAGAGTTGTCGCACAGGAAGCCTGGAGGAATGCACTCACCATTGTTGCAGCGGAACTCCAGCTCCCAGCACTTCCTGTGAGCTGCAACACATGTAAAGGGTTGGGTGGAAGAGATTGCGACAGATAATAACCCCGCCCTTTAGTTAGGACATTATTGTTATTTTCTTTTTTACTTATTTATTTTGTCATTTGTTTGTTTTTTCTTAATTTTATACTGTTACCATTGTACTCTGTCCTCCTAATAAAGCATACTATAATAATAATAATAATAATATAACACAGAGGCGACGGAATAGCTTTCGAAATTATGGATAGCAAATTGGTAAGAGTGATATAGATGGGGATCGAGTGGAGTGAAGTGTATATCATCTTGTCTTCAGACAACCTTTCTTGCCCCTGGCATGAGGGGGAAACTATGGATAATTGAATAGTAATGTGTATTTCAAAATAAAAAAAATATTTCTATGTAGTTAAAAGCGACTATCAACATAAATTGAACAAAAAGTTGTAAGCGAATATCTGTGGTACCAGTGGTACCTATCTATCTATGTTCATCATGTGTCGGAATATAGTCATACGTTTTATCGAGGTTTCTTTTATAAAGAGGTTATTTTCCCTTAGAGAAAGGAAAATTGGTTATTTTTCCTTAGAGAAAGGAAAATTGGTTATTTTCCCTTAGAGAAAGGAAAATTGGTTATTTTTTCCTTAGGGAAAGAAAAATTTGGTTATTTTCCCTGAGAGAAAGGAAAATTGGTTATTTTCCCTGAGAGAAAGAAAAGTTGGTTATTTTCCCTGAGAGAAAGGAAAATTGGTTATTTTCCCTTAGAGAAAGAAAAATTAGTTATTTTCCCTGAGAGAAAGTAAAATTGGTTATTTTCCCTTAGAGAAAGGAAAATTGGTTATTTTCCCTTAGAGAAAGAAAAATTGGTTATTTTCCCTGAGAGAAAGTAAAATTGGTTATTTTCCCTTAGAGAAAGGAAAATTGGTTATTTTCCCTTAGAGAAAGAAAAATTGGTTATTTTCCCTGAGAGAAAGTAAAATTGGTTATTTTCCCTTAGAGAAAGGAAATTATTGGTTTTTTTTCCCTGAGAAGAAAGACCAGAGAAGGAAATTGGTTATTTTCCCTTAGAGAAAGGAAAATTGGTTATTTTCCCTTTGAGAAAGGAAAATTGGTTACTTTCCCTGAGAGAAAGGAAAATTATTTATTTTTCCTTAGAGAAAGAATTTTTTTTTCCTCATGAATTTGAATTTGTGATCACATAATAATAAGCCTCTGAGGGTTAGGCGGTAGAAAATGCTTTGAACATTAATCTCGCCTGGTGATTACCTTCCACTAAAGAGTGTTATTATTATTATACATATTATGTTTATTGCGTTCTTGTTTCTCCTTTCAAACATAACCAAAATTCATCTTGTAACTTAATATTACAATAAAACATTTTTATTCTATTCTATTCTATTCTATAACAAAAATTCACAAGAAACGAGTTTCCCAAAATACTTCTGCGAACCTCCCCTGGCTGTGCTGTGGTTTTGAAATATTTTAAATACTACTGAATTCTCTTTCATTTCTCTAAAAACGCTTTTCTAACCCTCGAACCAGGCTCACCAAAGGGTAAAACAGAAATAATATCTTTCCACTCAGGTACATTGTGTCAGCAAAGGATACCGTGCTCTAATTCTATAATCTGTCGTCGCCTGTTATTTTAATTGAGTTATCTGGGAGAGAGAGGAGAGGGGGGAGGGGGGACAAGAGAAAAAGGATAGAAAATACAAAGGTAGACAAGAGAGAACGCCTCCAGACATGAAAAGTTGGAAAAGTCAGCAGAAAGCAGAGCGGATGAAAGTCTAGCTCGGGTTGAGTCAACAAAGCTGCTGACGCTATCACGCTCGAGCTAGGGAATTAAACAAGTCTCATTTACAGATAAAACTAGCTCAGCCCCGGCACTAGCCAGCGTCGAATGCACCAGTTCTCATTCTGTCACTGAAGTTAAGCAACGTCTAAGAGCGAGGTCAGGACTTGAGTGGATTACCATTCAAATTGGAATCCTCGTGATGCTGGCTATTCCCGGCCCAAGGTTGGGTGAGGTTAATTTGAGTATCTTGTTTGTGAGTTTCCGGCGAATGGAGGGTAAAACCCCGTCGTGATATGACCTTGTAGTTGAAAGCGACGCCGACGTTAAATACAAATTAAAAAAAAACCCGGGACTCTATCGTTTTTCCACCATGGCTGACTTCCAGTACTTCAAAGTGACGCTACACTCAAGTAAATAATAATATTACCTTGATTAGCTAACTAACACCAATAAATCCATCATCTCTTTATTATAAAACTCAAATCTGTGCGTGGCTGACTATGTATCTATTAGGGGTTGTCTGTTTACAATATCACAGCCAAAACGGTAACAGATATCAAAAATTTCATGAGAATCGACGCCCCCAAATTCACAATCGCTTTGCCCAGAAAAAATATAATAAGTTCAAAATGGCATGGCTGTCCCGCAGTACGGCCATGCCTTAGTTAATTTGAAATTTAGTACCGTTGCGAAATATGGGCAAACGGCTAGTCATTAATATTATGAATAATTAAAATGAGCTTTGCCCTTCTCCAAGCCTGCTTGTTTTCGGCATTGTTTAACATCTTACTTCCACTGGACGACTGTAATACTGGACGCCCTTCCTATCACTATCCCTATTAAGGGCGCCTTGTGTTTTGGCCTGACAAATAATGATATGTGTTATTGTGTTTTGGCCTGACAAATCTGGTAATGTATCTGCTTAATGTCCCCCAGCGGGAAGATTATAATGCTGCTGATATGCATCACTTCCCCGTTAATAAAGTTCCATCATATTCATTTTACTTCCGAGAAATTTCTAATATTAGAAATCGGAAGTATTGTGTTCGTTTTTGTAAAAAAAAAATATTTTTTTGCTCCGATTTCAATTTTTTTCATATTTCTGGACGTTTCACAACCTACTGAGTAAATTTGGTTTTGTGTCCGTCTGTCGGTCTGTCTGTCGGTCTGTTAAAACGATTCCTTGTAACGCGCAAATCTCGGAAACTACTCGACCGATTTTGATGAAATTTTGCACACATCTAGGAGACATTCTGTAGATGGTCCCATTTTAAATTCATCGAATTCATACCAGCGGTTCTGGGTGAAAGAGACCATGCGCCTGACCACTAACTTTTTACTTAAACGCTTATATCTCGTGAACGGTACACCCGGTTTCGATGAAATTTTGTGAGAATATGCATATTATTGTTTTACATAGATTATTTATATTTATTTTTAAATTATTTATAATTTGACTCTGATATTTAAGAAAATCCGAAATTTTGGACAAAAAAGTAAAAAAATAAGGACCACGACTTGCCGATACAGAATTTTTTGTGGAATTTAGAATGTAGAAAAAACAATATTCTACCATATAAAACAAATTTGAAGAAAATCGGTTGAGCCGTTTTGGAGATACAAGTAATTTTCTATAAAATCTCAAAATTGGCACGTGTTTACAATGTGAAGCAATCACGAGGAAGTATTGTGTCCATAATTGGCAGTGTTTTTTTATTTTTTACACTTTATATTTTTTACAAAACAATCAACAACAATAACAAATTAATAACAATAAATTTAAAAAAAAAATTAGAAATAATGTACAAAAAATAGAGAACAATATTGATTTTTAATTACAATTGTTCTGTAATCAGGGGCGAAGTTAATGCCTTAAGCATTCTCTGCCACAAAATTTCACAATGATAGTTTAGTTGTCCGAGACACTGCCTAGCTCTCAGGTAATGTGAGGATATGTCAGTTTGATTGCAAACCAATGTATGACTTTGTCCTTATATGTATTTCAATAATAAAATTTACCGACCTCAGTAGCTTGATCGATAAGGCGGTGGACTTGTAACCTGGAGGTCGGTGGTTCAAGTCCCGGTTTCAGCAAAGATTTAGTAAAGCGAGTTTGAGTAGATGTGACATAGCGAAAGTGATTAACACATAAACACATGTATGATAACCTATTGTGCGTCCCACTAGGACGCACAAATCCCTCTATTCCAAATGCTACGATGACTTGCCATGTCCCGGCTGGGTTTCGATTTTCGAACCCACGACTTCTGGATTTCCAGACTGACGCCTTCACCACTGGTTATATGAAAACTTGAGCACCCCAAAATGATACCTGAATCAAAAGATGGATAACTTAAAAGTTTCACACGCGGAAAGAAAGTTTTTTGGGTTTATCGTCGCTTTCAACTGCATTCGTCATATCGCGTAATTCTCAAATCTCACCCAGCTTGGTTTGGGCTGGTATCCCAGCATCAGGAAGTCTTTACCTTAACTTCGGTCAGTGGCGTAGCCAGGGGGAGGGGGGGACAAAACCCCCCCGAAATTTCCAAGAAACCCCAGAAAGATGGAATATACGTTAGGCGAGATTTCTGAACCCCCCTCAAACCCCCCCCCCCCCCCAAATGTAGGTCTAGCTACGCCACAAAGTGATCCTACGAGAGCCGGTGCATTTAACGCTGCCACAGATTAAATTAAAAATTAAAGCAAAGTTTAAATCATCAATTTATTGTAGGGTTTATTTTCACAGTCAGTAAGGAGTTTCAGTATTAAAAAGCTTTCGTCGGTTGATTTTAATGAGATTTTATTTATTTTCCACCCGTCCGGGTCCAGAGGTCACGTATTATTAGCCACGTCTGGCTTTTCAAGTACGTGATGTACATAATAATAGGGGCGAATCTGATCTCAGCTAATGAAGTGTTCGGCGAATTGATGGCGAATTACTTTCGGAAGAGAGCGTATTTTATTGCGTACAAGTAAACCTTCATTATTGCAAGTATTGCCAGCCTCCGTGGCGTGACGGTTGAGACTACTGCCCAGTCCAGAGATCCCGAGTTCAATCACCGGTTGCCGAAGATTTTTTTGAATTATGTTCGCTCCAAACACGTGATGCTGGCATTTCCGGCCCTACCCAGTCTTTTTACCTCCTTTGAACCGATTTGCTATGTTTTCAATATTTCAGCAGTGTTATAAGGGCAAACGAATGTCTTATGTTAGGTTTCATAGTGTACTTTGTTTTTGTTTCAAAATAAACTAAGTGTACTTTACTCAACCGTGGCGTAACGATTCTGACTACTGCCCGCAGTCCAGAGATCCTGAGTTCGATTCCCGGTTGGAGAAGACTTTTCACACAGAAAATTCTGTTCCTCCGAACACGTGAGGTTGGCTAATCGTGCCAAAATTTGTTCGGGCAAATCTTGAGTGTTTCAAAATGTAAAAAACTTATATGAAATTTTTTTTTCTATTCAGGTGCCAAAAAAGATGCCAAACCAAACCGTAAAATACAAAGTAGTGTAGCTAGAATCATCGAAATTTTTTTGGCTTTCTGCAGAATTGTTCAGAATCAACTCATCTTAAACAGGAAAAAAGTACTGACCTGAAGAATAAGCCAAAGTTGGACTTTTTCAGAAAGTTGCAAAAAATCACTTTGTGCAGTTAAAAAGGCGAATCCGAAAAAACGGATTGCAGATCCGGGCAGTAACCTACCATTAACGGGTGTAAACGTTTTTTGGTCCACCCTGTATATGTATAATAGCAAACGAAGGTCTTATTTCAGGTTTTGTACTGAATAGAAGGAATCCTCTTACACATTTCTAAGAAGATATAATTCTAGAGTTCAATGTTGCATCATCAATTCATCTAGAAGTGGGGTTATCAAGCTTAAAGTGATTTTTGATGTGATAGAAATGATAGAAATGGGCTCAAAGTGAAATTCCCTCTTCCAATAGGCCTTCATAGAGGCTCAAGTTACAAAAGGGATAATTGAAACTGGAGACAAATTTGAATTTCTTGTACTTCTGTCAGATATTGAGCCATTTTTCCTGGACCCTCTACCTCCCTTTCTCGCTCTGCCTAAATTATTGTCTCAGAGTGACATTCTTGTTCCATTTACACTCAGGTCAAGGGTAACGATGAAAATAATGAACTCAAGGACTATTCCAGTTTAAAAATTTAATTAAAACTTTTGTTTTTTACTTAACTTCTGTCTAACAAACGGTAAGAAGATGAATTTCAGAAAAACTAGTGTAATTATTTGAATACAAATGCTCTCAGCGCATTAAAAAATAAAGAAAAAATACACTGCCAATTATGGACAGTGGACACAATACTTCCTCGTGATTGGTTCACATTCATGTACCAAATAACTTTATTTAAAAACGTTCAATTGAAATATTTCTTCGCTGTCACTACTCTCTTTTCCAATGATCAATTCCATCTTCATACCCCAACAACGACTCTCCACTCCTCCATCTTCTCCTAGCTCTTCTTATGCACAATTGCACTTACTTGCTGCACGCTGCGCAGTATACTCGTACACTTGGTAATTTTGAGATTTTATACTAAATCATTTTTATCTCCAAAACTTTTTAACCGATTCTCTTCAAATTTGTTTGATATGGTAGCATACCGTTTTTCCTATATTCTAGGTGCAACAAAAAGTCTGTATCGGCAAGTTGAGGACATTAATTTTGCACTTTTACGCCCAAACTTTCGCAATCAAATATCAAGGCTCAACCATAAATTATTCAAAAAAAAAAAAAAAACAAATCTTATATTGAAAACACTATTCTTATACATCCAATATTTCATCAAAATCGTTCACGAGATATAAGCGTAGATAAAAAGTTAGTGGTCAGGCGCATGGTCTCTATTACCAAGAACCACCAGTGCGAAATTGATTAATTTAAAATGGGACCATCTACAAGACATCTCCAATATGTGTACAAAATTTCGTTGAAATCCGTTTAGTAGTTTCTGACAAGGAATATAGGCATTTAACAGACCGACACGACAGACCGACACATTGCCAAAGTTGCTCAGGAGGTTATGAGACATCCAGAAATATGGAGAAAAAATAATAGAAAAATACAAAAACGAACACAATAATTCCGATTTTTAATATTAGAAGTCTATCGGAAGTGATAAATACAATTTTTCTTTAGATTTATCGAAATTAGATTAAAAACAGTAGGTAATCACTAAACTCATGACTTCTTGAAATTATATTCTAGTTGAATCAGGATTCATCATAGCACTGGATTTTTGACCACATAATCAAGACTCGAACCACAACCTTCTGATAGGAGCGCATAAAGGTATCCAGCTAATCTACCTTTTGATATGAGCTTCTGCTTCATCTTCATCACTAAACTCATGACTTCTTGAAATTATATCCTAGTTGAATCAGGATTCATTATTGCACTGAATTTTTATCCACATAATCAAGACTCGAACCACAACCTTCTGATAGGAACGTAGGAAGGTATTTAGATAATCTACCTTTGGTTATGATCTTCTGCTTCATCTTCATCACTAACCTCATGACTTCTTGAAATTATATCCTAGTTGAATCAGGATTCATTATTGCACTGAATTTTTATCCACATAATCAAGACTCGAACCACAACCTTCTGATAGGAGCGTATAAAGGTATCCAGCTAATCTACCTTTGGTTATGAGCTTCTGCTCGCGTGTCCGAATACTTAGGCTAATAGGATTCAAAATTCTATGCTTCCCTTATTTATTTACACTTTATTTTTTATGCAATACAGACAACAATAAATTATTAACAAAAATAAAAAAAAACAATATTTACAAAATAAAATATAGAAAAAAATATTTAAATTTAGATGTACTATGTATTGTAATCCGGGGCGAAGTTAATGCCTTAGGCATTCTCTGCCACTTAACCCCGATACCCCGATGCCACTTCCCTGCTCCTAGATACCTCGCCCTCCCCAGGGTATCATAAATAAAGCTCCTGGAGCCTTTACTCCAGGAGCTTTCCCTCTCTCTCCTACGGGAGTGGCCACTGGCCAGTACAGGCGCGGCCGGTGCTAGGGAGCTGCGGAACTGCAGCACCCCCAGACAAAAGAAGGTTAAGTGGCAGAGAATGCCTAAGGCATTAAGTTCGCCCCGGATTACAAAATAATTGTAATTAAAATTAATATTGATCTTTATTGTTATTATTTTTTGTACATACTTCTGAGTTTTTTTTTTAAATTTATTGTTATTAATTCTTTGTTGATGATTGTTTTGTAAAAATAAATAAATAAAAAAGTAAAACAGGATTTTCTCAAGTCCTATTAAAACCCCGCCCTTGAGTTAAGACATATGTTTCTATATATTTTTCTATTCTTTTTCATTTTTATTGTATACTCGTATATTGTTTCCATATTTTTCATTGTTAAAATAATTATTTGTATTGTACCTCGTATGTCCATTTATAATATCTAATAAAGTGTTGAATAATAATAATAACTTGTACACAATGAAAATTATCGCAGAATTCTACAATAATCAATGCCTAGTTATTATGATTGACATCGTAAACAAACAAATTCAAACTCTTTAGATTCTGAAAGAGTGACTCTACAAATCCCATTTTAGTCCGGTTGATGTGGCAGCACCCCCAAAACATTTTCCCACCGGCCGCGCCTGGTCGTGACTGAGGGGGGGGGGGGGTAAAGAGGAAAATAATCTCTTTTTTTTTCTCGCAACAATGAATGTAAAAAGCTTCGTTAGGGTTTGTACTGTCAGGACAAAAGGGACCGTATCAAAAAATTTCCGTAATACTATGGCAAACGAGTTGAAAGCGACGTTAAACCCAAATTAAAAAAAAAAAATAGAAATGAAAAAAAAAAAAATTGCCCATTATCATGTTGTCCAAATCTGAAATTAATCTGCTACAGAAAGACAGAGGAGAGAGAGAGAGAGAAAGAGAAAGAGAGAGAAATGTAATTGGATATAATAATGTAATTTGTAGGGGTATATCTAGGCATGTATATCTCTATTTAATCAGTAGTCGTAAACAAGAATTCGAAGTATGCGAGAGGAAAATTATTTACGATGAAGAAAAAAATGATATTTTTTTATTTAATTTAAAAAAGTACAGTCGAACCTGGATAATCAGGAATTGTGGATAAAACGCGGGTAGTCCTTTATATAATTACATTTATAAAAACAGGAAACTTCTGAATGCAGGTGGCAAGAGCATATTGAAGTCCTGTCTTTCCAGATTCGACTGAAATAATACAAACTGAAGTAAGTTACTATCGGAAAAATATATAAATTAAAGAAACATAAATTGGGCAGAAGAAGCCAGAAAAATAATAAACAGGATAGGAACTCTGCTGACCCGTGTGTGAGGAGACAACCGATCACGGCATTACCTCATCCAGCGTATTGCAATTGCTATACAGAGAGAATGCTGTGAGTATTAGAAGAACTCTCCCAACATCTGAAAAATTGGAAGAAATCTTTTATTTGTAAGATGCCCTTCCTAACGCCAACGATTCTATTTGATTTAACGTCCTGGATTAGGACGGGGGTTTTAACCTCCATTCGCTGGGAATCGTACTTGCTACCCACGTTAACCTCACCCAGCCTGGGTAGGGCCGGAAATGTCAGCCTCACATGTATACGGAGGGAACAAAACAAAAGTGAATTAGAATATGTCGGAAAGGTCCCTGGGCCAATAGAAGGGGATAAATGTTGGAAAAACACCGCTTATGAATGAATCTCGCCTCTACGCACAATTTCTTGGAACCGAAAGCTAACTTTTTGAGTGAATTAATTAGATTAAATTTACAAATTTCGCACATTGAGAGACGCTCTTGAATTCCGCAGATGAGAGAAAAGTGAAACGCTAGAAAATATTTAAATTATTTAAAGAAAATTATACATTCTTAACATAATTTAAATATTTACATAAGTTAAATTTGAAGTACACAAAGTCATTTATTCGCAGAAAAAATAGAGATGGTAAAGAATAAGGTTTGGGTGGAAGAGACTGCCGTAGGCATTTTTTTTTTTTTTTTTTTTTTAAAGGATGAGTGTTTCATAGCCGTTTTTATTTTGTAGCCATGAAACAGGAGCTACTGTAGACGCTTCTGGTCTGTGTTGTAGCCTGCCCATCCCGTAGTACGCCTCCCCTCTGATGGGCGAGAAGTGACACAATACTTCCCAATTAGGTGCTGGGTCAACACGAGCGCACCGAAAGGTATCCCTTACAAACAATTGTAACCAAATTAAGAATACAAATTTTTGTCGGCACGGGGGATCGAACCCGGGACCTTCCGCATGGCAAGCGAGTGCTTAACCACTGAGCTAATCGCGCGCTCAGTGGTTAAGCACTCGCTTAACCACTTTCTTCTTCGATATTTTTTTTTTTTTTTTACTTCCTAGAAATTTCTAATATTAGAAATCGGAAGTATTGTGTTAGTTTTTGAAAAAAAAAAAAAAAAAAAAAAAAAACAGCCCCGAGGTTCCTTGACTTGTTGCACCAGCCTTTCTACGGTTTCAATTTTTTTTTTCATATTTCTGGACGTTTCATAACTTTCTGAGCAATTTTGGTTTTTGTGTCTGTCGGTCGGATCGTCGAATAAGTACAGGGTACAGCAGGTACTTATTCGACAGTGAAAAAGGCGAACATAATTTCGACACTTTTTTTTATTCTAGCAACAAAGACCCTAACAACTTGGGGCTGAATTCTGTGCGACCCCGTATGAGAACATCAAAGACTTTTTTATATCCTTACTATTCTACTACTTTCAAAGGTAAACTGAGTCTTTATTTGGTACAACTCGATTTAAATAGCTCCGCAATGCCTTGTTTGGAACTCGGTATTTTACCCTAACAACTTGGGGCTAAATTCTGCGCGACCCCGTATGAGAATATCAAAGACAATGTATGATGCCAAACACACAATACGCCGTTACCCAGATGGAATTTAATATAATAAATATATGGAAGTGTCAAAAATATATTTGAGAACTTTCATTACATTCATTACAATACGACTTCATGTCTCCTTTTCCTTGATGCTTATTGATTATGTATCTTCAAATAAAATTCTGTACAATGCCCTTTTTTTCTATAATATATGTAGGTACATTTAGGTAATTTTTTATATTATATATATAACAAACAAAACAAATATATAAAAACAAAAAAATTGGGATACAAAGTTGGCAACATTTGTAAACAAAAATACAGGAGAACCAAAGGCACGATCATACTTATTAAAAAAAAAAAAATATCACTAGTAATCCAGAGAGGAAAATGCTCAAGTATTATGAGTACTTTGCCCTCTTAATTGCAAATGGCAGAAATATATTATCTGTATGAAAAAAATATACGAGGTGTGGCTATTAAATTCGTAGACGCGAGCTGCTACGCAAAAGCTATCCATGCTAGGAAGATATGATGAACACGTTTAGACAGCTTCAAGTCTTGTGTTTTGATTGATAGCTGTCACATGCCTGTACTGTAATTAGTTCTGTTGTGATAGCCCGACGCGCAAGACACCTTTTTTAATTTTGCCGGAATTATGATTGATACAAACGTTGAGCAACGAGTGATTTGAATTTTACGTAAAACTTGCTGGTGAAACATTTTCTTTGTTAAAGACAGTGTACCAGGAGTCATGATTGAAAAGATCAACGCTTTATAAATGGTTTAAACGGTTTCAAGATGGTCAGGAAGATATTGAGGACGATCCACGTCCTGGTCGCCCCCAAAGCTTAAAACTGACGAAAACATTGAAAAAATTGGTGTTATGATTCGTTCTGAAAGTAGATTAACTCTTAGACTAATGGCTGATACACTTAAAATTAATAAAGAATGTGTGAGACAAATTTTGCACGAAAATTTCAACATGACGAAAGTTTGCGCACTTACTTACTTTACTTTCCGTGTCCTCTTCGTTCCTCGGTCAAATTTTGTACTTCCAATACTCTGAAACATTTAGGGCTTTTTTGTTTGCCTGAAGTAGGTCATCCAGCGTGCAGGGGTTTTCTAGTAGACGACATACTAGAAGATGTTCATGTGTTTGGACTTCCCCACATTCACATTTATCATTTTCTTCGTATCCCCATAGTTTCATATTGTACTTGCAGCATGATACTCCAGATCTTAGACGATTTAGGGTCTTCCAGTTCACATAGGGCTGATCTGATCCTGTGGGCAACTCTTCTTTAAGCGGAAGTAAGGGTTGGTGTACCTGTTGGTTCCATAGATGTATTTTTCTATCATTTGCTGAAGTGGTGGTCAATGGTTTTGTAGTTTGCAGAAAACTTTTTCTTGATTTCAGTCGAACAGGTTGTATACTATGATTGTGTAGGGGATGTCGATCATCAAAAAGTTGTTTGTGTCTTTCAACCTCTGCAGCGACTATTCTTCTAATGTTTGGTGGGGATATCCCTGCTAGATAGTAAATTTTGTCGATAGGAGTTGGCTTAAGGCACCCAGTTATTATTCGAGAGGATTCATTTATAGCAATGTCAACTTGTTTACAGTGGGCTGATGACTTCCATACAGGAGCAGCATATTCAGCTGCTGAACAGCTTAGCGCAATTGCTGAAGTTCGCAGGACGTGTGGTTGTGCACCCTATTTGGTTCCCGTTAATTTTCTCAAGATGTTATTTCGGGCTGCCACCTTCTTTTTAATACTTTCACAGTGTTGTTTGAAAGTCAAAGAGCGATCAAGAGTAACCCCAAGGTATTTTGGTGTGAGATTGTGTTCTAGTTCTTGACCGGACCAAACAACTTTCAGTTTTCTTTGAGCATCTTTATTTTTCAAATGAAAGGCACACACTTGGGTTTTTGATGGATTTGGTTTCAACTGGTTTGACTCATAGTATTTGGATAGTCTATTTAAAGCTCTAGTTAGCATTTCTTCCACTTCAGTGAAAGACTTTCCCTGAGCAGCAATTGCAGTATCATCTGCATATATGAACTGCTTGGTTTCGTTATGAACAGGTTGAAATGAAAAATAGATGTGAACGTTTGTACATTATTTTATTAGGACTTGGGAAAAGTTTTAAAGTACAAGAATGATGTGTAGCTGAAGAGTGTCAGTTGGAGAATGGGATCGTTGGACCAGTCTGCTCAGAGGAAGACTGGCCGAAGTAACACTGGTTCAAATTCTCCAATATTATCACATTCACCCCAGCTTTCAGAAGTTGAGATCTGCGAAACGAACTGGTGCCCTCTTGTTCCGAGTTGATCTTCTGGGGTTTGGATTGTCATCATTCTGTTGGTCGTCATAAGGAATATCATTGTTTGGAATATCGTCATTGGGAATATCATTGTTTGGAATATCGTTATTCGGAATATCATTGTTTAGAATATCATCATTTGATTGGTTTCCAGCAGGAGCCAGATATCGAGTCGAAACCGTAGTTTCTCTCCCATCAGGTAGTCGAACATGAGCATACTCATTGTTGGCATCTAAAAGTTCAACCTCCTCGACCATAGAGTCATATTTGCTTCTTCGGTTTAAACTCTTCATTAGAACGGGTCCTGGTTTTGTCAGCCAAGTGGGCATTGAGCTTCCATTGAATGAACGACGCGGATGATTGAACATACGTTCATGGGGAGTTGCGTTGGTTGCTGTGCAAAGAAGAGATCGTATACAATGAAGTGAATCACCTAGCACTTCTTCCCAGTCTTCTGTCTTCGAGTTGCGTGATTTTAGAGCCAACATTATTGTCTTCCAGATGATGCCATTGTATCTTTCGCACTGTCCGTTGCCTTGAGGGTTGTAGGGTGTTGTGCGACTTGTAGCAACACCTAGTGAAGTGAGGAACGTTTTTATTTCAGAGGACATGAATGCAGTCCCCCTATCAGAATGTATATAACTTGGGGTACCAAAAAGAGTGAATAAGTTTGTCAGATTTGTGATAACAGTATTTGAAGATACATCAGGGCATGGAAAAGCAAAAGGAAATCTTGAATATTCGTCAATAACAGTTAGTATGTATCGATTCCTTGTCTTTGAAGGTAGAGGTCCTTTGAAATCAATGCTCAATCGTTCAAATGGAGCTGAAGACTTGATGAGCTGGCCTTCATGTTTGTGATAGCGTGGTTTCAGTTCCGCACAAACTCGACAGGAATTAGTCACTTGTCTAACTTCTTCCACAGAGAATGGTAAGTTCTTAGCTCGGATCCAGTGAGTCATCCTTGTTATACCGGGGTGGCATAGATTATTGTGCAAATAAGTCAAGTCAGGTCGAGAGTTGATAGCTGCACTTATGCGGGACAGCGCGTCTGCAGGAGCATTCTCACAACCAGGACGATACACTATGTCGAAGTTGAAGCATGCCAGTTCGAGTCTCCATCTCATTATTTTCTCGTTCTTTATTTTGCTCTTGTGTTTTTGATTGAACATAAAAGATACGGAGCGTTGGTCAGTGATTATCTTGAAAGGTCTTCCAATGAGGTAGTGACGCCAATTCTTTAGACTCTCAACAATTGCATATGCTTCCTTTTCAATTGAAGCGTGTTGAAGTTCTGACTTGTTCAGAGTTCTCGAGAAGAAAGCGATAGGTCGTCCTTGTTGACTTAGCGTTGCAGCTATAGCAAAGTGAGACGCGTCCGTTTCAACAGAAAAAGGTACATTGTCTTGAATAGCAGCGGTTGACGCTTTCAGTATGTCACGCTTCAGATTTTCAAATGCGGATACTTCGTTATCTTGAAAAGGAAAGTTGTTCTGTAAAAGTGGCCGTACTTTCTCTGAGAAATTAGAGATCCACTTACTGTAGTAAGAGAACATGCCTAGAGCACGTTGAAGGGAAGCTTTGTCGGTTGGAATGGGCAATTCAACAAGTGGCTTCAGACGCTCGGGGTCAGGTTTTATTGTGTTATTGGATATAGTATAACCAAGTAAACTGACAGCAGTAATGGAAAACTTGCATTTTTCCATATTAAGTGTAAGATTGTACTTCTCGGTGGCTGATAGAAATTTCTTCAGATTCTCATCATGCTCCTTCTGATCTCGTCCACAGATTGTGACATCATCAAGATAGGGATAGGTGCCTGTGAGTTTCTCATCTTCAACGATGCGGTCTATTGTTCTCTGGAAGCTTGCTACACCATTAGTAACGCCAAAAGGAACTCTAAGAAAATGATAGAGTTTTCCTGAGGCTTCAAATGCTGTGAAGTGTTTTTCCGAGTCCATGATAGGTATCTGGTGATACGCACTCTTGAGGTCAATCACACTGAACACTTGGTTTGTTGAGACTTTAGCAATGACATCTTCAATCCTCGGCAAAGGATACGCATCTAGATGTGTGAACTTATTGATGGTTTGAGAATAGTCAATTACCATACGAGGTTTATGTCTTCCATCTCGTACAACGAATGCTTGAGCGCGCCAGGATGAGTTGCTTCGTTCAATGATTCCATCTTGTAGCATGCGTTCTACTTCGGTGTGGATAAATTGTTTGTCTTCGTCTGATTGTCTCCTGCTTTTTGTAACTATAGGATAGCAATCTCTTGAAAGGTTAGAGAATAGTGAGACAGGTTCAACGTTAGCAACAGCCAAGTTGCAAATTTTCAATGGTGGACGTGAACCGTGGAATTCTATCTCAAGTGAAGAGTGAGCTTGGAGCAAGTCATGTCCAAGTATGACGTCACAGCAGAGATTGGACATGATCAGCAAAGTAACATTCTGGTAGGTGTTGTTGAACACTTGTAATGTCACTTTACATTGTCCAGAAATGTCCGTGGACAAGGAAGAGTTAGCCATACTTATTTTACCAGAGTAAGGTAATGGTTTGATTTTACATCTGGACACTAGAGCTTGGCTTATAAAACTGAGTGTTGAACCAGTATCGACAAGAGCTTTGAGAGGTATATTGTTGACGGTGATATCAATAGTAGACTTTTGTAAACTGTTGGGTGACGCCGCAGTAACAGGAGCAGTATAACATGTCAGAGCAGCAGAAGTCTTGTTGTGTCGCGGCTTATGTGCTGATTGAGTGACTTTGATTGACTTTGACTGACAGACTTTCCCGTAATGTCCTGTCTTGGAACAAATAGAACATTGTGCCTCCTTGGCAGGACAAGACGACCGGGGATGCCACTGTTTACCACAAAAGTAACAAGTCTTGGAAGTAAAGGCCACAGTATTGTCAGTGGATTCTAAATTTTGAGATGCAGTGACATTGGGCACACAACTAGTCTGGTAACTAGACGATTGAAATTCAGCCAGCTCCATAGCTCGGGCTTGATTGAAAGTTTCATCTAGAGTGAGAGTATTGCTCTCAAGGAGGCGCTGTCGAATGCGGTTGCTTGATAACCCGCTGATAAACGCATCACGAACATACTCTTGTGTGTAGGTATCAGCTGTGACGGCTTCAAAATTGCACTCCTTGCTCATTTGCTTCAACACTTGTAGGTACTGGTCGACAGTTTCACCAGAGTTCTGTAGACGCGTTGCTAAGCAATGTCGGGCATAGATGACATTCTTAGGTTTGACGTATAATGATTCGAGAGCGGCAAGGGCTGTAGCGAACGTAGATTTGTTGTCAATGAAGGCGTAGACGTTAGGTGCAAGAAAATTTGTCAGAAGAGTCAGCTTGTCTTCACTCGTCACGTCTTTGATTTTAGCGACAAAGTTCTGGAACGTTTTCTTCCAGTGCAACCATTGCTTGTCTGCTGATGTAGAAGTAGGCTCTACAGCAAAGCGTTCGGGTTGTAGGTACTTCTCCATGTTGAAAGAATACGACAATTTTTGTACTTTAAATTGAAATGAAAAATAGATGTGAACGTTTGTACATTATTTTATTAGGACTTGGGAAAAGTTTTAAAGTACAAGAATGATGTGTAGCTGAAGAGTGTCAGTTGGAGAATGGGATCGTTGGACCAGTCTGCTCAGAGGAAGACTGGCCGAAGTAACACTGGTTCAAATTCTCCAATATTATCACACAGGTTGATCATTTGTGTAAATGTTAAAGAGAATAGGGGCAAGCACGCTTCCTTGGGGTAGACCATTTTTTTGTTTTCTCCAACGGCTTTTCTGATTTTGTAGAGTTACATAGAAAGTGCGGTTTTGTAAAATGTTTCTGATAAATATTGACAATTGGAAGTCTTTCGTAGTTTTGTATATTTTTGCTATTAGTCGCTTATGATTTACAGTATCATATGCTGCAGTAAGGTCTACAAATGCAACGCCAGATATTTGATTTCTCTCAAAACCATCTTCAATGTGTTGGGTTAAGTTCAAGATTTGTCCACCACATGATCTACCAGGCCTGAATCCTGCTTGTTCTTGAATTAAATTTTCATCCACAGTTTGTAGAATACGGTTTAGAATCATGCGTTCTATTAATTTAAACAGGTGACACAGAAGTGATATAGGTCTATAACTCTTTGGTTCTGAAGGTTCTTTTCCAGGTTTCAAGAGAGCAACAACATGGGATTTCCTCCAAAGTTTTGGGATCTTCATTGATTTTAATATATTGTTGAATAGGTCTAGTATCCATTGATTTGTTAAAGGACCAAACTCTTTTTTTTTATAGTTTGCGCAAAAATGGTGCCATGCGCCAGCCCACAGTGCCTTCTCCATGAAGCCGTTCCTGGCCAAGTACAACATCCTATAGTGTTGGAACATCCTCCTTACTCACCCGACCTGGCCCCGTGCGACTTTTACTTATTCCCAAAAATCAAATCTGCCCTGAAAGGTACCAGATTTGACAGCGTAGATGCCGTTAAGAAAAAAACCGGCAGAAGTCTTGAAAGGCCTCACACAAAATGACCTCCACCACTGTTTCGATGAATGGAAAATTTGCTTAGAACGCGTTGTAGGGATAGAGGAGGGGAGTACATTAAAGGGGATAACGACTAAAGTTGGGTAAGTTAAACACACAGCGTTTTATGGGAAAAGTCTACGAACTTAATAGCCACTACTCGTATATATACAAATAATGGTATATTTGGTGTATTAACAATAGATCACTGGTAATCCAGCCCCATCTTCATAAGGTAGACTCCTAACGATTTTTCTGGAACCTCTGAGTCTAAGAGAGACTATGTACTCTGCCCTCATCCATTTCATTTGAGACTGGGGTTTTACGAGTTCCCTCCAGGTGCTGGACCTTCACAAACGAGCCACCCACATCAACTTCTTGGGTTGGGCCAGGAGTTCGAATTTGAATGGCCACCCATGCGAGTCCTCCCATCGCTGGACATTACTTAACTTCAGCAGAGACGGATCGAGAAGTGGTGTATTCAAAGAGCCATCGACGCTAGCGTAACTACGGCTTTTATTTTACAGGAAAAAGCTAATTATCTAAGCTTTGAGAGAACAAAAATCTCTAATTCATATAATTAAATGTCAAATAAAGTTGAGTAAGGTATAATCTCTAATTAACTTGCAAATAAAGTTGAACTCAAAAGTGAATTTCACTTCAAATAAAATAACAACATTCAATTTCTCAAAAGAACACGGTCATCTCAAAAGAACTCTACTTTTGCCACTTGTTATTATTCAATTTTGAATATTATGTTAGGAAAGGAGGTTTTACCCCTCCTAACTCTTGGCCTATGTTATCATCAGTGTTCATCCTACGTGCATTCCCACTTGTCCTTCTGTTTATCCTGAGTGCCCATACCGCCCCGGGCCAGGACACACTTGAGAATAAAGAAATCCCTTAAGAGGAGAGGGGAAATTAATTGAAACAAGAGGGAGCCTAGAAGGAGTTGAAAGGAAGCAGGGACTCGGAGCAAGAGTGAGGGGGAAGCAAGTACTGAGAGGAAGAATGAGGGAGTTGGAAAAAAAGAAGAAAAGGAGGACAAAGCAAAGGAAGAAGAAAGAGTAAGAGGAAAGAAAAGGAAGTAGGTACTGAGAGGAAGAATGAGGGAGTTGGAAAAAAAGAAGAAAAGGAGGACAAAGCAAAGGAAGAAGAAAAAGTAAGAGGAAAGAAAAGGAAGTAGGTACTGAGAGGAAGAATGAGGGAGTTGGAAAAAAAGAAGAAAAGGAGGACAAAGCAAAGGAAGAAGAAAGAGTAAGAGGAAAGAAAAGGAAGCAGATACTGAGAGGAAGAATGAGGGAGTTGGAAAAAAAGAAGAAAAGGAGGACAAAGCAAAGGAAGAAGAAAGAGTAAGAGGAAAGAAAAGGAAGTAGGTACTGAGAGGAAGAATGAGGGAGTTGGAAAAAAAGAAGAAAAGGAGGACAAAGCAAAGGAAGAAGAAAGAGTAAGAGGAAAGAAAAGGAAGTAGGTACTGAGAGGAAGAATGAGGGAGTTGGGAAAGAAGAAGAAAAGGAGGACAAAGCAAAGGAAGAAGAAAGAGTAAGAGGAAAGAAAAGGAAGTAGGTACTGAGAGGAAGAATGAGGGAGTTGGAAAAAAAGAAGAAAAGGAGGACAAAGCAAAGAAGAAGAAAGATAAGGAAAGAAAAGAAGTAGTACTGAGAGAGAATGAAGTTGAAAAGAGAAAGGAGGATATAGTAGAGGAAAGAGGAATAGGTATGAGGGAGTATGGGTTGGAAAAAAGAAGAAAAGGAGGACAAAGCAAAGGAAGAAGAAAGAGTAAGAGGAAAGAAAAGGAAGTAGGTACTGAGAGGAAGAATGAGGGAGTTGGAAAAAAAGAAGAAAAGGAGGACAAAGCAAAGGAAGAAGAAAGAGTAAGAGGAAAGAAAAGGAAGTAGGTACTGAGAGGAAGAATGAGGGAGTTGGAAAAAAAGAAGAAAAGGAGGACAAAGCAAAGGGGGGGGAAAAAAAAAAAGGAAGAGAAGAAAGAGTAAGAAGAGAAGAAGAAAGTAAGAGGAAAGAAAAGGAAGTAGGTACTGAGAGGAAGAATGAGGGAGTTGGAAAAAAGAAGAAAAGGAGGACAAAGCAAAGGAAGAAGAAAGAGTAAGAGGAAAGAAAAGGAAGTAGGTACTGAGAGGAAGAATGAGGGAGTTGGAAAAAAAGAAGAAAAGGAGGCAAAGCAAAGAAGAAGAAAGAGTAAGAGGAAAGAAAAGGAAGTAGGTACTGAGAGGAAGAATGAGGGAGTTGGAAAAAAAGAAAAAGGAGGACAAAGCAAAGGAAGAAGAAGAGTAAGAGGAAAGAAAAGGAGTAGGTATGAGAGGAAGAATGAGGAGTTGGGAAAGAAAAGGAGGCGATGAAGGAGGACAAAGCAAAGGAAGAAGAAAAAGCAAGGAGGAGTAAGAGGAAAGAAAAGGAAGCAGATACTCGGAAGACGAGTGAGGAGAATGGGAAGGAAGAGAAAAAGGATTCGAGGAGCAGGAAAGGAGGGTAGCAGGAGGAGAAAAGGGAAGGAGAAGGAGGAGGAGGAAGATAAGGAGGGGAAGGAGAAGGAGGAAGAAGAAGAGGAATATAAGTAGGGGAAGAAGGAGAAAAGGAGACGGAGGAAGAGAAGGAGAAAGAAAAGGAGGAATGAGTGTATAAATAAACAGAGATAGAGTAACCACCAAGAGGAGAAGGAAAAAGAGGAGAAAGCGCACAAGTGAAAAAGAAGCAGGGATGAGGAGGAAGGAGGGAAAAACGAGTAGGAAAATGAGGAGAAGTACAGAAAGAGAGGAAAGAGGAGAAAGGGAGGGGAGGAATGAGTGGATAACTAAAGAAGAGGAGGCATACAAATGAAATAGAAGCAGGTGATGAGGAGGAAGGAGGAGAAAACGAGAAGGAGATTGAGGAGAAGTACAGAAAGAGAGGAAAGAGGAGAAAGGGAGGGGAGGAATGAGTGGATAACTAAAGAAGTGGAGGCGTACAAATGAAAAAGAAGCAGGGATGAGGAGGAAGGAGGGGAAAACGAGTAGGAAAATGAGGAGAAGTACAGAAAGAGAGGAAAGAGGAGAAAGAGAGGGGAGTAATGAGTGGATAACTAAAGAAGAGGAGGCGTACAAATGAGAAAGAAGCAGGGGATGAGGAGGAGGAGGAGAAAACGAGTAGGAAAATGAGGAGAAGTACAGAAAGAGAGGAAAGAGGAGAAAGGGAGGGGAGGAATGAGTGGATAACTAAAGAAGAGGAGGCGTACAAATGAAATAGAAGCAGGTGATGAGGAAGAAAGAGGGGAAAATGAGAAGGAGGAGATATAAAGAAAGAGGAGGAGAAATGAGTGGATAAATAAATAGAACAGAGTTGCACACAGATGAGGTTGGGAAGGGTTGAACGGGGTTGGGAAGGGTTGAATGGGGTTGGGAAGGGTTGAATGCAAACACGCCGAGCCTGTTCCTTTATCTCAAGTTCATAGCCTGGTCCCTAGTGTCTCCTCTACCTTGACAGCAAATAATATGCTTTTAAAGTTTAATCGAATTATTTTTTCGATGTGTAATAATAATAAAACTTTTTAGTGGAAGTAACCACCAGGCGAGGTTAATGCTCAAAGCATTTTCTACCACCTAACCCTTAGAGTCTTATTATTAAGTGGTCACAAACTCAAATTAATGAGGAAAAATTTATAATCTAGGTGGGTTTTGAACCAACGGATCTCTAAGCTACTTGGATTACCAGACTTGTACGTTAACCACTTGACTACCAGTGCACTGTAGGTGTGGATTCTGTGGATGTCGATAGGGAATTATATGGATCAAATAACAAAAAATGAGACTACGTATTCACAAGTCCGCCGCCATATCGATCAAACTACTGAGGTCGGTCGTTCCGGATAATATCTATTCTCCAAGACGTTTCAACTGCATGTTGTCTTAGTCAGTCATGTGGAAACTGTGTCAGTACGTCGTCCTACACATGTTGTGTGTTTTGTGACCACTTGGGAATCACATCCAGAGTTCAATTATATGATGGTATAGAAAATAGAAAGCTCATTTCCTTTGTAGTTCTTATCTTTTTCCATTTTTCATCGTCTACCGATATCGGAGAACATATTGTTCTGGAAATAATTTTTTCGCTCTCTTACGATCTCTCTCTTTATTCTCTTTCTCTCTCTCACACACACTCTTTCTATCTCTCTCTCTTACACGCACTCACTTTCTATCTCTCTATCTCACTTTCTAGTATCTCACTCCCTTTATCTCCATCTTGCTCTCTTTTATATCTATTTTTCTCTCTGTACCTCTCTCTTTCTCTGTCTTTTTATCTCTACTTATCCTCTCTCTTTTACAGTATTTACCTCTATATCACTTTTTTTTATCTCTCTCGTCATTTCGGTCTATTTCCTTTTTTCCATTTCTCTCTCTTCACTCCCTCCTCTTTTGAACTTTTCAGCTCCTAGTTTTCATATCCTAGTTTTCAACTTACTTTTTATCTACCTCTAGTTTTCATCTCCGTTTCACAGTCTCCTGTATTCCGTGTTAATAAAGTCGCATTCTCTTCCGCCCAACTCTTGCAGTCTCTCTCTGATGTCTCTACCCCCCTATGTTCATTTGTCAGCTCATTTATTTCTCTCCACAAATATTCTAATGCCTGGCGAGCACCCTCTCATACGTTTATTATTCATAGGATTGAGGGCATCAAAACTTTGCGGCCATACGGATCCTTTCCGAAGATTTTTTAGAGTGCTTAACTGCTTCTCATGCAGTTAGGTCATACTCTTCGCAGAGATTGTGATGGAGGGCAAGATAGATGGAAAAAGAGGGAGAATAAAATTAGGTAAAATAATAATAATAATATCGCTTTATTTATACTGCCCTATTAAGACTATTAAAGTCCCATTATTCCAGCAGTAGGACCAAGACATATTATTATGTGGTAAAAATCCCAAATGGGAGGACAACTTGTCATGTCCCGGTTGGGTTTTGAACCTACGACCTCTGGAACTTGTGGATTCACAGAGTGCCGCCTTTACCACTGAGCTATCGCGATAAGTGATATTAAAAGAGGAAGAACATTATCAAAAGATGAAAGGGGATGTGCAGGACCGTGATAAGTGGAGAGTAGTCGGTTGATACCTGTTTTCGAACAGCTTTAGATTATGCAATATAAATCATGCAGTTGATTGGCTATGACGCCCGGGGTTTACCCTCTATTCGCAAACCAGCCACTCTAATGAACCTCACAGAGATTGAGAGGGGCGGGAATAGCTAGCATCACGAGGGTTCGAATTTGAATGATCACCCATCCAAGTCCTAACCTCGCTGGACGTTGCTTCATTTCAGTGACAGAACGAGAACTGTATCCTCAACGTGCCATCGATGCTAGTTCATTGTAGGATAAAATATAAAGTGCTAATTATTTTATGTCACAATTATTAGTGGGTAGCATTGAGCATTGACTCTACGAGAACTAATGCTAATTCATCATATCTCCAACCAACCATCTTCGTCCCATATCAATCTTGTAATGCCGCAACTGACCGTTACCCACTCTACAACTTTTATTTATTTATCTTTTTTATATATATCTGTACCCTAGAGTTAAAGAGTCGCAACTCCAATTTTTTTCGAAATTGAGTTAAGTTCGTGATATGACCTTGTAGACAATCCGATATGACAATCGGATTCACCATGATTTATTTTGTAACATGGAAAAAGACCGCAGAATCCGCAGATCCATTCCATATAAGAAAAAAGGAAAAAATAAAATTAAGAAAATCGTAATTCCAAAATTATGGATTTTTATCGTGAAAGACAGTTGTAAGTCCATTTAATCAAAAATCGTGGTGAATTAAAAAGTAGCAATTCCCCATGTGTGTTTATCCACCATTGTAAGTCCCTTGGATCCGAGATAGAGACTCATTTTCGTTGAATTAAAGAACAGCAAGTCCAGATTTTTTCTCCTTGGAACTGGCGGGATTCTCAAAATTGGTCCACAAGTCAAGATCTCCGTTAATTTAAAAGACTGTAAGTCAAGAAAAGTTCAACTTTGCCTAATGTTTCTGCTGATAACTCGTAACCAGTATAAAATAATAGTATTAAAGTTTAATAAAATTTAAGAGGATACTATTTCCTATTATTCAGTATAAAAGAAAAAAACAGTTCTGTTTTTAGAAACAAACTAACGAAAAGAATTCACAAATGCAAAAAGTTGAAATCTTTTTTTTTTTTTTTTTGAAAGTTTACGGAACAAGTTCCATTTGTACAAAACAATAATCTTAAAATTAAATAAAAAATAATTTTAAAATTTTAAATCCTGGCTAGATTTTACAATTCTAAAAATACCTAAAACTACTTACCAACTAGTAAAATTAAACAGACCAAAGTATGAAGTCAGAAATGAAACCATTTCATCATTTGCATAGAAAAAGACATCGACTCCAGCACCGCTGATTAAATTACCACCCTAATTGATCTAACGAGGCTACCGTAGGCCCCGACATCCAAAGTGACAGAGCCAAAAAAAGGATTCGAACCCGGGTCACCTTGAGTGCAAGACGAGCATGCTACCAGGCTACCCGCTACTTAACTTGAGTGATAGAACCAGTGTATACAAGGTGCCCATGCCGTTGGCTTATTTTTAGTGTTTGAATATGGAAAATATTACTCCCTGTTTATAGTCCCCCAGCCAGACTGCTGGTCTGCTCCCTGTTTATAGTCCTCCAGCCAGACTGCTGGTCTACTCCCTGCTTATAGTCCTCCAGCCAGACTGCTGGTTTACTCCCTGTATATAGTCCTCCAGCCAGACTGCTGGTCTACTCCCTGTTTATAGTCCTCCAGCCAGACTGCTACTCTACTGTCTGTTTATAGTCTCCAGCCAGACTAAAATACCAAAAATATAATAATAATGCTATAATAATAATAATGGAAGATAACCACCAGGCAAGGTAAATGCTAATATTAAGAGTTTGAGTATGGAAAATATTAGAAGTTTAAATATGAAAAATAGCTTCGGTAGTTCGGTGTACTTTATGGAAGGTGAGTATAAAAAGTAAAGAATTTGGAGCATGAAAGTCGGGATAGCTGAAAAGGAATTGAAGCGTGTGATTGTTTGACAGTATCATCATTCGTCAGGGTATACCCATCAGAAGACAAAACAGAAGGAGTAAGTAGGTATGTATGTACATAATTATGAAGAAGTATGTATGTACTTAGAAAAAAAGAAGAGAGGCAATGTCTTAAATATACAGAGTGAAGGAAAAGTCTTGGGACGGATTTTTAGCTTTTTAACGGCTAAAGAATTCGACTCGAATTTTTGTATTTAGTTCTAAGCCAAGGTTACCCATTTTTTGGCGGAATCTAAATTTCTAGGGTGTATTGAAAGTGTTGATCGACACCAACTATCGATTTTCAAATGGAAACCTCTATTTTTTTATTTAATATTCGGAATCTGCGTAAAATTCTACACACAATCGACCCCTCATTTATTACCTACATTCATTTTTTTTTTTTTTTTGTAGAATATGATGTTCATAAATAATTTATCTTTATACAACAAACATGTCATGGTTCTTCTCCCGACACATGGTGCCTACCAAGCTCGAGGCATTTCCACGCTGGACTGCCAATGACAGTCGTTGGCGTAAGAATGCCCCGGCTCTGCATGGTATCACCACACGTGCGTTGTAACTTATCTGAAATTACGTCTACCAAAGACTTTTAAGGAGCAAGGACTCTGATTGTTAAGTCTCCTCTGTAAATAAATATCATTAAAAAAAAGACTTTTAGATTAACCCCTTTAAAATTCATTAAATTTATTTTAGATTAACCCCGCGAAATCTTAAAATTTTCTTCGGAGTAAAAGTTTGATTGTGATACATTAAAACAGTGTAATTTTATTAGTAATGCCATTTCGTAACAAAAAATATGGTGTTAACATGTTAACACCATATTTTTTAACCAAATTTTATAACTTTGTTTTCGTTTTTAAAACAATTATTACTTTTAGAATTTCCTATTTGGCGCGGAAAACTAGAAAATTGGTAATCATTCTATTGGGTATGTCAGGAGCGGAGTCAATTGATTTATTATTATTAACCATTTCTTGATATTAACATTTATGTCAAAACGTAAGGCTTAACTTAATGGGCTTGATATAAATCGACAATGACTGATGTTAAGGTAGGTCTGTAAGTCAGTGGTCAGTAGGGATTATTAGGATGATGGGGGTCTATCTTTTGGGTCAGTGTGGTTGCACTGCCCAATTCCACGAATGATTGGAGATTTCAATAGGTATGTGTCACTTTTGTTGGGGAGAGAGAAGAAGTTTTTGGGATTTTCTCTTCGACGAGTTTTAAAATTCCAAGAAAGGGTTAATACTGACGTCCTATAAAATAGAGGATAGCGGAAATGAGCCACTAGAGTGTGTGAGAGTGAGAGAGAGGATGTTGGGAATGAGGGCTAGGTGGAAGGTTAGTAGACATTCTGGGCTAAATTGTCAATTTAGACGAGTGACATTTAAATTGAAATGTAATCCTAGACGGAGAGAGAGAGGCGAGAGAGAGGAGAGAAAAAGAGAGAAAGAGAGAGAGAGAGAGAGAGAGAGAGAGAGAGGAGAGAGAGGGACAGGAGATAAGTGAGAGAAAGAAAGGAAAAAAGAGAGAGAGAGGATTTTTTTATTTTAATTTTATTAATTTTTTGATACAATAGTATAGTAGGACACTTGATATAAGACCTCCTAATATTCTACCTTTTTGTTAGGAGAGAGAAGAAGAGTGAAGAGGAAGAGAGAGAAAGAAAGGAAGAGAGAGAGAGAGAGAGAGATAAAAGAGAGAGAACCATTTCTGGCATTTCTCAGGGGTGCAATTGCCATTTCACTTTAAAAGTTAAGAAGATATTTTACCAGTGGCGGCTCGTCGGGTGAAGACACTGAAGACATTTTCACCTAATTTTGAACAGTGAAAACACTACTCATAATCCATTGAACATGGCACAATTGATCAAACTCAAAGAAAAAAAAAAAAAAAAAAGAGTAAGCTTTGTGTAAAATAGATCAATGCTGCTTAACATTTCATGTTACTTTCCAAGGAGAACACCAAATGTGAAGACAATTCGAAATTGTCTTCAGTTGTCCTTGAATCAACCAATCAGAGTTGAGTATTTCCAAGTAGGTATCATGAAATATTAGGCAAGAACTATATCTATGTAATATGCTACTGAGGACAGTCTTCAGTTGTATTCAGTTTACATTATCTACACGACCTCATACGAAATGTCACGAAGCCACATACCATGTGCGATGTCATGTGTTTTTGATATTAACATTGTTGCCAGTAGCATTATGCCAGACCTAGGAAACCAGTCAATAATTTAGCCTCCCATATCTAGCACAATCTTGTAATAAAAAAATAAAAAATAATAATAACGTAGGCGTTAGGAAAGCAGGATTTTGTGTCAGGAATTTTGGATATTATTTCTCATTTTTTGGGTTCTAGTTTTGTACATAGTTCCTAAACGATAGCCGATACCAATAAATTTTAACTATTTATGTATCTTGTCAACTATAGTCTTAAAAAGGACATCTCGATTGAAGTCAAATCTCGGAAATAATTATTTAATGTAGGTACCGAAATTGAGCCAAATAAGATAATCTGGTATCTAGTTGTTCCAAGAAGTTTTTAAATAGGGACAATGGTGGTCCTGTTTAAGATCCTGACTATGGAACCACTTTTAAAAAAATCATGAAATTAGACGTGTTGAAATGAAATTCTCAAGAGAAAATTCTGTTCAGGCGGTGTAGTATTATTTTTTTAAATAAATAAATTTAATACGTCTTACGTGATTTGAGGGATTTCTTTAAATTTAAAATATAGCTCTTGAAGTTTGTAGAAATTTAGCTATGAAATTAACTTGGCAACATTGTATCTCTTATCTTTAGAATGTAAACAAAACGCACTTTTTAAATTTTATTAGATTATTTTCAAATCTTTTCAACGGTAATCAAGTGACTTTTAATCGGTGTAACCATGCGCGGATATAGCCCTCTTGTACTGGGGGGGCACAATCGCACAATATACCTAACTAGCGGGTTGCACCCGCCGCTTCGCAAGCCTATCACACACACTCACACATACACACACACACACACAGATACACACACAAATGTCAATATTTTTCGTGTCACCCATCCATTTCTTGTCCTTACTGGAGCTCAAGAATGGCTCATCAGAATTTCGCGATCAATATGTCAAATGAAGACTCCAGCCCTTGAAAAAACATTCCCGCTTTGAGTTGATAGTTCGTCACGACAGATTTCGAGAAAAAATGTCATTCAGGTGAAAAAACGTAAATACTTTTTGTTTACCCATCCATTTTATGTCCTTACTCAACGTAGCTCAAGAACGGCTCATCAGAATTTCGTGATTGATATCTCAAATGAAAAATTGAACCCTTGCTTAAAACTTTCTCTTTTTGAGTTGATACGCCGCCGCCGTGGCGCCGTCACGATAAATTTTAAGAAAAAAAAAAATGTAATTTCGGTCGAAAAATGTGATTTTTTTGCGTCACCCATCCATTTTTTGTCCTTACCCCATGTAGCTGAACCCTATATTCCCTGATCCAAATGGAGCTATAGGTAAAATTTCAGGTTTCTCGGACAATCTGTGTGGATTTGACAACTTTATTATTTAGTTATTTCTTATTGGTCTTAGAATTGGGAATTATTTTGGGTCCCGTGCCCCCTAGCTTATTGAGATCTTTTTTTTACGGGATTAGTCTTAGAATTGGGAATTATTTTGGGTCCCGTGCCC
This sequence comes from Bactericera cockerelli, assembly GCA_024516035.1. Taxonomy (NCBI): domain Eukaryota; kingdom Metazoa; phylum Arthropoda; class Insecta; order Hemiptera; family Triozidae; genus Bactericera; species Bactericera cockerelli. Next base: position 51,465,353 of record CM044956.1, read on the forward strand.
CCCTAACTTATTGAGATCTTCTTTTTAACGGAATTAGTCTTAGAATTGGGAATTATTTTGGGGCCCGTGCCCCCTAACTTATTGAGATCTTTTTTTTACGGGATTAGTCTTAGAATTGGGAACTATTTTGGGTCCCGTGCCCCCCTAAATTATTGAGATCTTTTTTTTAACGGGATTAGTCTTAGAATTGGGAATTATTTTGGGGCCCGTGCCCCAATAACTCATTGAGATCTTTTTTTTTTACCGGATTAGGTATAATGAAATTTGAGAAACACCGCTTACCGAAAAAAATCTGGGGGGGCACGTGCCCCCCGTGCCCCCCCCTATATCCGCGCATGGGTGTAACTAGTTAATAAAGTTATTTCCCAGTATTTGATACAGGATAGAAACATTATTCCTACCTGATCTGACCTGTGCTTTTCATAATAAGTTGAATATGAAGTAGCTATGTACTTCTTTCAGTGTCAGAAATAACATTATAATTATGCAGGTAGCTAAGCACACAGCTTCCAGTGAAGTACTTAAAATTATAAGGCAATATCTGTGTTTTTCATAAATAGTCATTTAAACATCAATGGTAACACAAATTTAAGCTGATTTTATATTTGTAGTAAGTATGTTTTCTTAGATTTATTTTGTAATCTGGTGGTGGATTTTCTTCCAGTTTTGGATTGTAATTTTTAGTCTTCAACTAACTTTCTTTCCTTCCCAGTTCTAACCCCTCTTTAAAATGTTGTACCTACCTATCTACTGAGGTATAATCCTAATATTTTTATTTTAATTCCTTTTTACCAACTTTTAGTTAATATTTTTTATTAAGATGAATAAATATTTTTTATTAAGATGAATATTTCAAAGAAACAATGAGATTCCCACAAAATCATGGGGTTCAAACATTAAAAGTAACCCCCTTCAGATTAAGAAGTAATGAGGATAAGAAAGATATTATGATTACTGGATGTCCAATTTCTCCAATTACTATAACCACCACTAAAAATGTAAAGCAAATGCCTGCCCCACAGCCATACAGTTCAAGCCTGAATGGCTTATGAAAAATTAATGGCTGTGTACCAGCTCAAGTGTTGACAAATTGTTCTGCTGGCCTTGTTTATTTATTAAGTACCAAGTGTTTTCCAAAAAAAGTACCTATAAAAACTTATATGATGCAAAACTGGTATGAGAGAAAATCATGCTCTGCAGGGAAACAGCTATAACTTACAATGGGCTGTGTTTATGAGACCATAAGAACTAAGATCTGATAAATTAATAATTTTATTTTTTCAATACTTCTGGGTATAATTTGTCTTCACCTAGTCTTGAAGTCAGGAGCCGCCACTGTATTTTACAAATAAAAACAAAGAACTTGGGATTTACGAGGTTTGGCTATTAAATTCGTAGATTCTTCCCATAAAACGATGTGTGTTTAACTTACCCAACTTTAGTAGTTATCCCCTTCAATGTACTTCCCTCCTCTATCCCTACAACGTTCTAAGCAAATTTTCCATTGATCGACACAGTGGTGGAGGTCATTTTGTGTGAGGCCTTCCAAGACTTTTGTCGGTTTTTTCTTAACGGCATCTACGCTGTCAAATCTGGTACCTTTCAGGGCAGATTTGATTTTTGGTAATAAGTAAAAGTCGCACGAGGCCAGGTCGGGTAAGTAAGGAGGGTGTTCCAACACTGGGGTGTTGTACTTGGCCAGGAACGTCTTCACGCAGAAGGCACTGTGGGCTGGCGCATGGCACCATTTTTGCGCAAACTTTTGTCATGTTGAAATTTTCGTACAAAATTTGTCTCACACATTCTTTATTAATTTTAAGTCTATCAGCCATTAGTCTAAGAGTTAATCTACGGTCAGAACGAATCATAACATCAATTTTTTCAATGTTTTCGTCATTTTTTGAGCTTTGGGGGCGACCAGGACGTGGATCGTCCTCAACATCTTCCTGACCATCTTGAAACCGATTAAACCACTTATAAAGCGTTGATCTTTTCAAACATGACTCCTGGTACACTGTCTTTAACAAAGAAAATGTTTCACCAGCATGTTTTACGTAAAATTCAAAAATCACTCGTTGCTCAACGTTTGTATCAATCATAATTCCGGCAAAATTAAAAAAGGTGTCTTGCGCGTCGGGCTGTCACAACAGAACTAATTACAGTACAGACATGTGACAGCTATCAATGAAAACACAAGACTTGAAGCTGTCTAAATATGTTTATCATATCTTCCTAGCACGGACAGCTTTTGCGTAGCGGCTCGCGTCTACGAACTTAATAGCCAAACCTCGTAGGAATGTTACAATAGTTAAGAAATAAAAGTTGACCCAGACATGTGTCTCAAACACTAACTTGTAAATTTAATTCAACTTCCGCGTAGAAACAGAAAACAATACTACCTCATGATCTAAAGGTTGTCAGTTCGAACTCTGCCGGCGCGGAATTATGTAATAACTAGCGGGCTGTCGCCCGCTTTGCGGGCCGAGGCATGGCCGTGCGGAGAAATAGCGGTGAAAGCAAAAAATCCTTTTTCGCCAATGGCAGATGTTGTAGTGGGAATTTCGAAAAATTCCGTCTTACTGCACATCTAGACTATAAGACAAAGCTACCTACCAAATTTCAGCTTCCTAGGACTTACGGTTTGGGCTGTAGAGCGATGATCAGTCAGTCAGTCAGTGACTTTGACATTTATATATTAAGATAATAATCAAAGTAGAAGGTAAAAACCATGCGAGGTTAATGTTCAAAGCATTTTCTACCACCTAACCCTCTTATGTGGTCACAAACTCAAATAAATGACGAAATACACTTCCACTTATGGACACAATACTTCCTCGTTTTGAGATTTTATATTAAATCACTTGTATCTCCAAAAACACTTAATCGATTTTCTTCAAAAGTGTTATATAGCAGAACACCGTTTTTCCTAAATTATTGATCCCACAAAAACTTCTGTATCGGCAAGTTGTAGGCCTTATTTTGTACATTTTTGTGCAAAATTTTGGATTTTCTGAAATATCAGAGCTAAATCATATATTTTAATAATAAAAAAAATATGAATGCACTATGTAAAATACGCATAAATCAAATTATTGATTACAAATTTTCATCAAATTATTGTGGTCAGGCACATGACCTCAGGAATGTAGGTATTTAACAGACAGACACAAAATCAATGTTACTTATGAAACGTCCAGAAATATGAAATAAATTGAAATTGAATAAAAAAAATATTAGGTATTATTTTTACAAAAATGAACACAATACGAGTACTTCCGATTTTTTATGTTAAAAAATTCTCGGAGGTAAAATTCATGCATTGGGATTCGAACCAACAGATCCCTATACTATCTGGTTTACCAGACTAGCACCTTAATCATACTTGACCACCAATACAATTCATTTGCGTTAAATATTCCGCTACTTAAATGGGAGTGCCTATACAGCTACACCGAATCGATGATAACACAGTTCTGGGAAAACTTGAAACAAAAGAAAAATAAAAAAAGAAAATCCCTTTCATAAAATAACCTCAGTGCCCCTAGTTATTGTATTAATTGTATAATGATAATAATAAATCATTTGTTTAATTTTTCAATACTTTTTTTGTAAGATTCTCAAACACCCTAAGGATTATAAATTTTTCATAACGGATAATCTCTCCCATCGCTCATTCAACTAATTACAAAATTTAAATTCCCTAATGATGTTATCTCAAACGTGCCAAGTATTTATGGAATTTTAATAAAAAAAAAAAAGCCTGAAATAATTGGAAGAAGGGTGTGAAAACTTTATCCGTGTAGAAAAAGCAGGTACAGCCGTTGGGAGTATAAAATATAATTATGCGTTTATATACTTGAGGATGTATATTTATTATAACAAAATAAATTTTATTTTTCAATAATTTAGGGCTTAGTATTGAAATATATTCAGGATTATTAATTTACAAAATGAACTGGTGATTATTATACAGGGTCTCCCAATCTCACTCACTGAAAAGTCTTTTTGAAATCTAGAGACTCTGATTCGTCCAGAAATGTTATCAGCTCAATTTCGAAAAAACCGACCGAAAACAATACTTTCAACAATACTTCAACACCGAAAACAATACTACATTAGCTCAGTGGTTAGGCACTCGCTTGCCATGCGGAAGGTCCCGCGTTTGATCCCCCGTGCCGACAAAAAATTGTATTCTTAATTTGGTTACAGTAATACAGTTGTTTGTAAGGGATACCTTCCGGTGCGTTCGTGTTGACCCAGCACCTAAATGGGGAGTCAATACACTTCTCGCCCATCAGAGGGGAGGCATACTACGGGATGGGCAAGCTACAACACAAACCATAAGCGTCTACAGTAGCTCCTGTTTCATGGCTACAAAAAAAAAGGCTGTGAAACACTCATCTTTTTTTTATTATTATTATTAGATATCTTATGTGTAATTGTAGATAGGAGAAATGTAAAAAGAAGCTACTTACAGCACTGGACCTCGTCAGAGTTGTCCCCGCACTCATCTATGAAGTTGCACACCTTGTCCAGAGGAATGCAGAAGTCATTGGAACACTTGTAATGCGACACGGGGCACATGTAGGTCTCTGCAACCAAATAAATAATAATGAGATCGCCTTATTTATTCTGCCCGATCAGGACTCTTTAAGCTTTAAGTCCCAGTATTCCAGCAGTAAGCCCAAGACGTATTATTATGTAGTAAAAATCCCAAATGGGAGGGTCACTTCTCATGTCCCGGCAGGGTTTCGAACCCGCGACTTTTGGATTACCAGTCAGACTATACTGAGCTACCGGGACAGACATAATAAAAAGATCGCCTTATTTATACTGCTCGATCAGGACTTTTAAGTCTCATTATTCCAGAAGTAAGCCCAATAAAAATTCCAAATGGGAGGACTACTTGTTATGTCCCGACAGGAACCCGCAACCTATGGAATCTGTGGATTAACAGAGTGCCGCCTTTACCACTGAGCTACCGGACAGACATAAACAACTCTTTAGGTAATGCATAGGCCGACTTTCATTTGCATTCTTAGAGCCACATTATGAAACATGATTGAAATTAAGATAAGCCAGACACGCCCTCAAGTCGGAGTTTCAACCAATCACAGCGCACTATGACGTGAGTTAAGGGATAGTGTCCACTTAGATTAACCTTTTACGGTCCAGTGCATGTCCCACATGCAACCATAGAAACGCCGCTACACTCCAGTATAAAATTCACTAGAACAGTCCTTAAGGTCCAGTGCATGTCCCACATGCATTGTTTTGTTTGTTCATCAGGTCGAGTTGTTTCGGAAAGAAACGAAGCGCTACGGTCCAGTAGATTTTTTCTTTCAAATTACAGACCTCGTATACAGGGTGTTTGTAGAAGACCCAAACTTTTGACTTTGTAAAAAGAACAATAGATCCCCAATTAGCGATATGGGAGCTAAAAATGGGTAAATAATTAGGTATAAAACACTGTTAAAAAAAGGTAGGTAGTGGAAGTACAAAAAGACAATGTGTTGAAGAGGGTCGTGAAATCAATGCTAACAACGCCACCCTAGCTGTATCACACATCATCCATCTTTGTCTAACTCATGTCAACAAGTGTGCTAGAAAGAGACAGAGATATGCTCTGCAGAGGTATCTTTGACCCTCAAATAAACATATAAAGAAAATAAATTACTTACCACAAAGTAAATTTCGAATTTTCTTTGCTTCTTCTTTACCTATAAAACTATACAGTTTTCTTTGAGACATTTTTATAACAGAAATAAAGACGATAGAACAGGTACTACAATTAACCAACCTTCCGCAGGTTGCACTGATAATAATGTTTGTTTACACAGCTGTCTTACATTTTAGACACTTTTGACTTGTTCGTAAATATTCTACGGAATATCACGAATCGACTAGAATAAATTTGATAGGCTGATAATTAAAGGAAAATATAAAATGAAATCGAATAAAGTGAAGGGAAATCTTGCATGTGGGACATGCACTGGACCTTAAGGACTGTTCTTGTGAATTTTATACTGGAGTGTAGCGGCGTTTCTATGGTTGCATATGGGACATGCACTGGACCGTATGGGCAGTTCCAATTTTTTTTCACTAGAGTGCAAAAGGTTAAATCTAATCCTGTTTTTAAATTCAGCCCTCTGCTTGAAATATTCTCCCGCGCGTCTGTTCTTTGTCTCAAAGACTTGGAATTTTTCTTTATAAACCATTGAATCCTTGGGAAACTGCAAGCTAGCCTGGCTTGTAAGGGTTGGCTAGTCAGTTGAGTCAGTTCTCTGTTCTGTAGCAAGACACTGGTCTAGTCCTCGTTGAACGTCCCCCAGCGAGATTGTTAAAGAATTGCTGTTAAAAAATAGTTGTTTTTTCACTGTAAAATTAAGCCGTGTTTTTCTTTTGGATATTTTTTTTCCAGGTTCGGTATTCCAAATATTTCCATTTTATTCCAAATATTTAAAGTTTAGCTTCCCCACTATTCGTGAAAGAAAAATGCGTTTCGGTACTTTTAAAAATTAACAATGGACTTAACCTATAAAAGAAATGGAAGCAAGAATTTTATAATTCCACTTTGGTTAACCAAACTGGAAGAAGATTTTTCCTCTTCCAAAAGAAAAATGACTTTATTCCAGTTCGTCCATTTTATTGTAGTTGAATCCATTTTGGTTAGAAAGAAAAATACAGCTTCAGATTTCAAAAGAATGCAACTGAGTGTCGTTACTGGTTTTACTGGAAATACTCAAATTACAGCACGTGGCATAGTGAAATCTAAGTAAATTAATTAACATTCTAATGAAATCTAATTCACAGAAGCTTCACGCCTCAACCAATTAAACTGTTACTGTTTACTGTTTTCTCAGTAATGAAGGTGATTTACATAATATTTGTTTTGGCGTTACCAGGTTTGAGAAACAATTGAAATCATAGTGATTGGAACAGTGTCTTCACGTTACTGATTTGCATACAAATTAAACAGGAGCTAGTTGATCTGTTTTGAAGGCGGCAAGTTGTTGTACACAGCTCAGTGTAGAAAATTCCAGGGAATCCAGGGATGAGTACCTTGCTCGTTAAATAAAGCGAATTCAAAATCGTCCTGGCCTAAAAATCATCGAACTAGTGGAATTCGGACAAAATCGACAGAAAGAAATAATTATATGTCACAGCGATGGATCGCGATGTATTTTTTCTTTTAATTTAAACGCGTGCATTTTTGCTTCAAAAGGCTTTACATTCTATACTAAAGAATTTAGTAGTAAAAGATTTTTCCACTTTCGCAGGGTATTGTCAGTTGTAGCTATTAGGCTACAGCTGGAGGGGGGGAATGATGGTCTCCAGCCAACTTTATGTTGACTCGTCCTGAACCACATATTTTTATGTGCGATCAATCATCTTGAGGACTTGTGATGATTGTCAGTCTTTGTAGCTCAGTGGTCGAGTGTTCGAAACATAATATTACATCTAGGGCTTACTGCTGAAATAATATGACTTAAAAGTCCTAATCGGGTATTATGAATAAAGCGATATTATTATTATTATATTCTTTACCTCGTACATATTCTTTACCTCGTATATCATGTGTTTTATGGATATCCCATCATTCGTAGCACACTTGTACTTACTCACTAAAATCTTTTACCTCTTCACCCATTCATTGAAAGTAAAATATTACTTTACAGCCGAAAAGACTAAACCCTCATCAGTCATCATCTAAAAAACAAAATAAATACTTAATTAGGTAAATAATTATTTTAAAGCTCATCTTTCTGTACTCTGACATTTTGATGTTTTCATCAACAATTTTTTTTTGTTGTTGTGTTTTTCCAACTCTTCAAAATTCTATTAAATCAAACTTTTTCCCTTGCTTTAGTCTTTTCAATTGAGAATTTGACAAGTTAGTCTGGTTGACATATAAATCCATTCATTTCTCATAATCAGGAGTTTATGTTCGTTCCATTGCATTTCAATTCAATAAAAACGTATTAGTCTTCTTTGGTTACGACAAAAAGGAATAAAGTTTGGATATGACAAAAAGAAAAAGTCGGAGATGTGTCTGTAAGGAAAATTTATTATCATACTTACATAATATGTAGCTCGGGGATTGGTCGAATTTTATGAAGTCAAAATTAATCACGATTTGACCTATTTTTGTTTGCATTGTCAGCGCTACATCAGAAAGTGTTGAAGTATGGAAGAAATCATAATATATTTAGCGTGCGATTAGATCAGTTGTTAAGAACTCACTTGCCATGCGGAAGGTCCCAGGTTCGATCCCTCGTGCCGACAAAAATTGTAATTTGGTTACAGTTGTTCGTAAGGGATACCTTCCGGTGCGCTCGTGTTGACCCAGCACCTAAATGGGAAGTATTGTTTCACTTCTCGCCCATCAGAGGGGAGGTATACTATGGAATGGGCAAGCTACAACACAGACCACAAGCGTGTACAGTAGCTCCTGTTTCATGGCTACGAAATAAAAAAGGCTATGAAACGCTCATCTTTTTTTTTCGTCATCATCAAACGGGACTTTGATTGTCCTAATCGGGCAGTATAAATAAGGCGATCTTATTATTATTGTATCTTTTTTAAAAAAAAAAAAAAAAACTTACTACAGTCCAGTTCATCTTCGCCTTCCTCACAGTCCGGGGTTCGATCACAGCGCTTGAGGTTGTCAATGCAGCTGTTTGCACATCGGAACTCGTTCGGAAGGCAACCTGGAAAATACATTATATCTATTAACACTATGTATTTATTACTATGCAATTTTTTTTTTTTATATACTCGTATAACTTAACTTAATGTTTTTTTTGTTTTTTGTTTTTAAACATTAATTGATTGATTTTTCTTCTTCTTTTTTTTTTACATATATTAAACATATTCAGAAAATTGTCTTATTCTGTTTTTTTTTTCTTAACCCTCTAATTCTCAAGTCAATGGATCTAATGATTGAGAATTGGTTGTTCACCCATACGAAGTTTTTGACTATACTGAAGGACTTGTTCCATTTGGCACTCAATACTGCTGAAATTCTTGTGAGGACCTTCTCAAATTCTTTGTGGAGTATTACACCTTCAATAATTTATTACTATGCACATTAAAATATAAAATAAACGAATACAGCTGAACCTGTGGATATAAGAGAACCCAAGGACCGGTAATTTTTTCTCTTTTAACCAGGTTTCTCTCGCAAAGCTAGATTATTTTCCTCTTATATTAAGGTTACTCTTTTATCCAGGTTTCTCTAATTGTCCTTAGTTTCTCTAATTCTCTAGGTTATTTTCCTCTCATATTAAGGTTTCTCATAAATCCGGGTTTCTATAAAGCTAGGATATTTTCCTCTCATATTAAGGTTTCTCATAAATTCAAAGCTAGGATATTTTCCTCTTATATTAAGGTTACTCTTTTATCCAGGTTTCTCTAATTTTCCTTAGTTTCTCTAATTCTCTAGGTTATTTTCCTCTCATATTAAGGTTTGAAGGTTTCTCATAAATCCGGGTTTCTATAAAGCTAGGATATTTTCCTCTCATATTAAGGTTTCTCATAAATCCGGGTTTCTATAAAGCTAGGATATTGTCCTCTCATATTAAGGTTTCTCATAAATCCGGGTTTTTCTAATAAAGCTAGGTTATTTTCCTCTTATATTAAGGTTTCTCTAATAAAGCTAGGTTATTTTCCTCTCATATTAAGGTTTCTCATAAATCCGGGTTCTTCTAATAAAGCTAGGAAGGTTTCTCTAATAGAGCTAGGTTATTTTCCTCTCATATTAAGGTTTCTCATAAATCCGGGTTTTTCCAATAAAGCTAGGATATTTTCCTCTTATATTTATTTTCCTCTTACATTAAGGTTTCTCTTGTATCCAGATTTCTTTTATCTATGTTCAACTGATGTACATTGAATATGAAGATCACGATTTTGGTAAAGCAGTAAAACAAGAACGAATTCATAATTATTATGGCATGACCCTTTCATTTTCGGTGCATATTATTAGGGGAAGTGTGCCTAGTATTGGACCCTTCCTAATATGGAATCCTCAGAAATTTTCGTAACAATGAGTCGGGTGGAGGCGGTGGGGGTTCTAATTCTTTTAATAATAATAATAAGTATCTTTATTTATTTTCATATACATTTGAATTCCATTACAGCTCCATGAAGTACTGTTGTACTTATCGGGAGATGTAAGTAATTTTCCATCACATCAGTTTTTTTTTTATAATTATTTTATTTTCATTGTTTTTCTAATTTTTACTTCTATTTTAGCCAATTATATTTCATTATTTGTATTAATAAGGTATTGTTTTAATTCTCGCTTCATTTTATTTTCATTTGGAATATTTCTTAAATTTGTTGGAATATTGTTCAACATTTTTGGAATTTGATGTTTGGTTAGCCTTTCGCCATAATTGTTGTTAAATGTGGGTGTTATATACAAGTATATTGTATGTCTTGTATTGTAATTATTTTCTTGTATTTTTCGATACTCTTCCATGTAACAGAGTTGGGTAGATTGTACTTGCAAGTACAAATTACAATTTTCAAGTACTTTACTTGAAATTGAAATCTCAAGTACAAGTACAAGTACTTGTGCCTCTAGTCAGTATAAATGCAAGTACAAGTACAAGTACTTGTACTTGTGATAGACAAGTACAAGTACCAGTACTTGTTGAAAATACAAGTACTGTTGAAAATACAAGTACATGTACTTGGACTTTTGATAGACAAGTACAAGTAATCTTGGTTGTACTTGTAGTCAATATGATTGCAAGTACAATTACTAGTACTTGCGATATGAACGACCAATTACATGTAATTGTACTTGAGTACTTGTGGTCAGTATATTTGCCTACCATACACTAGATTCCAAGAGAGATGGCCACTCAAAGTTTCATTGCTAGTAACTATCATACACTGTCCTGTCCTCAGTCCTCATACTGTCACCAAAAGTAAAACAGTTCAGTTCAAATTTAGTCATGTCTGACAGTGATATTAGTTCTTTTTTTGATTTAACATCAAACTCTGAAGAATCCAATCCCAACCCTTCAACTCTTGGATTAAAAAATTTAGATGGAAAATTTTTCTTCCTTGTTGAAAATAAGAGTGATGCTGCAAATAATAAAGTTGTTGGTCTTTCAATGTCGAAATTAAAGGACAATATAGTGCTTCGACCAATTTTTGAAACATCTCAAAAGAAAGCACGGACAAGATGCTGTTGTCCAATACAACATTCATGTCACAGAAGAAAGGAGATGCGTGCAGGGTCGGGCAAAAAAACATTAAAACCAAGCTGACTTCAACTCTTTGTTGTCAAAAGCGTTCATAAACTCCATGATTCCATTTCGAGTTGTGGAGGACAAATGTTTTCGTGAGCTTTTGAACAAATTAAACATCCAGGACCAAGGGCTCACGATCCCGAGCAGGCAGTGTGTTGTGAGGACAACATTTGATTTGTTGGAAAGCAGTAAAGAGCGTATCCGACAGTTGCTGCGAAATACAACGCATGTCTGTGCAACAGCCGACATATATTATGGTCGGGCAAGAAGCGCAGTTTCATGGGCGTCACCGTACACTGGAAAAGTGACGCTTATGAAAGAAGATCTGCTGCACTTCAAAAATGCATTCTATTTACTATGGAATCTTTGTGTTCATTGTTCGAGTTCCCAGCTCAGATTATTTTAAGAGTAGTTTTAAGTAATTATGAAAAATAAAAAATATGAAATCCTATTGACCGTATAAATAATTTAATAATATTGTCTTATTTATATTGCCGGATTAGAACTATTAAGTCCTATTATTCCAGCAGTTAGCCCATGACGTATTATTATGTGGTAAAAACCCTAAATGGGAGGAACACGTGACATGTCCCGGCTGGGTTTCGAACCCACGACCGCTGGATTCACACAGTGCCGCCTTTTGCAACTGAATAGGAACACTATTAATGGCTGGGTCGAGGTGCTCCTAATACTAATTCTTAGCTCATGTAGATGTAAGACATCTCTATATACATAAAACAGAAAAAAGGACTACCTACCTACCTGTGTTTGTTTGTTTGTCGGGAGTTGTTTAGCCAAAACGGTAAGAGATAGCAAAATATGTCTCAGAATTGACCCCCCCAAAACCATTATCGCTTTGTCCAGAAAAATTATAAAAAGTTCAAAAAGGCATTGCTGTCCAGCAGTACGGCCATGCCTTAGTAAATTTGAAATTTAGTCCCGTTGCAAAGCACGGGCAAACGGCTAGTTATACCTATATATTTCAGAATAATATGTATTTTAAAAAAGGAGATCCGACTAAGGAATATTAAACCTATCATTAAAACCTATCCGGACCCTAGTAAAATGCCAACAAGAATACCTTTTGGTTTCATACAGTGCAAAACAATATTTTGAACCATTTTCAATAAAAATTGAAATAATCGCTGAAATACAGGGTGTAACATTTTTGAATTCTGACCCTACCAGCTCCTTTAAATTGTATTGGATGGACATTAGATTCAAGTACTTGTACTTTAATGCTCGAGTACAATTAATTGTACTTGTATCTGTACTTGCTGGAAATGGGATTACAAGTACTTGTACTTGTTCTCACAAATACAAGTACAAGTACTTGTATTTGTACTTGCTGAAGGTGGGATTACAATATAAAAGTACTTGTACTTGTACTCAAAGTACAAGTACAAGTACTTGTATTTGTACTTGCTGAATTTGGGATTACATTGTAAAAGTACTTGTACTTGTGCTCACAAGTACAAGTACAAGTACTTGTATTTGTACTTGCTGAAGGCAGGTATCTACTAAAGGCTTTTAAAACATTCTTTGTGCTCAGGTGAAACTTTTTCTGATGTTTTGAGTCAAAAAGTGTTTCAAGTACTTCAAGTACTTGTGGACAGTAATTCAAGTACCAATGTACTTAAGTACTCACAACTCTGCCATGTAATAATGTTTTGTAAGTGTAACATATTATGACTCGTGTAATATGACCTCTGCTCAGTGTTTGATTACTTTTTGATGTCCTAATATTGAAACCCCCTGGTTGCAGCATTTGTCTTGTAAAAAAAAAAAAAAAAAAAAAAAAAAAAAAAAAAAATTGTCTTGTCTTACCTTTCAAAGAACTAAGATGATGACGATGACTACTTTTATTACATGGAAAAAAAAAAGATCATGTGGAGAAATGATTATGTTTATTTTTCTGTATTTCTAATACGTAACTTCTAATCGATTCTGTATATCTAATCGATATTAGGATAAAAAAAAAATTCTGTGTACTTTTTGAAATTTTAATTTTGATTATTTTTAAAATTGTTTACAAATAAAAAATACCCTTCTCTGTCCAAGTGAACACGACAACCCTTGTTTTTACACTTTCGTTCATTATTTTTCTTTTCCAAAAATTCATATATTTGTAAGGTTCGATATTAGTCTCACTTCCCCTTTGAATAGACATTATACATAATTATTATTATTAATATAGATAATATGAACCTGAAGGAAAATCTTATGAAAACAAACTTGCATTAATTCATGAATTTCCAGATTTGCATTCATTATTACTAAGTACTATGAAAGAAAATAAGACTCATTTCTGACGAATTTCTGATCTTTCTAGGTCGCAAAGTTTTTACGAATAGAATGCAATAATCTCCCTGTTGTGATTCAAACTTAGCAAATGGCACAGGTCATTTCAATTTTAAAATGTCAGACAGTGTTGTCGTATGAAAAAAACACCTATGACATTTGACCTGCTAGGTTAAATAAAATTCTACCACGTGCATTCAGACATCAGAGAGGACCTCTTTCAGACCAGATGTCAGAAATCTTTTATTTTTTGTTTTTTTTTTTCTGACAAACAGTCTTGACTTATAATTCTGAATGACCCGTCAGAAAAAAGAATTAAAGTTGAGTGTGAGAAAAATTAAATTTAAAAAAATGCTTCAGTTGCTATTTTGGTTCGAAAATATTTATACCGCACCTTTTTTGTATTTTGTAATATGAATTCAATGGTGATTTTTTATTTTTCAATTACGTATTTCAACTTACATAGAATTATACCTAATTATCTTCCTTTCCTTTATCCCGTATTATCTTATGTTACTATATGTATTAGGGTCGGCATTGTACAACGTCATGGTTAAAATTGGTTGGGTGTAGCACAATTTTACGGCTGGATGCCTTTCCTAACGCCAAAGATTCTATTTGGTTTTAACGTCCTAATCAGGACGGGGGCTTCACCATCCATTCGCTAGGAATCGTACCAGCTACCGACATTAACCTTACCCAACCTGGATTGGGCCGGAATTTTTTTTGTATATAAAGTTCTGCTAGACGCGAGATCGAACTCAAGATTCCTAGATCACAGGCAAGTCTAACAACCGCTACACCAAACATCACGGAGGCTAGCTAGGACTTAAAAGAACCATAAAAAAAATAAAAACAATTACTGAAACCACGATACTCCGAGACCAGATGAAAAAGGAGAAAAAAAGGTAATGTTCTACGTCCGATTAGTTTAAGGGAAAATCTCGTTTTCTGCATAACTTTGGCAATATGGAGAACAAACATTTTCAGTAACTTCCTAACTTTAAGTGGTGCATATTGAAAGTTCATTTTCAGCAAAATATTTTCAAAATGAGAAGTTGTGACTTGGGGAATACCTATACAGTTGGTTTGTCTGTTTGTGGAGTGATAACTCGTGAACGTTATTAACTGCAAATTCAGTAAAACTTTATTGAAATCTTAAGCATGGTAACGGAATTTGAGGGTTTGGTTTTTTCTATGGAGCAAGGTGGCGCTCAAAAATATATTTTGAAGGCAATATTTTTTGTATACGGTCGGTCCTGGATATAAGAGAACTCAAAAGAACGGAATATTTCTCTCTTAAATCCACGTTTCGCTTATAAAGAGGTTATTTTAGTAAAGCAACGTCCAGGGAGGTGAAGACTATATGATGCAGGCATTCCGGCTCAGCCCAGGCTGGGTGAGGTTAATGTGAGTGAGTTGCAAGTTTCTGAGTTTCCTGCGAATGGAGGGAAACACCCCCTCGTGATATGACCATGCAGTTGAAAGCGACGATGAACCGAAATTAAAAAAAAAG
The DNA here is from genome assembly GCA_024516035.1 of Bactericera cockerelli. Classification (NCBI taxonomy): domain Eukaryota; kingdom Metazoa; phylum Arthropoda; class Insecta; order Hemiptera; family Triozidae; genus Bactericera; species Bactericera cockerelli. The sequence continues at coordinate 51,480,434 of CM044956.1, forward strand.
AGATTTAAATATCTTATATCCAGGTTTCTATTATACCCAGGTTTCTTTTATATGCAGGTTTCTCTAATACCCAGGGTTCTCTTATATCCAGGTTTCTCTTTATATCCAGGTTTCTCTTAATACACGTTCCTCTTATATCCAGATTTCTCTTAATCCAAGTTCCACTGCAATACTATAATTATGAAATATTTTTAAAAAAGACCAATAATGGAGAAAAAAACTCACCACAAATAGCCACACTCTCGTCCCTGGCATTCCCGCACTCCGGGATTCCGTTACAGAGAGATGCCTCCAGCACACACTGGGTTCCGTTACAATGGAACACGGGACGCGTTCCGTTACAACTGATGCCTGGAACATACAGAAACATGAGATATGAGACTCCAGCACACACTGGGTTCCGTTACAACTGATGCCTGGAACATACAGAAATATGAGATATGAGACTCCAGCACACACTGGGGTTCCGTTACAACTGATGCCTGGAACAAACAGAAATATGAGATATGAGACTCCAGCACACACTGGGTTCCGTTACAACTGATGCCTGGAACATACAGAAATATGAGATATGAGACTCCAGCACACACTGGGTTCCGTTACAACTGATGCCTGGAACAAACAGAAATATGAGATATGAGACTCACAGGGTTCCGTTACAACTGATGCCTGGAACATACAGAAATATTAGATATGAGACTCCAGCACACACTGGGTTCCGTTACAACTGATGCCTGGAACAAACAGAAATATGAGATATGAGACTCCAGCACACACTGATGGGTTCCGTTACAACTGATGCCTGGAACATACAGAAATATGAGATATGAGACTCCAGCACCCACTAGGTTCCGTTACAACTGATGCCTGGAACATACAGAAATATGAGATATGAGACTCCAGCACACAGTGGGTTCCGTTACAACTGATGCCTGGAACATGCAGAAATATGAGATATGAGACTCCAGCACACAGTGGGTTCCGTTACAACTGATGCCTGGAACATACAGAAAGAGACCTGCATGGCAGTCAAGTGGTTAACGCCCTAGTCTGTTAATCCAGGTAGCGTAGGAATCCGTTGGTTCGAATCGCGTCCAGTGCAATCATTTTCCTTATTATTTTATGTTTGTGACCACATTATAATAACACTCTGAAGATTGGGTGGTAGACAATGTTTTGAGAATTAACCTCGCCTGGTTGTTAACTATCACTAAATAGTGTTATTATTATTATAAGATTCCAGTACACTCTGGATTCCATTACAATGAAAATGTCTGGAACATACAGGAGATGAATAAAGCACTAGAGAGGAAAACATGTAATTTTTATGTTAATTGAAGGAAAGAACTATATTACAGTATGCATTTTTCAGTGTTATGTTAATCATTCGGTATCATCGTTATTTAAATTTGTATTAATTATTTTTATTCTTCTCATTTTATGTTGTGCTTAGTTAATCCCGTTTCGCCCACTACTCTTTTTATTCTCTGAATATACTTAGGTAATTGATACACTTTTACATAAAATACAATAATTATGCATGTTTACATAATAATATTATATAAAATGTTCCAGCGCTCTACTGATACTGACCGCATTCGCATTAACCCTTTTACAACGACTTTTTCTGCAAAATAGAAACAATAATATATCTGTTCAAAATGCTCAATAGAAGATTGTATAAGCGCCTTATATTTGTTTTGGTTATGCAATGTGCAACACAATTGAGAATTTGTATCCCTATATCTTTGGGAATTTTGGAAGTTTCAATATATGACATAATTTTCAAATTGACCGACCTCAGTAGCTTGATCGATAAGGCGGCGGATTTGTAACCTGAAGGTCGGTGGTTCAAGTCCCAAGTTCAGCAATAATTTAGTTAAAGCGATTTTGAGTAGTTGTGACACAAATATGATAACTCAATTTTCATCTTACTGAAAGATATAATTGAGATGATGTGAGATATTTTCAAATATTACATATTCTGTGCTGGAAATCAAGGCTGTTGAATAAAGAAAGTTTGTCTAAGCCCTATTTTAAGCAAAATCCAGCAAGGTTATGACTTCGTAGGTGACCTCTCAAATTTAGGTCAATGGGTGCTATGTGTTTAAGCAAAATCCAGCAAGGTTATGACTTCGTTGGTGACCTCTCAAATTTAGGTTAATAGGTGCTATGTGCTATTCTAGGCACGTGAGATATAAATTAACGGATCCACTTCACTGAGGATCTTTGATGTTGAAGAGACGTTGATAATTATAGTGTACTTATACACTGAACGAGTGGGTACCTACCTACGCATTGGAAGCACTTGTGTTCATGATTGAGAGAACGCCAGACGCGACCGGTGCTAAGAAGCCGCGGAACTGCAGCACCTCCGGGCGAAAATGGAAAAAAGTGTTTTTTTTTTCAAGTTCTAGTAAAAAATTTTTTTTACAAGTTCACGAGTTATGCCAATTTTTACAATAAAAAAACACTTATGACTAGCTTATAACTACTTATCTAAATAGCTAACTACCTATCTAAACAATAATAATCTTCTTCTTTCACTCACCTTTTCCCAATTTTATTTGGGGTCGGCGTTCCCTTCTCTAATTCTACCCCGCCACAGCTTTCTGTCTAATGCTTCCTCTTGCCTCCAGCCTTTTTCTCTCATATCTTCCTGAACCTTGTCCCTCCATCTCAACTTTGGTCTTCCTCTTTTTCTCTTCCCTTGTATATCCATTCCCTCTACTTTTTTACCCACGTAACTCTCATCTCTCCTCTCAACATGCCCAAACCATCTCATTCTACTCTCTTGTATTTTCTTTCCCATCGAAACATTCAGTATCTAAACAATAATAATGATAATAATAAATAATATCGCCTTATTTATACTGCCCGATTAGGACTATTAAAGTCCAATTATTCCAGCAGTAATCTCAAGACATATTATTATGTATTAAAAATCCCAAAAGGGAGGATAACATGTCATGTCCCAGCTGGGTTTCGAACTCACTACCTCTGGAATCTTTGGATTCACAGAGTGCCACCTTTACCACTAAGCTACTGGGACAGACTTAATCTTTAAAGGGACAGAGCTACAAAGGGTTAATCATTACACATATCTGGCATATTAATTTATATGTTACTATAATGATTGGTAGTCACTGTGGCAGAGTGAGTTAGCGCGCTAGGCATTGCACACATGGTGACCTGGGTTCGATTCCCAGCGGGGGAGGATTTTTTCTGCTCTGTACTTGGATGTTCGGGGTCTACTCATACCTCGTGAGGAAAAATGAGTAGCTGCTTTGATGTGAAGCAGCGACCAGTGGCAGAATCATAGGCAAAAAAAATAATTTGTAATTTATTTGCATTAGTAATTGTACATAATAGGTATAATAGGTAACATAATTATATTTAATGCGACTACCCCACACTAATTGGAAGCAGTCCTCTTGTTTTGTGGGGTACTTTCATTTTTTAAAAAAGGTTTTTTTTTATCTCTAACTCATAGTAGGTAAACAATGTACAAAAAAAAATATAAGATATTGTAAATTAAAGTGGTAAGTCCTATGATTTTGCGCACCCCACTAAATTTGTGACATTATAACACACAAAAGCATTGTTTATTAATGATTGGCATGGTAAACAAACTAACACACTTAAAAATACTATCATTATTATTTAACACTTTATTGGTCTACTACAAGATACTTTCAACAAAATATAACACGAAAAAAAAGAACACAATAGAATATGTAGTGAACCAAGGGGCGAGGTTAAAGCCTGTGGCTTTCTCTTCCACCGAACCCCAAAATACTAAAAGAGTGACTTTAAAGATCCCATTTCAGTCCGGGTTTATGTGGAAGTACCCCCAAAAAAATTCCCACCGGCCGCCCCTGGTAAACACCATGTTCTTATTTTAACAAAGACCGCGTCTAATTGGGAAAATCCTGTGAAGTTCATAAGTATTGTGAAGTTCATAAGTCTTGTGAAGTTCATAAGTCTTGTGAAGTTCATAAGTCTTGTGAAGTTCATAAGTCTTGTGAAGTTGATAAGTCTTTTTCCTCTCACAGACAGAGCTGACAGAGTAATGTCATTATTATTTTCTCTTGGATTTTTCATTCTCTTGTCTAAAAGCTCTCATTTTTGTGTATAGGTACTTGAGTTACTCATTATTTCTTTGTTTGCGCTGCAGCTCTGTGAATTTTTCTTACCGAAAGATGCTATCAATTTTAAGAGAGAAAATGAACTTGAAATTCAGGATATGAAAAATAAATTTGAAAAATATTGCATACCAATAATCGTTTATAATAAAGGGATATGAAAATCTAGGTCACAGTAAGCTGAGTAAAATAATTGAATCATAAATACTAAAATATAATAATAGTCTTAATACATATACTGTTCTGCTGGATAATTTAAATATTGGAAAAAATATAATAATACTACTTATAAAATAATCGTATAAGTGTCTTTGGCTTTGTATCAAGTGAATCGATTTCAGCTTATAAAAAGTTAAGTTATAATATTTGTGTTAATCATTTTCGTGATGTCACAACTACTCAAACTCTCTTTACTAAATCTATGCTGAAACCGGCACTTGAACCACCGACCTCTAGGTTACAAGTCCGTCGGCTTATCGATGAAGCTACTGAGGTCGGTATTTTTGCTTATAAAGAACTTATACACACACATACACAATCATTTTATAATATGTGATAAGAGTAGTATAGGTATTTTATGTCACATAAATAAAAACACAATACTTCCGATTTCTAATATTAGACATTTATCGGAAGCTTTGTTACGACCATAATAATAAATATTTTTAACGTATAACACTCCTTTATTCTAAAAGTAAGATAAACTACTAGCTAAGCTTCTATTTTTCCCTTCTTATCTGTAGAAAAGTTTCCTGTTTTTTAGTATGCATTAGAGGAAAATCCTGGACCCCGAAGTTTTTTTTCCGATACAGGCTTAATTTTGCCGATCGGATAAACTTTATTCTATTCCGAGAAAAGTTTACCAAGTAACTTGATTCTTGATTCAAACTACATAAAAAGTATTTTAATTAATAGACTAATATTGTAAGTTTGTGCATTTTCATTTCGGTATTAGATCGGAACATTCTTTCCGCCAAGCCTGATGTACAGGCAGTAGCTTACTTTTTAATAAAGTCTTTTAATTATCGAGTTTAACGTTTAACATGAAAGGGCTTAAAACTTCAGAAAATTTTCTCTGAATGTTTTGAATCTTTAAAATTTGCCAGGCATTGCGTGGATTGAAATTTCACACAAGTTATGCGTAATGCGTTGTGTCGCTTTTTAATAATGATTCTTTTTTTCGAGCTTGTTTTATCATGTTCTTTTAAAACTTTTCCTTTGTTATTAAGATTCGAGTATGCTTTGACAACATGGAAAGTCGACTATACTTGTATGGAACTATATGTCAAAGTAAATACCAAATTACTATAAATAGTACTACGTAGAAAATAATATTGTACACTTATTATTAATATAATTATGTTTAAAGATTTTTTTTGAAACATAAATATGTTAGAAGTTTTTCAGTGTTTTATTGCAAGTAGGTAATTTTATCTAAGGTGAAAAAATAGGATTTCTGTACTTCACTGAGCCATTTGTTATGTACATAAATTCAAGAAAGGGCAACACCCCCGTCGTGATATGAACCCAATTTTTTTTTTTTTTTTTTACTGAATGGACTTGTACAATTTTTTTTTGGTTTATTTTATTTTAAAAAACATATAATTTATAAAATGTAAAATATTTCCTCCATGCTAGAGGAAATATTTTACATTAAAAAAAAATAAAATATTTCTTCATATCTATTTAACTTCTCCATCATTCGAGATGAGGCCAGGGATTTTCTCTCCATTCTCGAAACTCTTCAACGTACTATGACATGTGTATACCATTAACACGTTCAACGCCACGAGGTACATAATATATTGTACCTCAGCTAACTTTTCTTCATGACATGAGGTACGTATGTGTTGTGTACCTCAGGTATTTTATTATTCACAACATGAAGTATGTAGTTGTATCCAACCCTATATTGCTCTTTGTAGACATGAAGTACCTCTATGTGACTCAATACAATGTATTTCTTATGTGGATCTAATAGCTCTGATCTGATAGCTTTGCTAAACGTGTTAACCTCACCCAGCCTCGGTTAGGCTGGGAACAGGCAGAAAGGCGATGATTCAAATTTGAGTAATAGTCGCCCAAACAAAAGGAAAAGGAACAAAGTATTGAATTAAAATGTGCGTTGATAACACGTTGTATGCACCAGTTCTGATTCTGTCACTGAAGTTAAGCAACGTCCAGCAAGAATAGACTTGAATGGGTGACCATTCAAATTCCAGCCCTCGTGATGCTGGCTATTCCCGTCCCTACTCAGATTGGGTGGGGTTTTTGTAATATTCCAGCGAGTGGAGGGTAAAACCCCCGTCGTGATTTATTTATTTACACTTTATTAATTGGACATTCTATTATATACAACACAAATAATTACAAATTAAAATACAATATAAAAGAAGAATAAAGAAAAAATAAATAAATATAGGTATACATAATACTCGTATATGTTCTAACTAAAGGGCGGGGTTATTGCCTTTGGCAATCTCTTCCACCCAACGTCATATGAACATGCAGTTGAAAGCGACGTTAACCTCCCCCCCCCCCTCAAATGTAGGTTATTTTTTAAGATAGAAAATGTCCTTACTTTCCAGTACTGTGATCTCGGCCACGTCACCCTCAGGCACCAGAGCTTGAGAGAAGACCAAGGCAAAGGCAGCAGCTAGTGTCGCGGCTAGTCCCAACATTTGAGTCTGGAAACAAAAGAGGGATGAGATAATTATTAAACATACTATAATGTTAAGCATATTAGATCAAGTTTTATTTACATAGAGTATTCACATACATAGATACAGAAATAGACATTAATAAAACAAAACTTGACCGAGGGCGGTGCTAATGCCAACGGCATTCTCTTCCTAAAATAAATAATTATATCAAATAAAAATAACGCCATATTTATACTGCTCGATTAAGACTATATTTTTTTTTTTTTTTTTTTTAGTATTGAAAAACTCATGCCAAAAATCGTAGGACTCACGGATGGACCGTGAGTCCTACGATTTAGATCATAAAATAAGCCATTTAACCTACTAGTTTTTTCACGACAGTGTCCGGTAAAGTGGGTGAATTTCGTATTCGATTTTTTTGTTGAGGAAACACAATTGACATAGAAAATAAATAATACCTAATAAGGGAATAATACTTCAATAAACATAACTAAATGCGAATATAAATGAAGATTATTTCTTCTTAATCAGTGCCGGATATAATTTTTTTTTCTCTCTCTCTCTTATCTCTGCTCCTCTTTAAAATAATTGAATTGGTTTAATTTTCACCCTCAAGAGTTTGGTACTTGACCTGGAATTTTTTCTCTTAAATTTCGAGATAGTTAGATTTTTGTTGTTGAGGGGAAAACACATTTTTTTTAAACAAAAGAAAACTAGTTTTTCCATACTGAGTCCGGTGAAATGTGTAAATTACGAAATTACTGGGTTTTTTTTGGGATACACCATTGGTATATTATACAAAATAAATAATACCTTATAAGAGAATTAATCTTCACTAAACATGAATACAAACGAAATTAAATAAAAAAATCTTTCTTAAAAAAAAAGAGTTTGGAAATCAACCTGGAAAAATGGCCCTTTATTTTGAAATCTGTATTCATTACTAGCAACACCAGTAAGATTTTTTTTTTTTTGGGGGGGGGGGTTAATATCGCGTTTCAACTGCATGGTCATATCATAACGGGTGTGTTACCCTCCATTAGCAAGAAACTCACAAACCTGCTAAACACATTTATCTCACCCAGCCTGGGTTAGGCCGGAATGCCAGCATAACGAAGTCTTCACCTCGCTGGACGTTGCTTAACTTCGGTGATCCTACAAGAATCGTTGCATTCAAAGCGCCATCGGACTGACTCCAGAATGATTGACAATGTGTTTTCTACAGACTTTACCAACTTACCGACTAAAATTGTCTCAAGAGGGGACCCCTAGGCCGAATTTAGAAGCAGCACTATCCGATAATTATTTTTGATACAACTTGAACTTTGAAAAGTGAAAAAAAGAAAGAGAAAAAATAAATAAAAAATTATCCGGCACTGATTTAGAAGAAATAATTTTCATTTAATTTCGCATTTAGTTATGTTTATTGAAGTATTATTCCCTTATTAGATATTATTTATTTTCTATGCCAATTGTGTTTCCTCAACAAAAAAATCCAATAATTTCGAAATTCACCCACTTTACCGGACACTGTTGTTTAAAAAGTAGCACGTTAAATGACCTTTTTTATTACTTTAATCGCTTTTCCGTTAAGTTTTCTTTCGATTTTAAGCATAAAAAACATATGTCACAGCAGACTTTTACCTCTAAAAATGCCAATTTCAAAAACACCATTAATTTACAAAAACCTTACTATGACCCTGATTAGATGTAAACAAGAATATTTTTTGATTTCATATGGTGTAAAACAATATTTTGAACCTATGAAAATAAAAAAAGTACTAAAAAATTTAACTGACGCTGAAATACAGCGTGTAACAGTTTTGAACCTTGCACCCTACTAGCTCCGCCCCTGATAAGGTTTTTGAAAATTTTAAAAGCTCATTATACTCAGCCTAACTTGGACTTTAATTAACAGGAATATAAAATATAGCACTCCATTTAAAATTCGCGAGAAAAATAAAAAATATGGCCTAAAAGCCGGAAGGGCCGACCGGGGCCAAAAATAAATATGACCACAAGATGGGCCATAGGGCACTTTCTATACTTAGGACTTTACAGAATTGAAAAATTCCGTCGCGTTCAAAAGTTACGAGGGGGTGGCCACCTTTTCTGAAACATACGTAGGTAGATCAATAATTACCCGTGTTTAGGGACATGTTACATCATTGGTAAAACTTGTTGATACTTGTTGATGGAACGACATCTCAAATGACCACATCCAAAGTTTGAAACTGATTACTCTCTTAGTTTTCATTTATCGGTCACTTGAAGTTGTTGTTGTTCGATAGTATCAAGCCTAAGTTATTGCGACATCACAACGTGATTAAAACGAATATGATAACTTTTAAGAACTTGAATATTGTGTATGTAAAAAATATCCCAGGGTGATGCTAATGATGACACGTAGGTAGCAGACAAGGCCTCAAATTTACATGTCAAAAGAAGTGTTTGTCAAACTTGTTCAAAATGATTTCAATATTAAAACTTTCATGAGAATTGTCGGCGGTCGGGATTTTGATTTGGGTTTCACAAACTCTTTCAGGCAGAACAGATTTCAATCTAAAATGTAGTCGTGCATGACGAAATTATTCCACACGTATTGGAAAACTTTTCCACACAGTGACCAAATCTGTCTCTCTCCAATCTGAGAAGTTTCCAATAGGAGTTCAAAACTTCAAACTTTGCTCTCGAAATATCCATTTGAATTAATCCCTATAAATTTAGGATTCCATTGTAGTATAAATATACCGAAGAACATTATAGGTATCTATATCTATGTACAAGTACAAGTACATCCATATACATATGTGAGAAAAATGCTTTCATCAGTATAATCAGTATAAACAGAAAAGTGAGAAGTTATACAAGATGAACATGAATATCAGAATATACCTGGACAGATGTTTCGAGCTTATTTGCTCTCATCAGCAAGTAGTATAGTTCTGGAATATCCATGCCATCAACTAACCTCTCTATGTTAATGTTTGTTGTTTGATGTGATAAAGTCAAGAGTGGTGTACTTGAAATTCATTTTTTTACTTCGTAGCCATGACACAGCAGCTACTTTAGACTCTTGTGGTCTGTGTTGTAGCTTGTCTCTCCTGTAGTATGCTTCCCCTCTCATAATTCCCATTATTTAGGACTGAATTATAAAACAGGATTAAAGGGTAAGACAGTCCGTCTCTCAAACCGCCGACCTCCGTGGCTCAGTGGTTAAGAGCATTGGTTGTGGAGCAATGTGGACCCAGAGGTTGCGGGTTCGAATCCCGGCCGGAGCGGAAATTTTTGACAAAGTTTTTCCGTTTCGGAATGGCATGGATGTAAAGGTAAAGTGCCCTGAAGTAATGTAAAAGCGGTTCCAGGGCACAAGTACCTTTTTTTAAAGACCTCAAGTCGTACTATGTCTGTCCCTGTAGCTCAGTGGTAAAGGCGGCACTCTGTGAATCCAGAGGTCGTGGGTTCGAAACCCAGCCGGAACATGACAAGTTATCCTCCCATTTGGGATTTTTACCCCATAATAATGTGTCTTGGGCTTATTGCTGGAATAATGGGACTTTAATGGTCCTTATCGGGCAGTATAAATAAGGCGATATTATTATTATTATTACTATCGTACGCTGAGATTGGTTGAAACTCCGACTTGAGTGTTCGTCTGGCTTATCTTAACTTTAATCCTGTTTCATAATTTGGCCCTTACTATCTGGTTCAACACATGCGCACCAGATGGTGTCCCTTTTCATCATGAACTAGTTAGAGTGGAGAAACCCCAATTATCACACCGACCTCTATTAGATCTATTGTGACCCAAGTAAGGTAAGATCTATTGAATTTTAGAATAAAATTTATGTATAATATGTATTTGTATTAATTTTGTAGAAAAATTCTTACAATGGTTGGCAATATAATATACAAAACAAATTGTGTAAGGTGTCACTTATATGCAAACATATGTAACCAAATTATTTGATATTTTCGATCCCGGACGGGATTCGATCCCGGGACTGCATGGCAGGCAATATCTCCATATTGCAGTTTGTCTCATTCATTATATGCGTTTAACAATAATTTAATTACTATTGTTGTAGTTTTTTTATATATACTGTCTGATACACCCATCATAGTAGGTACAGGCAGTAATTTATTGATTTTTACTGATATCAAGGAATAAAACAAGAGAGGAAATAAATAAAACAAAATGTTATACAAATATCGTTACATAATTTCGTTACATAATATCGTTACATAATATCGTTACATAATTTCGTCACATAATTTCGTCACATAATTTTGGTTATGTGCCAGAGCAAAGACATGAAAATGTCAAAAATGTCAAAAACGCTTGCATACGAGTCTGCAACCATTGGGACATTTTCATCTTTACTATTCAAGGTCCAAAACCCAACTGACCAAATTTCGTATTTTGCGCATGACACATACCTTCTCTCTTCTCTCCCTTTACAATTCAATATTTCGTTACATAATATCGTTACATAATATCGTTACATAATATCGTTACATAATTTCGTTACATAATATCGTTACATAATATCGTTACATAATTTCGTTACATAATTTTGTCACATAATTTTGGTTATGTGCCAGAGCAAAGACATGAAAATGTCAAAAAAAATGTTATCATGAAAAATGGTATCATAGAGTCGTATCTTCAAAAGATATACACGATGAATATGAGACAAGTACAAGAACAAAGGAATTAATAAGTAATAAGCCAGGGTGAAGACGGGGATGGAGGAGACTAAAAAGGGATGGCGAAGGAGATGGCATGGAATAGCTTTCATGTAAAAAGATTTTTTTAAACGTAACATTTTACTTCCGAGAAATTTCTAATATTAGAAATCGGAAGTATTGTGTTCGTTTTTGTAAAAAAAAATATTTTTTTGCTCCGATTTCAATTTTTTTCATATTTCTGGACGTTTCATAACCTCCTGAGCAAATTTGGTTTTGTGTCTGTCTGTCGGTCTGTCGGTCTGTCTGTCTGTTAAAACGATTCCTTGTAACGCGCAAATCTCGGAAACTACTCGACCGATTTTGATGAAATTTTGCACACATCTAGGAGACATTCTGTAGATGGTCCCATTTTAAATTCATCGAATTCGTACTAGCGGCTCTGGGTGAAAGAGACCATGCGCCTGACCACTAACTTTTTACTTAAATGCTTATATCTCGTTAACGGTACACCCGATTTTGATGAAATTTTGTATGTATATGCATATTATTGTTTTACACAGGCTTTTTATATTTTCTTTTTAATTAATTATAATTTGACTCTGATATTTAAGAAAATCCGAAATTTTGGACAATAAAGTCAAAAAATAAGAACCACGACTTGCCGATACAGAATTTTTTGCAGAATCTAGAATGTAAAAAAAAACGGTTTTCTATCATATAAAACAAATTTGAAGAAAATCGGTTCAGCCGTTTCGGAGATACAAGTAATTTAGTATAAAAACTCAAAAAACGCACGTGTACACAATGTGAAACAATCACGAGGAAGTATTGTGTCCATAATTGGCAGTGTATTTTTTCTCGTTATTTTAGAAGAAGAAGTAGAAAAAAAAAATCAGACACGAATTTTTTTTTATAAAATTGAATAAAAAGGAAAGATAACATGTTCTTCAGATAAGAGGCAATATTTTTTCTACCCTATTATAAAAACACAATAGGCACTTCTGACAATCTTCAGAGATAGGTACCTCTTGGAAGAAATATTCAAGAAAAAATCGGTAGAAAATGATTTATTCTAGTATTGGCGCCATCGTTAATGGTCGAATTGCTAGCGTCGATGGCGCGTTGATTGCAACGGTTCTCGTAGGATCACCAAAGTTATCCAAGCCATTATCACTAGCTGTAAAATGCGCTGTTAATGTTGAAATTCCCACCGGAGGGCATCTATGGGCAATCAGGATTAGATTAATCTTGTTTCAAAATTCAGACTAAGACATCCTTGAGAATTGAACTTAAGGCCGGTTGGTTTCTTTCTTTTCCGCCCTCGTAACCTTTACTTAGTTAATTCTCATCAATTACCTGTCTGTCCCGGTATAGCTCAGTGGTCAAGGCGGCACTCTGTGAAATCTGAGAATCCAGAGGTTGCGGATTCGAAACCATGACCCGACAAGTTATTCTCCCACTTGGGATTTTTACCACATAATTATACGTCTTGGGCTCACTGCTGGAATAATGGGACTTAATAGTCCCAATTCCACAGTATAAATAAGGCGACATTATTATTATTATCATTGTATTCTTTGCAAACGACTCTCCTTTTATAATAATGATAATTTTATTCGGTTTTCAATAATATTCATATTTCAAAGTTCTGTATTCTATAAAAAAAAAAGTACAAATTTGTACTTTTTTTATAGAATACGTTTTGAAGAGTTCATTACCTGTCCTTGTACACAAAACATCAGGTGCGTATAGGATTCCATTTACATCATACAACAGATTATACACAAAAGTTCAACAACTCAAAAGTTCAACAAACTCAAAAGTTTCATTGTATGATCACAAAAAAATTTCCCAGATTTTTCTTCGTTATTGATAAAATTTCAATTTCTGTTTGATTTTTTTGTTTGCTGATTGGCGAGGGGGGAGGGGGGACGGTTTGAACAACCTAATCCCCCCCCCCCCCCCCTTACCTATACGCCTGTGCTATGTATACTAAGTTGGAACGTTCCGAGAACTCTTGAACAAATCTGTGCTTCTTCCCGAGTATTCCGAATAATCCCTATTATTATTATAAAACCTGGTTGCAGGGTTTCAGCTGAAACACCATACAATTAACACTGCGATCTAGTGAGATCTATTGTGACGAGGGAGAAAATCTCTCATCCTATTTTCCAGTTCTGTGTCTATGACGGCCCAACTGGGCTTAGTGGGGAGTGGTTGTCCAATGCTGAACACCCTAAGTCCAAAAACCTGTTCCCTTCATGAGAAGTGTCAGTCTCTGGACAAGGTGTTTCAATCCCTACATATGTACATACATAGGTAGCTTTGAACTGATATGTCTATACAATCTATACATCATTTGGAGTAAAGTGACGAAGAAAATAGATTTTCAAGGGATTCGTAGTAGCTTAAACCGTTGAAGAGTTATGGCTTGTGACAGGCGGCATACACCAGACGGCGGGCGTACATTGGACGGTGCGGCGTACGGAATAGGGCTCCTTAATATGGGATTTTCTTCGTATAAACAAAACCCTAATAAAAGGCGAGAATAATATGTTCTCACAGATCAATTTTTGTGTTGCAAAATCGCGAAGAGGATTTTTCCAATTTCCGGGCTCCTCAGGATTTGGCAACGTTGAAATTCGTGTTCAGAAAAAGAAGTAAAGTAAAGAAAAGACACGTAAAGTAGTTAAGTAAGGGACTTAAAAAACATATGGTTACCAAATTTCAAAAATACACATAAACTTTCCTACGGGGCTTAGAGTAGAAGGCTGGGGATATTTCCTAGACAGAATATTTTCCTCTCATAAATCATATATTATGTATAAAGTTTTTAATACTTCACTCTTGAAGACCTTCTCGACTAACCCTTGCTGAGGCCATGTAATATTTCTTCTAATTTGTTCCAGATTATTTTTATATGTTACCACACATTTATTTATTTATTTACACTATATTTTTTCTACACAACAACAAACTAATAATAATAAAAAAAAACTTCAAAATATGTACTTGGAAGAGAACGCCGTTGGCATTAGCACCGCCCTTGATGAAGTTTTGTTGTATTAATCTCATTTTCTATGTATTGTATACATATATTCTATGTAAATAAAACTGATCTAATATGTTTGATACAAAAAAATATAGAACATTATTCATTTTTATTTACAATATTGTTTTGAAATCCGGGGAGAAGTTAATGCTTTGGTAATTCTCTGCCACTTAACGCTGAGTCTGTTGAACTTTTGAGTTTAACATTTGCATTTGAATTATTCATGTTGTACACACAAGCTGCCGAGCTCCAGCACCCCCAGACGAAAAATAAATAAGAGAGGATTTTCTCAAGTCGTATTACACAGTAAAAATTATCACATATTTCTAGAATAATTAATGCATAATTATTATAATGGGCACGGTAAACAAACTTAAAATTATTTAGATACTGAAAGAGCGATTATATGAATCCTATTTTATAGCACCCCCAAAACATTTCCCACCGGCCGCGCCTGCTCCAATCGCTGGAAACTCACAAAACAGATAGTCCACTCAGCCTGAGTGAGGTCGGAAATAGCGATCAGGACAATGGTTCAAATTTGAATGGTCACCCAGCCAAGTCCTAACCTAGCTGGACGTTGCTTAACTTCATTGACAAAATGAGAACTGGTGTATTCAACTAGACGCTGCCGCTGGGCTGGTTAGTTAAATTTTGTGACGATCATTATTTTCATTCATTTTTTGTATCATTATTTTTATAACATTCACAGAATTTTTTATAGCCCTTGAAAAAAGTGCTTTACCGCTAATTAGTCCATGGCATTGGAAATTTATTTTGGGCTCTGTTATATGCTAATTTAATTGGTCTCGTTAAACGAATGAAAATGTCTGAGCTTTTCTAATTCATACAGGTGACTCCTTGTAGAATTGAATTTAAAGCAAGACCGTAGACGTTTCCTTAACAATTATCCTCATTAAATTCCAGCTTGCATTATCCCTCTTTCTTTTTCTGTCTTTCCTCCATCGTACTCTCTGTCCATCTCATTCTTTCAGTTGCATTATCCCTCTTTCCTTCTCTGTCTTTCCTCCATCGTACTCTCTCTCTATCTCATTCTTTCAGTTGCATTATCCCTCTTTCTTTCTCTATCTTTCCTCCATCGCTCTCTCTATCTCTCTCTTTCAATCGATCCCTTTCGCCCGAAGTTAGCATTGTGTGCAGTCTAGTGTGAATTAAATTAAGCTGGGAAATTCTTCCTGTGCACATTAATTCTAAAACAAAAGATTGCTGAAACCGTGAATAGAGAAATGCAAAGAAGAGATGGATAGCAAGGTGTAGGAAAGAATGTAATAGATAGCATATATATATTTACACGAGAGAGAGAGAGAGAGAGAGGAGGAGAGTAATAATAATAATATCGCCTTATTTTTATGCTGCCCGACTGGAACTAATTACTCCAATTATTCCAGCAGTACCATGATCTGAGCGCAAGTTATTCTCCAAATGGGAGAATAACTTGTCATGTACCGGCTGAACTTCGAACCTGTGATCTCTGGATTACCAGACCGGAGCCTTGACCTCCGATGACGTAGGAAATAGCTTATATTTTATATTTCCAAATTTCACATGTTCTCTCCTCTATAATTCCTTCATTTTTATATCTCTCTCTTCTCTCTCTCTCTTTTCTATCTCCTTCTTGGCTCTCACTCTCTCTCTCTCTTTTCTATCTCCTTCTTGTCTCTCCCTCTCCTCTTCTCTTTCCCCATCCTCTCTCTCTCTCTCTCTCTCTCTCTATTTCCTTTCTTGTGTCTCACTCTCTCCCTTCTCTTTCTCTTTTTTTATATCTCCTTTCTTGTCACTCTCTCTCTCCTTCTCTCTCTCTCTCCCCTCTCTCTATTTTTCCTATCTCGTTTCTTGTCTCCTTCTCACTCTCTTTTTTTTCTTGTCTCTCACTCTCACTTTCTCTCTTTTTCTATTTCCTTTCTCCTCTCTCTCTCTAATTATCTATACAGCTCCTCTATCCTCTACTGGCTCTCATTATAAATCTTCGCTCCATATCTCCTCTCTTCCACTTCCTGAGGCTCAAGGCGGATGAATTACGAAACCCTCTCTCCCTCTCTTTTCCCCTCTCCTTTCTTGTCTCTCTCTCTCTCTCTCCCTCTCTCCCTCCCTCCCTCCCTCCCTCCCTCCCTCCCCCTCTTCCCGAGGCTCAAGGCATATGAATTACGAAACCACACACATGTTTTAATGACACACAAATATGTAGCATACAGTGTGATCACTTACCTACTTACTCCTTGATAAAAAATAAAAAACCTACTTACTCCTTGATAAAAAATAAAAACCTACTTACTCCTTGATACCTACTAACACTTTATATTTTTCGAAATAATTTGAAGATAGAAAAAACACTTGGTTTTTTTTTTGTTTTACTTAATTATTTATTTTCAGCCGGCAAAGTAAATAATTAAGTAAAACGAAAAAAGCCTTCTCTCTTTTCTGTTTATACATACTCATACTTCTCAGTTTTCTGTTTATACTCATACTCATTTTCTATCTTCAAATTATTTCGATGTTTATTTGTTTTACCAAGAGTTGTGTATAATTATAAGTTTTTCCTGGGAACTTATTTATTTCATACTTCAAAATTCCTAGAAATTCGAATCCTAATGATTTATGTGTTTTTTTTATAATTAATTCACTGACGATGATAAATATAAACATGTTCCAATAATAAAATTACGTCCTCTTTAGGTACCATCACATATTCTGACTTGACTCCTGGTAGCTTCCGGTCAAAGCGTCGGTCTGTTAATACAGAGGTTGCGGGTTTGAAGCCCAGCCGAGACATGACAAGTTATCCTCCTAGTTATGGGATTTAGAATATTTGAGCAGATAGCTAATATGTATTCTAAACACCTCTCAGATCATGGTATCTTGATCGATAAGGAGGCGGACTTGTAACCTGAAAGTGGGTGGCTCAAGTCCCGGTTTCAGCGTGGATTTAGCAAAGCCAATTTGAGTAGTTGTGATATCACGAAAGTCATTAACACAAATATGATAACATTCATAACTTTCAGATCATTATTTTAGAATGAATGGGGTTTCGAAAATTATAGATCGTTTTACGAGACACGTATTCAACTAACAAAACAATGATGATTGCCAGCGTCGACGGCGCGTTGAATGCACAATGCACCAGTTCTCGTAAGGTCACCGAAGTTAAGCAAAGTCCAGCGAGGTGAAGACTTCGTGATGCTGGCATTTCGGCCCAACCCAGGCTGGGTGAGGGTAATGAATGTGTTTAGTGTAATGAAAGGTTTGAGAATTTTCGACGAAGGGAGTGTAACAACCCGTCGTGATGCGACCATCCAATTTTTTTTAAATTTAAAGCCAAATTAAAAAAAAAAAAAAAAAAAAAAAAAAAACGATGAATCTTATAGACAAAAAATAGATGACACGTTGAGTGTCCTTGACAAACTAGTTCTCGTTCTGCCACTGAAGCTGCCTGGTGCTGGCTTCGAACCCTCATGATGCTGGCTATCCCCGTCCCTACTCAGGCTGGGTGAGGTTAATTTGAGTAGCTGGTGTGTGAGTTTCTAGTGAATGGAGGGTAAAACGTCCGTTTGCGTTGAAAGCTATGTTAACCCAAAATCTTAATATATAAATGTCAAAGTCACTGACTGACTGACTGATCATCGCTCTACAGCCCAAACCGTAATACCTAGCGAGCTGAAATTTGGTAGGTAGCGTTGTCTTATAGTCTAGATGTGCAATAAGACGGGATTTTTCGAAATTCCCACTACAACACCTGCCATTGGCGAAAAATGATTTTTTGCTTTCACGGCCATGCCTCGGCCCGCAAAGCGGGCGACAGCCCGCTAGTGTTAACATATAGCTATGTTGTACATTTCAAATATTTTGTTAAGAAAAAATTCTAAGACGCAGCTGAAAAATACTCACACAGTATATTATTATGAGCGTCGTCAGCACTCAGCAGCTCTGCCGCCTCCGCAACTTCAATTTGGATCTGGCCGTAAAAAATAATTTCCCTTTGCTATCTTCCAAGTGGTTTGGTTTCGCGAGAGATCTAAAGTCTTGTCTGCAATCCCATTTCATTTTAATTACATCGTCGCAATCTTTAAGCTTTTGAGCGCATTTTGATTACTCTTCTTGGATGTCAGTACTTCTTCATGATGTCAGTACTTCTTCCTGATGTCAGTACTTCTTCATGATGTCAGTACTTCTTCCTGATGTCAGTACTTCTTCATGATGTCAGTACTTCTTCATGATGTCAGTACTTCTTCATGATGTCAGTACTTCTTCCTGATGTCAGTACTTCTTCATGATGTCAGTACTTCTTCATGATGTCAGTTCTTCTTCATGATGTCAGTACTTCTTCATGATGTCAGTACTTCTTCCTGATGTCAGTACTTCTTCATGATGTCAGTACTTCTTCCTGATGTGAGTACTTCTTCATGATGTCAGTACTTCTTCATGATGTCAGTACTTCTTCATGATGTCAGTACTTCTTCCTGATGTCAGTACTTCTTCTGATGTCAGTACTTCTTCATGATGTCAGTTCTTCTTCATGATGTCAGTACTTCTTCCTGATGTCAGTACTTCTTCTGATGTCAGTACTTCTTCCTGATGTCAGTACTTCTTCTGATGTCAGTACTTCTTCCTGATGTCAGTACTTCTTCATGATGTCAGTACTTCTTCCTGATGTCAGTACTCTCCTGATGTCAGTACTTCTTCATGATGTCAGTACTTCTCTTCATGATAAATCACTATCGTATATTCTTAGGAATGCAGTATCCTATGTCAGTATTTTGGTGAATGATACTAGTGTCCTAGCAACTCAAGATATCAAACTCTAACCTTTCCATATTGATTCCACATGTTGAGAAATGAGTGAGTTCTATAGCAAGAAAGGTAATCTTTTATATTTTATTAAGAATGAATTAGCTGGGAATAAACTACGTGTTACAACCAATAAAAACTCTAATGTCCATGATCACTGTGAGAAGTGAGTCTTTGAAGGTATTTTTAAATGAAACATAAATACCGATGTTCAACAAAAACTATGTCAGATGTGACTTCTGTTTGAAAACATAACAAGCGTAGTCTGTAAAGAAAAAAAAAACGGGGATATTACCACTGGGCGTGCGATTTGCTCTATGGTAATTTGGTAAAATCATGCCAGAGAATTACGTAAAGAAAAAGTATTCTCCTAATCTTTAAAAGAAATGTTTAAACTGAAAACTGAAACAATAATATTAGCTACCCTTTTCCTCATTTCCTGGCCTGCTCCATTTTAGTCTTTCGGTGCTTTCTTAAGAGATACCAAAATCTGAAATTAATGACACAAATCTGCACATGCAAACTCTCAGATCCTTGCATTAACTAGATTACCCAACTGCCTACCCTTTCTTTGAAAGTCTTCATGGAACTCTTCCACTCCCTTCCCTTGCAGAATCCCGTTTAAGTATTTCCTATCTCTGTCTGACCTCAGATGTTACGCATCACCAGTCGTTAAAGGGTTCACATTCGCTTCCAGACCAAATGTAATGTAAAGTTCAACAAAAGTCAATTATTGGAAAATGACCTTTCCGGAAGAAAGAGACTTTGCAGTAATGTGTATTCTATGTATATTGAATTCCGTGTACAAACATTTTGGATCGGATTTATTTTCCTTTTAAGTGAACTAAATTTTAAAATAAAATTTCATTTCATGCCCTTTAAGCAGACCATCACATCCTCACATGCCCCCGCCACAATCATATCCGCACGACCCTCCCCTGCCCACCTGCTCTTGATGACAACATGGACGGAGTCCAGGCACTGTTCGAATACCTTGACTGACTTAAGTTACTCCACTTAATATGAAATTTTAGCGGAACCGGCGCGAACGACTAGCAAAAAAAAAGGTTAAAGCGCCTGAATTGAAAAAAAAGCAGGCTGGTTTTAATAATAAATGCGCCAATTACGCAAGAATTACAGTGAAACCTGGAGATAAAAGAACAATTTTCAGGTCAAATTCACCTTATTATGTATAGGGGAAACTAATCTCTTTATAAGAGAAACCTGGATATAAGAAAAAAAATTCCGTTCTCTTGAGTTCTCTTATATTCACCACACAGGTTTACCTGTATTGTTCACAATGGGATTTTCATTTCTTTTTGGAAAGCTAAAATGTGTTTCTGGTTTTGAATAAAACACAAAAAAAATCATCAGTCTGTATAAAGATGGAAAAAACGAGGATCTTGAAACTAAGCTTGCGATTTTCTTAATGGTAATTTGGTAAAATCCTCGCTTATCATACGGGAGCGCTCGTCAAGTAGCGCCAGCCAACCGGCCTATATTAACACGAAACAGAGTTTATATGTATTTTGTTTTCAAACCTACGCCAGCGGGTCGACCACATTGAAAGAGGGAAAATCAAAAACAAAGGAATGTAACCCAATCAAGCACCATTACTTTCCACTCTAGTTATCTATTGGGGAGATAGAACGAGATTGTTTTCTTTTCATAGAAGTGCTTTCTCAACCCGACATACATGGTTATCAAATTGCTCCATCAAGTATGAGAACCCGATATCCGCGGGCGTGTTCCTCCGTGTTTCGCAGTGCTGCAGGTGTTATTTATGGAGGGGAGGAGGGTGAAAAGTAGGAGAGGGAGAGTGGAGAGATAAGAGGAAGGAGAGTAGGGGCGGGAGAGTGGAGTGATAATAGGTAGGAGAGTAGGGGAGGGAGAGTGCAGAGGTAAGAGGAAAGAGAGTAGGGGAGGGAGAGTGCAGAGGTAGAGGAAGGAAGAGAGTAGGGGAAGGAGAGTGGAGAGATAAGAGGAAGGAGAGTAGGGGAGGGAGAGTGGAGAGATAAGAGGAAGGAGAGTAGGGGAGGGAGAGTGCAGAGATAAGAGGAAGGAGAGTAGGGGAGGGAGAGTGCAGAGATAAGAGGAAGGAGAGTAGGGGCGGGAGAGTGGAGAGATAAGAGGAAGGAGAGTAGGGGAAGGAGAGTGGAGAGATAAGAGGAAGGAGAGTAGGGGAGGGAGAGTGGAGAGATAAGAGGAAGGAGAGTAGGGGAGGGAGAGTGCAGAGATAAGAGGAAGGAGAGTAGGGGAGGGAGAGTGCAGAGATAAGAGGAAGGAGAGTAGGGGAGGGAGAGTGCAGAGATAAGAGGAAGAAGAGTAGGGGAGGGAGAGTGGAGAGATAAGAGGAAGGAGAGTAGCGGAGGGAGAGTGGAGAGGTAAGAGGAAGGAGAGTAGGGGAGGGAGAGAGCAGAGGTAAGAGGAAGGAGAGTAGGGGAGGGAGAGTGGAGAGATAAGAGGAAGGAGAGTAGCGGAGGGAGAGTGGAGAGGTAAGAGGAAGGAGAGTAGGGGAGGGAGAGTGCAGAGGTAAGAGGAAGGAGAGTAGGGGAGGGAGAGTGCAGAGGTAAGAGGAAGGAGAGTAGGGGAGGGAGAGTGCAGAGGTAAGAGGAAGGAGAGGGAGAGTGCAGAGGTAAGAGGAAGGAGAGTAGGGGAGGGAGAGTGCAGAGGTAAGAGGAAGGAGAGTAGGGGAGGGAGAGTGGAGAGATAAGAGGAAGGAGAGTAGCGGAGGGAGAGTGGAGAGATAAGAGGAAGGAGAGTAGGGGAGGGAGAGTGGAGAGATAAGAGGAAGGAGAGTAGGGGAGGGAGAGTGGAGAGATAAGAGTAAGGAGAGTAGGGGAGGGAGAGTGCAGAGGTAAGAGGAAGGAGAGTAGCGGAGGGAGAGTGGAGAGATAAGAGGAAGGAGAGTAGGGGAAGGAGAGTGGAGAGATAAGAGGAAGGAGAGTAGGGGGGGTAGAGTGGAGAGGTAAGAGGAAGGAGAGTAGGGGCGGGAGAGTGGAGAGATAAGAGGAAGGAGAGTAGGGGAGGGACAGTGGAGAGATAAGAGGAAGGAGAGTAGGGCCGGGAGAGTGGATAGATAAGAGGAAGGAGAGTAGGGGAAGGAGAGTGGAGAGATAAGAGGAAGGAGAGTAGGGGGGGTAGAGTGGAGAGGTAAGAGGAAGGAGAGTAGGGGGGGTAGAGTGGAGAGGTAAGAGGAAGGAGAGTAGCGGAGGGAGAGTGGAGAGATAAGAGGAAGGAGAGTAGGGGAGGGAGAGTGGAGAGATAAGAGGAAGGAGAGTAGGGGAGGGAGAGTGGAGAGATAAGAGAAAGGAGAGTAGAGGAGGGAGAGTGGAGAGATAAGAGGAAGGAGAGTAGGGGGGGTAGAGTGGAGAGATAAGAGGAAGGAGAGTAGGAGAGGGAGAGTGCAGAGGTAAGAGGAAGGAGAGTAGGGCCGGGAGAGTGGAGAGATAAGAGGAAGGAGAGTAGGGGAGGGACAGTGGAGAGATAAGAGGAAGGAGAGTAGGGGAGGGAGAGTGCAGAGGTAAGAGGAAGGAGAGTAGGGGAGGGAGAGTGCAGAGGTAAGAGGAAGGAGAGTAGGAGAGGGAGAGTGCAGAGGTAAGAGGAAGGAGAAAATTAATTAAACCTGTATCTTGAAAATCAGCAAAGGTTAGATTTCTAAAATAGGGTTGACTGACCCCATTATATTATTTCAGCACACAAGGTTCCAAATATTTACTAACCACTAGGGTGGGCCGAAAAAAGCGAATTTTTGAATCGAGAATTTTAATAGCAAAAAAAAGTTGCAGCATGGTCAGACGTTTCCAAAAATATAACTTTGGTCGAAATTGGATCTTATCTTCCACTGCCGCAAAGCGGTTGAAGTTTGGCGAAAAAGTCGAAAAAATGGCATTTTGGACCCCACTTTGAGAAAATTATAAAAATAGCAGATGAACATCTACGAAGCTCAAATTTGTTTCAAATTACTCAATATGTGTTCTAATTTTATTTTTAGACTAAAAATAATGAGCTTTTTGAGCTCTGTTCTGTATACAGGGTGATCCAAAATCATGAAATACCACTTTTTCATGTGATTTATATGGGGTATAATATGTTTATATTTATTGAATTATTTGAATTAATCCTTCGATATTGGCAATTAAAATCATCAAATATTAAATATATGATAGTGCTGGATAGTTTGGATGATATTTTCACTTTTCAGATATACAGGGTGGTCAAATTTTTCATAAATTATGATGACTTTTTTATGTAATTAGTTCATGGTTTTTTTTGTACATGACAACCATGTAAATATTATGCTAAGCACTTTTTAGGGACATAAAATATAAATAAGGATTATAAAAAGAATAATAAGACAGTCTCTTATCCAAAATATTCCGTATGGAGCCCAGGTGATTGATGGAAAGTCTTGGGTGGAAGGAAATTTTCACCCAACACAGTGCACCTTGGGAAATATCTCGTAGTAACATTGGAGTGGCAGCATAAACAATAGTAGTCAACAAATTATCTCTACATAATAATTATAATGATATAGTTGATCGATAAGGCGGCGCACTTGTAATCTTTAACCTGGAAGTTGGTGGTTTAAGTCCTGGATTCAGCGTAGATTTAGTAACTCGATTTTGAGTAGTTGTGATATCATGAAAGTGATTAACACAAGTATAGTAACTTTTTTAAATGATTTAGTTGTTTGCTAATCAGTAGAAGTTCAGTAAATTTGCTTACATTTCTTTAGACACTAAATACAATCTCTTCCAATGATTTTCCACTGGGCATAGTAGAGAAAATAGATGTAACGTTCCCTCGCTATTCAGCGAGAGAAAAGCCATTGTTTCAAGTACATTTTTGCCTTTGAGCTACCAGTTGTTGTTGTTAATTTGTTACCAATACCCAAGTAATTTGTATTTTTTTAATCTGAAGGACTTACCTACTTTATTTTTTTATGAAACCACAATTGGCATGAAAGACCAGCATAATATACATATGACATATTTTATGAACCCATTTAGTTATTTTTGCCAAATCATAACTTTTTTTCCCAATGGAAATAGGTGTAATGTATATGTATGTACAACCTCAGAAATCCATTCGCCATTATAAGTCATTAAAACTCTTAAATTGCAGAGGAACTCAAAGAACTAGTTCGGAAAGATATCAAAAGACGCGATATAAAAAAAAAATCGTTGTTGGGAGGGTTCGGGAGAGCTTCGTCGCGTGGTGTAGTCACCTAATACACATAGTAGCTAGACCTTATATAGTTATTTTAATAATAATAATGCAGGAAATAGAATGGTCAAACTATAAGGTAAAATTGCAACAACGATAAGGGAATAAGTTCCCTATACAACATATTTCACAAGGTGCATTGTGTTGGGTGAAAATTTCCTTCCACCCAAGACTTTCCATCAATCACCTGGGCTCCATACGGAATATTTTGGATAAGAGACTGTCTTATTATCCTTTTTATAATCCTTATTTATATTTTATGTCCCTAAAAAGTGCTTAGCATAATATTTACATGGTTGTCATGTACAAAAAAAAACCATGAACTAATTACATAAAAAAGTCATCATAATTTATGAAAAATTTGACCACCCTGTATATCTGAAAAGTGAAAATATCATCCAAACTGTCCAGCACTATCATATATTTAATATTTGATGATTTTAATTGCCAATATCGAAGGATTAATTCAAATAATTCAATAAATATAAACATATTATACCCCATATAAATCACATGAAAAAGTGGTATTTCATGATTTTGGATCACCCTGTATACAGAACAGAGCTCAAAAAGCTCATTATTTTTAGTCTAAAAATAAAATTAGAACACATATTGAGTAATTTGAAACAAATTTGAGCTTCGTAGATGTTCATCTGCTATTTTTATAATTTTCTCAAAGTGGGGTCCAAAATGCCATTTTTCGACTTTTTCGCCAAACTTCAACCGCTTTGCGGCAGTGGAAGATAAGATCCAATTTCGACCAAAGTTATATTTTTGGAAACGTCTGACCATGCTGCAACTTTTTTTTGCTATTAAAATTCTCGATTCAAAAATTCGCTTTTTTCGGCCCACCCTACTTACTTTACTTTTCGTGTCCGTGTTATGAAGAAATTGTCAAATAACTTCTTCCCAGAAAGACGCTACTTGCACCGCAGGTTCGCTTGCAACTGCTAGATCATGTTGAGTGCATGTGACTGGTAAGTTGGGGCATTCTAGTAGATGGGACATCGTCTGGATGTTTCCACAATCACATCTATCATTCTCAGAGATCTTCCATCTGACCATGTTGTACGCACATCTTCCAACACCTGTACGTAATCGATTTAAACATTTCCACGTTGGAAAGGGTAAATTTGCTCCCTTAGATATTTCTTCTTTGAGTTCAATGGAGGGCTGTGGTGTAGCAATTTCCCACAGTTGTAATCGTCTTATCTCAGGTGATATTTCAATCTCTTGGCTAGAGACAAGGAAACTATTTCTTGATTTCAGGCGTCTTGGATGTGGTGGATGGTCAAACAAAGGGTGTCTTGAATCATTGACTTGTTTGGTTTTCTCCACTTCAGCTGCTACTTTACGTCTAATATATGGAGGTGCAATACCCACAATTGGATAGATCTTGTCTAATGGTGTTGGTTTCAGACATCCAGAGATAATACGGACTGAATCATTGACAGAAATATCAACATGTTTGGCGTGTGCAGAGTTCTTCCAAACTGGAGCAGCATATTCTGCAGCAGAGAAACAAAGAGCAAGAGATGATGTTCTTAATACGTTTGGATCAGCTCCCCATGCAGTACCAGTTAACTTCCGGATGATGTTGTTCCGTGTTGACACCTTCTTTTTTGTATTGAGACAATGTTCTTTAAATGTCAGTGATCTATCAAGTTTCACTCCAAGATATTTAGGTGTTATAGTATGCTCAAGTTTTTCTCCTTGCCAAACTATGTCAAGTTCACGTTTTGCCTCTCTATTTTTTAAGTGAAAGGCACACACCTGAGTCTTCTTAGGATTGGGTTGCAGGTGGTTATCATAGAAGTAGGTAGACAACGTTTTTAATGATGTGCTAAGAGTGTTTGAGACTTCTTCAAAGGTGTCATCTTGTGTTGCTACTGCCGAGTCATCAGCATATCTAAACTGTCTGGTGTTATTTACAACTGGTTGATCGTTGCTGTAGATATTGTAGAGGATAGGTGCAAGTACGCTCCCTTGGGCTAAACCATTCTTTTGTAATCTCCATCGGCTTTTTTTGTCTTGAAAAGACACATAGAATCGTCTATTTTGCATGATACACTCAATAAACCTTGTCAATTTGTAATCTTTGGTTGTTTGATATATTTTATAGATTAAACGGTTGTGATTGACAGTATCATACGCTGCAGTTAAATCGATGAAGACTACTCCAGTAATTTGGTTCTTCTCATAACCTTCCTCTATGAACTGAGTTAAATTTAAGATTTGCCCGCAGCAGGATTTCCCAGGTCGAAAACCAGCCTGATCAGGTGTCAACTTTTCATCAACAAAATCAACAATTCTGTTTAGTATCATGCGTTCTAGAAGTTTAAACAAGTGACAAAGTAGAGAGACAGGACGATAACTTTTTACATCATGGGGCTCTTTACCAGGTTTCAAGAGCGCTACCACATGAGCTTTCCTCCACATCTTGGGAATTTTTGTGGTTTGGATACAATCATTCATGAGCTGTAGAATCCATTGTAGTGCGATAGGACCGAATTGCTTGATTTGCTCTGTTCGTATGTTATCAATTCCTTCAGCTTTATTAATTTTCATTATTTTAATGGCTAGGTTTAGCTCTTCCAGTGTGAAAGGTTCCTCAATCATATTGTTCTCTGATAGTAGGTCACGTTGTATTTTCAATTTCTTGTTTTTAGTTCCACTTCGTCCGTTCAACAAAAGCTGGTGGGCTATTTGATTAGCTGTGATGTCAGTCTGGATTGTAACTGGTTTGGTAGGGTCATTGCACAATCTTTTTACAACTTTCCAAGCTTTTCTACTATTCTGCTTCATATCAAGGTTGTTTAATAGATCACACCATTTTTCTTTCCTTTTTGTTGCTAGACAGTTCACCAGTTTTTCACCAGCTCGAATGGTATCTTCGGAAAAAGGATCGATTTCATACAAGGCATGATAATTTTCTAAAAAGTTCTTGGATGTTCCGTCCAGACCAACAACATATTCCGTACGACAGCCCCTTGGGATATGCCTTCTAGATGTTTTCTTCACAATTTCGACAAACATATCATATGATTCAACAACAGGTTGCAGAGATTGTATTTTATCATCCAGTTCTTTGGTAAAGTTTTCCCAATTGGCTTTTTTAAAGTTAAAACGCCTCACAAATGGATGTTCCTCAATTGCAATGATGGATGTTATCAGACAGTTTATAGGTCGATGTTGTGTATGTGGTATTGGATCGTCTACAGTTTTTAATGCTTGAGGAGCTAATGTACAGCTAACAAAGATGTTATCGGGGTTTGAACCTCTCCTCCATCTACCACTATTGAAGGAACATGGTAACTTAGGGTCGTGTACTAGTTTCAGGTTATTCTGATCTGCCCAGTTCTCAAGTGCTTCACCATTTTCATCTGATTGACTGTACCCCCAGCTTACACTATGACAATTGAAATCTCCAATGACAATCTGTTTATCTTTATTTCTAAAATTATTAGGTTCTGTGAAACTGAAATTACTGTTGGGTGGTTTGTAAATGGATGTAATTGTTAGTGATTCTAGCTCAATAGTTAAGATCTCAATATTATTGACATTAGTTTTAGCAGTAGAAATTACCATAACATCACCTTTGACAAATATTGCGCTTCCATATTTTTTATGACAATGTTCAAGTACTAGTTTCATATTATTAACCTTTGGTCTATGACTAGATTCATCTCTATGGGTTTCTTGTAAAATAAGTACATCAGTTTCTTTAGTTTTACATAGATTTTCTAATAAAGTTTCTTTATCACATGATAAACCTTCTATATTTATTGAGGTAATATTAACTAATGGCCTCGATAAAGACATACGTGACGATTCAGAAGTGGTCATATTTGATATAATTTCTTGATAACACGGTGTTAGAAATATTAGCCGTCTAGGTTATAAACTTAGACGTTGCCCAGGGGACGCCCGACAATATTTAGAGCTATGTATAAATATTATCTTCGTGGAGGCTATTTCTGTGTCCCACCCTACTAACCACGTCTCTCTTCCTTCGCAAACAGTCGCAACCTTTATCAGACAAGAGTTCTCATCGTCCTCTTCTGTTGGAAGGTATACGAGTATATTGGGAAGATCTGACTGTAGAGAGAGAAAGAGAGAGAGAGAGAGAGAGAGAGAGAGAGACAGAGAGCGAGAGAGAGACAGAGAGCGAGAGAGAGAGAGAGAGAGAAGAGGGTGGGGGGAGAGACAGACTTGGAAAGAGCATAAGCTTCTGAGGACCACATTATGATACAAAATGACAAGATTAAAATTAAGATAAGACAGACACACCCTCAAGTCGGAGCTTCAACCAATCACAGCGCACTATACCCCGAGTTGAGGGATAATCTGGCTTCTATTACCTTAAGTACACTAGTACTTCATGGGAACAAAAAAATGTATTTACAAAAGATAAAAAAATAAAGATCATTATTATATAAATACTGTTTTAAAACTCGGCCCTTAAAGCAGTCCTCGTTTGTTTCATTTTGTCAATAAGATTACTTGATCCACATATAATCAAATTTCAAAGTTGATAACATGATAACCAACGTCGATGACGCGTTGAATGCAAAGTACAAAAATAAAGCATGAGACATAACTAACTAGTTCACCATGCACATAAATAAATTGTTGTGATGTCAATGGCGAGTAAGTAGGTAAGTACAAAAATAAATAAAAAATACACGAAAAAGTTGGCACACAAAAAAAAAGGTACATAATTATACATAGGAGCATAGGTAAGAATGAGAATTTCATAATATGTCATAACACAAAAAAAAATTAATTTTTTTTACAAAAACAAAGACAATACTTATACAATACTTTAGTATACTTCCGATTTCTTATGTTCGAAATTTCTCGGAAGTAATATTCTTCTTCTTTACATGCTTTTGAAGGTAATAACGTTAGCCATATTGGATAGTTTGTTATATGACAGGTTTGAGACGTTCTCCATTGCTTATTCCTCCATGGGTAAAACTAACATTAGGGTTAACTAAATTGTAATTCTTAATTCGAATTAAATCTTTTAGGAATGAATTCACCTCACCACAGTGAAACCATTGAAGGGATTTCAGGAAAAGTTTCTGCTGTCTCATCTTGATGTGCGCTTAATCGTGCTCTACCTCACTCCCTCACCTGTCCTCACTAGTCCTCGTGAGGTAACGTATCTACCGCAACTTCGTCTTCCTGTTCACATAGCTCACTGTCAGTTGGCTTCCTTCTCATCGGTAGCTGTGGTGAATAATAGTTTCACACGTATGAGATTGCATGTTTAGTTCCGACTTCCGACCAAAGTTCTTTTTTTTTTTTTTTTTTTTTTTTAAGTGGGGTTTAACGTCGCTTTCAACTGCCATGGTCATATCACGACGGGGGTTTTACCCTCCATTCGCAGGAAACTCACAAACCTGCTACTCACATTGACCTCACCCAGCCTGAGTGGGGCCGGGAAAAGCTAGCGTCACGAGAATTAGAATTTGAATGGTCACCCATCCAAATCTTAACCTCGCTGGATGTCGCTTAACTTCGGTGTTCTGAAGGGAACCGGTGTATTCAACATGCCATCGACGCTGGCTGACCAAAGTTCATATTGAAACAGATCTATACAGACTAATCATTGTGATATGACCATGCAGTTGAAAGCGACGTAAAACCATATAAAAAAAAAACTATTTTTTTTCTTCTTATTTTGAGTTTCCATGTTCCTATTTAATTTTTTAAAATAAACATCTTCAACAAATAATGAATGTATACCCACCTTCAAAAGATAAAAATCTTGTGCTGAAGGTTTTGACAATGAGACTTGGATGGGTGACCTTTCTAAATTCGAATCCTCGTTAAACTCTGCAGTGGTAAACACTACAGTTTATCTTCTGCTTCTGTCCTTGGCTGTTATACTATGATAATAAAAACACCAACAGTCTCCGCTTAGCGTTGTTCTTTAAATTGGGCTTACAAGTAAATTATTGAGATTGCTGAGTTCTATAAAATATGCATAACAGAAGAGATAATAAATGTAATTCTGGGTAGATATTTTGTTGTACAGCAAATAAACCCCCCCCCCCTCCCCCCCCGTAGATGCTGGTCGTAAGATTTAACCATTTATCATCTCAAGCTTCTGCCATCACATCAGGCTGACGAGCTTTCATTCCTGCTGATAGCGACAGCAATATTATCCTTTATTACTTCTTTCCCTTTCTCCTTTTCTTTCTAATTCTATCTATATCTCTCTCTTTCTCAATTTCTTTCTTTTCTCTCTCTCTCTTTCTCCCGGTAGATCTGCCGGTCAGGCGTTGCGTCGGTCTGGCGAAGAGGTCAAGGCGTCGGTCTAGTAATCTAGAGGTCGCTGGTTCGAAGTTCAGTCGGGACAAGGGATTTTGACCACATAATAATACTTTTCCCTTACGATTTATTCCTCTCTTCTTTTTCCTCTTCTCTCCCCTCTTCTCTCTTCCCACTCTCTCCTATAGGAGTAAAGTAAGGGAAACTCTTAGGAATGTTGCGCTACTCACAATAAATGTAAAGAGTCCTTATTTTTCACCACAAAGAACATACACTGCCAATTGTAGACACAATACTTCCTCATGATTGGTTCACATTGTATACTCTTGGCAATTTTGAGATTTTATACTAAATCACTTGTATCTAGGAATCTAGGTACCTACTACAAAAATTATCTATTGGCAAGTTGTAGACCTTATTTTTCAACCGTTTCACCGAAATTCTGGATTTTCTTAAATATTAGAGCTAAATCATGTTTATAAAAATTAGTGGTCAGGCGCATGGTCTCTATCACCAAGAACCGCTAGTGCGAAGTTAATGAATTTAAAATGGGACAATCTACAGAACGTCTCCTATTGTATACGTATGTGTATTAAAATGTCAAATGCGCATATCTGAGATATGCGCGTTACAAGGAATGTATTTAACAGACAGACACAAAACCAAAGTTGCTCAGGAGGTTATGAAACGTCCAGCAACATGAAAAAATTGAAATCAGAGAAAAAAATATTTTTTCTTACAAAAACAAGCACAATACTTTTTAATATTAGAAATTCATCGGAACTAAAATCATACACATATACCTACCTACTATTTTCCTATTTCTACATCTCCCATACATGTTTTCATAAGATATTATCTTGAACCACTAAATAAGTATTGACACACGTAATCCATTCGTTATCTTGAAGAGAAAAACTGAATAGCATTCATTCATTTCCCCCAAGGGAATTAAGCATTTGGTATCTTTTCTCTCTCTCTCTCGAAACAAAGAAAATTTGAACGTTTTTCACATGAAGGACTGAAGGAGGATAGTGAAGGACATTGAGATTATCTCAATAATATCATATCTGTTTACTAACCCAGTTTTTTCATTGTTTGTATTTTAATGGGATTTTTTTACGAAAAATGTTCTAAAAAATAGTCAAATTGCATTTTTTTGTAATTTTTCAAAGATTATGTAACTCGAGAACACTCCGATATTATTTTATCAAATCCAATATAATAATTAATTATTATTATCTAGGTTTCTCCATATCTTCGGGACATTATTTAACAAGCTACAAATGAAGATGATATTGGATGATACCCAACGTAGTTCTGTTTTCATCTTTTTTTTTCCAACATTTCTTCTGGTTGGTATTTTATATTTATTTTTATTGGAAAAATACAAAAATGTATGTACACAATGTAATAGAAAAGTAGAAAAAAAAGTACGAATAAGATGACAAATGAGATTGTTCTTAATTTTCTTGTAGATGAAACATCTCTCAACTCTTAAGTCTGGAAAACCCGGAGTTATCCACAGGTAATTTAAATTACACATAGTTACATACCCACTGGAGAAGGCAGATAACTTCTAGGGAAAATGATTTAAAAAAGAAATAAATACAATACTTTCTATACCTTATAGGTAATAGGAAGTAAAAATTGGAAACCAAAAACGAGCTTAATCACTAGCTAAAAACTAGCTAATTGTTAAAAAAATAATTTAATTTGAACCAGAACGCCTGCGAAATACATAGTTTCTGTTTACTCAATATTAATTTAAAATTAAATTCAAACAAGTTTTACTTGAAGCTATCAAACACAGCAAAAGATTATTTTACAAATTCACTACTTTATTTACTAATAGTGCTTCTGCGTAAGCCATGTTTATTTAGAAAATATTGAAATTCTCTTTAAATTTGTAATATGAAGAGTTTCACGTGTTTTTGACTCCTGGAGAAACAATTCATCTTTAGTTTTCTTATTTTCCGCAAAAATCAAACAGTATTATACCTTTCATAAAACTTTCCTTTGACACGAAAATTGTATAAACTTTGCTCCTATCGTCAAACGTGACTTTGTTGCGTAATAAGAAAGGTTATGCAACCATGTCACGCTATTTTTGAAAATCTATTATAGATTATTAAACCTCACTTTTTGCAATATTACCAATCTAGACCCTCCTCGTTTGACAGGGGATAGTAGACATTACTTACTTTGTGATATTTATTTTTATGTTTACGTAGGTGTGTACAACTGTACATATGTAGTTTAATATCAAATTTGTATGCATGAGACTAACAGTTACAATGAAGAAGGGTGCAACTAAACCAAATAAATTTCATCATAAAAAGGTATAGATCGATAGACACTTAGTGGATTCTTAAGTTCATAATATATCCTTACTATAGAATTTGTCATTTTTCTTTTCTTTTTACACAATAGAAATCTGTCGCAGGTTGCAGTTTTTGTATTGTTGTCCCTCATGAGGTAAAATTTGGCTCTCCTTCAAATTTTGAGGCCCCTCTTAGAGAACATACTTTCCTATGACCGTAGATGGATTCACCTGTGATATTTCTAAACTTTGAATACACCTTCTCTCCAAGCGCGTTGTCAACCCCCCCCCCCCCCGGGATGCGGGATTCGAACCCGCAACCTCCGGGTCAGTAACCAATGCTCTGATCTAGCTACGTCACTGCTTCTTCATGCTCTCCGTATACTGAGCATCTATACAATAAAGGTACCTGACGTCCGCTGCCAAAGTAGATAATAATTAGTTTACAGAGGATAAATCTTGTAGAGATACCGAACGCTTCGGGCCCGGAAAGTTTAAGAAAGGGTATAGATGCTTTCCTGGCTTCCTCTGCAGAACAGACGTAATATTCCCCATTATTATCTGTCTGATAGTTGTAAATAAATAATACAAGTACCTGTGAGTGAGGAGAAGAGTGGGAGAGAAAGAGAGAGGACATTGAGTGAGAGCGAAATAAGAAAAGCGTGTTACACTGTTACACCAGGAGCGAATCTATGGTCAAGTCTCCTGTACCCCATTCCAGAAACACTCTCTACCCTCAAAATCCCCGAATCTCCGTTTCAACCGTCACACAACGCACTGTGATTGGTTATTGCGTTCAAATTAACCAATCAGAGTGCGTTGTGTGACAGTTGAGAGGGAGATTTGGATATTATAAGAGTGGAGAGTGTTTATTATTATTATTATTAAACATATTTGATCAAGTTTTATTTACAAATAACATAGAATATATACATACATAGGAATTAAAATTAACAGAACAAAACTTGATCAAGGGCGGTGCTAATGCCAACGGCATTCTCTTCCGCACCACCCTTGTTTCTGTTTCTGGAACGGGCCACTGGTGTTGCTCTGTTCACAAAGTGGGGAGGACAATAGTTGCTGGACACTAACCTTTTATCATATACTGACAATGTATGTAATATAATTGACAAAGGAGATCAGTTTGACTGTATAATGACAGATTACTCTAAGGCATTTGATAAAATAAATACAAATATTCTATGTGCAAAACTCCGTGCATATGGTATTTTAGTTGCTCTGTTCACAATGTGGGGAGGACAATAGTTACTGGACATGGTTCTGCATCTTATTCTCTCCCGTGGCCATTTCCTTTGGTAATCCAATTTTTAATCTGATGGGAAACTACTTCCTCAAGACTTGAAATTTGTGGTCGTTTGAAATTGATGATCTTCGAAAGTGGTCGTTTGAAAATGTCCCCAACGACCACTTTTTCACATTGTGCACACTACACAGTCCTAACAGGTATGAGAGATGTTCCTGTTGACAGCTCTTAGTCGCCTTTTCGACAGACAAGGACAGAACGCCTTGAGAAAAAGGGTTGGGTGGCAGAGATTGCCATAGGCAATAACCACGCCCTTTAATTAGGACATACAGGTAATATGTATATATTTTGTTTATTTTTTTCCTGTTTATATTAATTTTGTCAATTTTGTATTTTAATTTTTACCATTATTTTTTGTATATAATATGTTCTTCTAATAAAGCGTTTGATAATAATACTAATGCCTTGAGAGTATTCTATTATCTTCCCCCTACCCACAGGACATCCCATCATCCCCCTACTCACAATTAATATTATTATTATTGCATCTGCCCGTTTCATCGGACATTCAACAAGAGCGGGAAGCATCGGACTATTCCTAGAAATTATGAGCAATTGAATGTAGAATTTTTTGTTCAACAACTATTTTCGCATAAAGCAACAATGACATGCAAACGTTCTGAATAACTCAAGAAAAAATTTCGCGATTAGTTCTCCACGTTCTCCGGTTTTCCCAGCAGACTCTGTAATGCTTGCAACAAAAATATTAGCATTAATGTAAACAAAGAAATTCAACGTATTACCCATCAAAAAGATTGCATTTTTACATACCTTCATAGGAAGAGGTATATTTTGTATGCTTTTCTACTATGTATAATGTATTGTATACATAATATGTAATGTATGTACTTTTAATTTGGGTTTAACGTCGCTTTCAACTGAATGGTCAAATCATGCCGGGGATTTTACCCTGCATTTGCAGGAAACTCACACATCTGCTACCCACATTTACCTCACCCAGCGTGGGTTGAGCCGGAATGCCGGTGCATTCAATGCGCCATCGACGCGACGCTCGCTGGCTGTATGTATGTACCTTAGATGTCCAAGAAAAATGACCAGTTTTGCCATTTTTTTATATTTATTTATTTAATAACAAGATAACATATTACAAGAAAGAATATCGTATTTTTTTTAATTATGTAATGAGGACTAGGAGCTTCGTTATGCTGAGTTACCTACTGCAGTCTGATGTAATTTTACAAAAACACAGAAAAAAAAAGTTGCTCAGGAGGTTATAAAACGACCAGAAACATGAAAAAAAAAAAAAAAAAAAAATTGAAATCGGAGCAAAAAAATATTTTTTTCTTCCGTACTTCCGGTTTCTAATATTAGAAATTTCTCGGAAATAATACATACCTACTATAGTAATACAAATTTCTTAAATTTACACTTGTTATATTTTGATTGACCTACTCGTATGACGTTGGCAACATTTACAAAAATTAATAAATCTTAATACTTTACTACAAAAGAGAGCTATTAGGTATGAATTCGTATCTATTCATAGAGGTAGGTAAATGTGCGCAGGCAAGTGATTAATGCGCTAGTCTGGTAATCCAGGTAACGCAGGGATCCGTTGGTTCGAATCCCACCCAGTGCATGTATTTTTCCTTATTACTTTGAGTTTGTGACCACATAATTATAAGACTCTGAAGGTCAGGTAGTAGAAAATGCTTTGAGCATTATCCTAGCCTGGTGGTTACCTTCCACTAAATAGTGTTATTATTATTATTATTATTATTATAAAAAGTATTTGTACACAATACACACAAGGAGATATTTCTTTAAAGCTTCTCCCGGAAAATTGGCAAGGAAAGATACCATTATAAATTATGTGGATGATATACGAACGTAATATTCTCAAGCATTTCATTTTCCTACAGCTAATTCCCAGACATAAATATCAAGTACATGTTCTTCCTGCAGCACCACAAAGAACCTACATTTGTAAGCAGGCCATACAAATATTATGAAAGTGCTGTCTTGAATACGCTTTGGCTTGAAAGCATTGCTGATGCTTCACCTAACATGTACACATCAGGAATATTCAATTTTAGTAGGTATGTTAGTAGGGAGAAATATTTGTAGATAGCATTTTCATTCCAGGCCCTGGTCACGATTAAGTAAGTAAGCATTTTCATTTGCTTGACCATGTTATTTTTTGACTTAAGGAGAACTTTAACCTAACCTCGGCCATCTTCGATAGCAATGAATTCACCGGTTCTCGCAAAATCACCGAAGTTAAGAAACGTGCAGCGGGTTGAAGACTTCGTGTTGCTGGCAATCCGGCTCAACCCAGGTTAATGTGTTAACCTTAACCCACATTAACCTCAAACTGGGTGAGGTTAATGTGGGTAGCAGGTTTGTGAGTTTCCTGCGAATGGAGTGTAACACTCTTGTCGTTATGTGACCATGCACTTGCAAGCGACGTTAAAGCCAAAAAAATCTAATTATAAATGCACTATCTACTAATCTGCTGCTGATTTTGGCAAAATATGTATATGTAGGTTGTAGTTTTACTGTAAATTAATAAATACCTGCACTAACGGCAAAGACAAACACGACAATTCAATCCTTTATCTTGGTATTACAAACCTATTACCCACATTAACCTCACCCAGCCTGGGTTGGGCCGAAGTGTTTTCACTTTGATGGACCTTGCTTAACTTCGCTGATCCTAGCCTTTAAGAACTCTAACATTCACCGCGCTCTCAACTCTCGCTGATATAAAGGGGACCTTCTTAAATTTGTGAACATTACGAAGGAAAAAAAAAAAAAAAAAAAAAAACAAAACTTTTCTCTAAAATTTGAGCACCTACGGATGCCTGAAATTTTATGGAGCAAGAAACCCAAGGCAAAGTAATAAGTTAGGTACTTACCCGTCAAAAAAGTTGCTAGTGTTAGGTAATCATGGGGGGGGCGGGTACTTCCCCCCTTGCCAAACTTTCCTAATGTATGTACTCAGTCTCTCAGCCTCCGTTCTCACCGAGCTTACGAGAACTTAATGCATTTTATTTTACGAAACTTGAGAATGAAAGCCCTCCGATGTTTTCCGAGCCTCTTAGGTAATTCACTGCCGCGGATAGGAGCTTGATGTAAATTTTATTGAAGGAAGTAGATGTTGCAATAGTTGCAAATAGAAAACGGGGTATGACTGATTGAAGTTGGTCTTTTCTTAGTTGGTTTCGAAGATTTTTTTAAAATACTTTTTCATCATATATTTTTTATAAAGATTTAACAACTAGCGGGTTACACCCGCAGGCTTCGCCAGCCCATCACACACACACAACACAACCACACCACACCACACCATACACACTACACACACACCATACACTACCATCACACTGCAGATTAAGTGCTTTCTAGAGTGTATTTTTCAAAGGAAATCCTTTCGAGTTTTTCCTAACCCTCCCATTTGGGAATTTTGTCACATTTGTATTTTTTATCTATCGTATGGCTTTATTACACATCTCGAAGTGAGAAGTAATAAACTTGATCGGAAAATATGATGGCAGTGATTGCCTGATCGTCAAAATTGTCAGTACTTTAGCCGCATGTCAATGCGTTGCCAAAGGTGAACCACGAGGAGGTGTACTAACATTTGCCACATAATAAAACGTCTAGGGTTTACTGCTGGAATAATAGTCCTAATCGGGCAGTATAAATAAGGCGATAGTATTATTTCTCAAAGAGGCCAATCCGCGATCAGGCATTCTAATTCTTTGCCACATTGCGATGTGAGCATTTCTTTGCTTTCTCCTAATAGTGTTTTAAGTGTCCTCGATTTCCGAGTTTCAAACGTTTTACCAGTAGCACGTTCCAGAAACACTCTCCACTCTTAAAGGGTTTCTGGAACGGGCTACAGATTGGGGACTGAGCATTTTCTGCTTGCTGATTATTCGAAATTTAGAGATTTTACCTACCAGATTTAGCAATGAGCGATTTCAGCCATTGAGCTTTCCATAAAATTTACATACTGCTGCAATTCACCACATACTGAGAAAAAAAAACATTGGATTACAGGAACTATTAAATGTTAAATGAAGGATAAATGAAAATATAATAAAGTTATTGGAAAAAAAGCATTGAAAAGATGCGGTGGTTTTCTCATTCACTTTCTCAAAAGAAAGAAAAAAAAAGGAATAAAAAGAAAAGTTGTTGAGGAAAAACATTGAGGAAAAGGAGGGTTTTCCTTGAAAGTACTTACTTCTGTTATTTCCCATGTTAAAATTATTATGGTCGTTACTTCTTAGCAGTCTCTGAGTAATTTATATTCGGACAAAACATTTCCAGAATCTTCGGTGATAAGATGGTAAATGAAAGTTGCCATTCCATGATTCCGTACGAGGAAACATTTTCTTCAAATGATTCTGTCAATTTCAGC
The DNA here is from genome assembly GCA_024516035.1 of Bactericera cockerelli. Taxonomy (NCBI): domain Eukaryota; kingdom Metazoa; phylum Arthropoda; class Insecta; order Hemiptera; family Triozidae; genus Bactericera; species Bactericera cockerelli. Next base: position 51,519,334 of record CM044956.1, read on the forward strand.
TGACTTGCTTCCCTGAATATTGGTTTTATACCTACGTATGGGATCGTACGATTTGTTCGTTTCGGTATTATTCGAAGGAAAATGCAGAGGAAATTATATTTTTTTCTCGGAAAAATCATGAAAAAAAGAAACAGAAAAAGCAGGACTTATCAATCAATCAAATTACTGTATTTTTATACATTACTGTATGTTTACAATTATACATTTAAAATACATTAAGTATTAAAATACAATTTGCGCATTGTAGTTAAAATTGTAAAATGTCGATAACTTCTATATTAAAAAAGAGGAGAATAGAAAAAAAAAAAAAAAAAAAAAAAGATGGAAACAGAAAGCTTGAAAAATAGAAATTAGATAGTGTAATGAAGAAGAGAGTTGATGACTTAAGGTGTTGGAAATGATGTGGATGAAATGGGCATATATGTGTTTATAAAGAGTGAGTAGAATAGAGAGTGATTGAAGTAGATATTATTACTCCTCTAGAAATTCTTGGAAAGAATATGGAGCTAACAATAAGACCTTTTCTTTCAGTTTGATTTTAAACATGTTCAAGGATAAACATTTGAAAGTTTCATTTAAATTGTTGTATAGTTCTATTCCCTGTTTTAAATATGTTCGATCAAACATTGTGTGGCTATTTATTATTAATTTATTTTTATTTCGGGTGTTATGTTGATGCACATCACAATGTTTGGTTAGATTTTCTTGTAATTTATGTATATTTGTACAACTATCTAAGATCACTTGACCATATAGAGTTAAGATTTTTTTATCTTTGAAGATAGGCTTACAGGATGTCATATTGCATAATCCAAATATTGATCTTACTGCACGTTTTTGTAGGATAAAGATTTCATTATTACCTATGCCAAATCCCCAATAAATACAGCCATAACTCAATAGGCTATGGAAATATGCATGGTATGATAACATAGCCGTAATTGAACCCACATTTTTTCTAACCGATGTTATTGCAAATATGGCTGAGGCTAGTTTTGGTTTTAAATATGAAATATGGGACTTCCATTTTAGTTTTGAGTCTATTATTATGCCAAGAAATTTTACTTCCTCTACTGGATTAATGCAAAAAGTTGAATTAGATAGAGGTTGAAGGGTTGAGGTAGGACGAGAAACCAAAGTAGATGTAGGATGTTTTTTCAATGTTGAGGCTCAATTTATTGCTCTTAAACCACTGTATTGTATTAGAAAGGACATGTTTTGTTCTTTTTTCTGCCTCTATAAAAGTATTTCCACCAACTAGAATAGTGGTGTCGTCAGCAAAAATTATGAATTGAACCAGAGGGTCTTTGGGTATTATATCATTGATATAAAGAAGAAATAGCAAAGGACCAAGGACTGAGCCTTGAGGGACTCCAGCTTTTACAGAAAGTACAGAGGAAAAAACGTTATAATCAACACCTGATTCTGATTTTGGTATTTTTACTTTTTGCTGTCTGTCTTTAAGATATGATGTAAACCATTCCTTTGTTAGATCATTAATACCAAATTGATGAAGTTTGGATAGAAGAATAGAATGATCGACACAATCAAATGCTTTTGAAAGGTCACAAAAAACAGCGAAAATGTGAAGTTTAGATGAAATCATTTGATCCAGATGGTGTATAAAAGAACAAATAGCATCAGATGTAGATTTCTGAGCTCTAAAACCAAATTGTTGTTCAACTAGGAAATTATTTTGCTCTAAGTAATTATTGAGTCTTATGCTAACGATTTTTTCTAAAATTTTCGAAAAGTTGTTTAAGAGTGATATTGGCCTGAAATTGTTGATATCATGAGTGGCACCTTTTTTGTAGATTGGAATAAGAATAGAAGATTTAAATATTGATGGAAATATGCCAGATTGAAAGGATGCATTGAAAATATCAGAGAGAGGTTCAGCTATCATGTTTATTATATTTTTCAAAAGAGTCATTGGTATTGTATCTTCTCCAGATGATTTTTTATTTTGGAGTAGAGAGGTTACTTTGATAATTTCGACAGCATTACATGGTAAGAGTTTGAAACTTACATCATTAGAAGTAGAAATTGAAGGTAAAATATGAGAAGAGCTGTGAGAAGTTGATGGAATCAAAGATATGAATTCAGAAGAGGAGGAAGAAGATACAATGGTAGTCAGCAGAGAAGAGGATATTATAGAAGGAGCTGCTACAGTAGAAGATACAACAGGTAATGACATAGAAAAGGATGTAACAGAAGTAATTGTAGAAGACAATGCAAAAGAAGAAGGCAGATAAGAACATGCTGCAGAAGTGAACGTAGAAGAAGAAACTGTAAAAGAAGCAGACAAAGAAGAGGATGTATTGGAAGATATTGCAAAAGAAGTAGATAAAAAAGAGGATGCAGCAGAAGCAACCTTAGGAGAGTGTACAAACGAAGCAGGTAGACAAGAAGATGTAGCAGCAGTAACCATAGAAGAGGATGTAAAAGAAGAAGGCAGATAAGATGATACATCAGAAGAGATCAAATAACAAGGTAATGTAGAAGACAATGCAACAGAATCAACAAGAGAAGAAGATATTACAGGTGGTGGCGGTGGTGGTGGTGGTGGTCGGGATGGTGGTGGTCGTGGTGGAGGTGGTGGTGGTGGTGGTGGTCGTGGTGGTGGTGGTGGTGGTGGTCGTGGTGGTGGTCGTGGTGGAGGTGGAAGTGAAGTTGGTGGTAATGATGCTGAAGATGGTGGTGGTGGTGGTGGTGGTGGTGGTGGTGGTGGTGGTAGTAGTAGTAGTGATAGTGGTTGTGGTTGTGGTTGTGGTGGTGGTAGTAGTAGTGGTAGTGGTGGTGATAGTGAATGTGGTGATGGTGGTAGTGGTGGTGATGATGTATCAACTGACGATAATTGAAAAGCTATATTGTTCCAAAATTCATTAAATATTGATGCTATTTCTAATGGTTCAGTTATGGTGGAATTATTTCTTTTTATTTTCATATACTTTGGCTCTCTGGGTTTGTTTTTTGAGAATTCGTTAACTATCTCCCAAATTACTTTACATTTTTTATCTTTAGGAGCTTTCAGAATTTTTTCAGTTGTATATTTTCTTTTAGCTTCTTTTACTACTTTCTGTAGAATTTTACTGTATGTTTTATATCTTTCATGGTCGTCGGGATCACATGTTAATTTGAAAAGTTGAAACAGTGATCTTTTCTTTGAACTTGATATTAAAATACCCTTTGTAATCCATGGCTTTCGTTTATTCGAACTTAAATTGATGATTTTATAAGGAAAATGTTTATTGAACGATTTAAGCAGTATGTTGTAAAATATTGATAGTTTATCATTAACATCATGTATGTGATTGATGGGAGAAAAATCAATTTCAATTAGATCTTGTTGGAAAGTTGTAATTTGATTTTGAGTAAACGATCTTTTAAAAATCTTTTCTGTTTTCTTTATTTCTCCGATCTCAAAAGAAACTATCTGACAGTGTTTATGGTCACCAAGGCCACTGTAAATATTTGTATCGTCATTAAGAAGGTTTTTAATCGGAAAATTAATATAGATGTTGTCGATACATGTACTAGAGGTTGATGTTATTCTTGTAGGTTTTGTTACAGAGGGTTTTAGGTTATATAAATTTAAAATTGTTCGTAGTTTTGTTCTTGAATTATGACCTATTTGTACATAAAATATACAATTTATTTGATATAATTCCCGCTGCTTGTTCCTGTAATTTCACTATGTAATATACAGGGTGGGGCAAAAGTCTGGAAACCCCTGAATAACTTTCGAATGGCTTCTTCGGTAAAATTAAAATTTTGTAAGGTGAACTGGGCTAATAAGACCTTCTTTTAGAGTGGAGTCAATTTTTGTTACCGGCCCCCATGTCGGGGCCAGGGGGGCCAACTTCATTTTTTTAAATACAAACCCCCACCCTGCGATACATTTTTGGAAAGGCCTTTAAATTAGAAATACATTGGTGCAAATTTTATTTATTAAATATTAACTGTTTGCAAATGGCGTCCAACGTTGTGTATGCAGTAAAGTCTGGAAACCCTGAATATTTTTTGAAAGGGATTTCTCAGTAAATTTAAAATAGTGCAGGGTAAGTCGGGGTAATTAGACCTTTCCAAAAATGTATCGCAAGGTGGTGTTTCGTATTAAAAAAAATGAAGTTGGCCTCCCTGGCCCCGACATGGGGACCGATAATAAAAAATTGGTCCCATTCTAATATAAGGTCTAATTACCAAGGATTACCGTACACATTTTAAATTTACTGAGAAAGCCCTTTCGAAAGATATTCAGGGATTTCCAGACTTTACTACATACACAAAGTTGGACGCTATTTGCAAACAGTTAATATTAAAAAAATAAAATTTGCACAAATGTATTTCTTTTTTAAAGACCTTTTCAAAAATGTATCGCAAGGTGGGGGTTCGTATTTAAAAAAATGAAGTTGGCCCCCCTGGCCCGACATGGGGGCCGGTAACAAAAATCGACCCCACTCTAAAAGAAGGTCTTATCAGCCCGGTTTACCGTACAAAATTTTAATTTCACCGAAGAAGCCATTCGAAAGTCATTCAGGGGTTTCCAGACTTTTGCCCCACCCTGTATATACGAGTATGTGTGTTTTAATAATGTCTGTATATCCTTTCTCATGAATTGTATTTTCAATATTAGGTACTCTATCATGTCTTTTATATCTTATGTTTTTCACAGCAACTGTATCTTCACAGCAACATTAAAACCAACCAGTCAGTAATCGTGATCAAGCCTACGAGTTAGGCGAAACTTAAGTCGAAAAGTGAGTAAAATTTAAAGAATCCATAGTTTTATATTAATATCACATATTATGTTTTGTCAAATGTATTCTTTGTCTTTATATTCTACCATGTATGTATGTCTCATGTATTACTTGTCTTTGTATGCTACCATATACTCGTATGTATGTCTCATGTATTTCTTCTGCTTTTTTGTGATATGTCTCATGTATTACTTATCTTTGTATGCTACTATGTATGTATGTATCATGTACCTATTACTTATCTTTGTATGCCACTATATTTGTATGTCTTTTGTAGTTCTTCTATTTGCTTATCATATGTCTCATGTTAAAAAAAAAAAAGATGTTTCAATTTGTATTTCCTGAAGTTTCAAATGGTTAATGTTGATGAATGAATGGTTCACTAATTCACTAGTTTATAGAGTATTATAATATTTACTATCCATAATGATAGTAATAATGTATGTATAATGTCATAACGGTTGTGACTACTGCCCGTAGTCCAGAGTTCGTTCCCTGATTGAGCACAATTTTGTAACACAATTTTCTGTTCCCTCTAAGACCTGTTGCTTCGAAGTTGATAAATTTAAAATGAAATCATCTAAAACACATCTACTAAATTATTATGTATACTAAACTTTGTTGAAATCTGTCATGTAGTTTCTGAGTTAGGGAATGAAAATGACAGACGGTCTGTCACCTGTCAGGCGCAAATCCAAAATAGGTTGCTCCCAAGGTTGGTTACATGGTTACTCATTGGGAATTGGTGGAGATTTTTTTTTTTTTTTCCAACAAAAAACGTTTTTAAAAGAATTTTGTAAAAACGAAGACATCGAAAAAAATAACCTCGGAAATAAAAAGTAGGTAAGGAACAAAATACGAGTTCAAGGAGAAGGCAACAATATAATCCCTGTTGCAAATTATTTTTGTTAATCTTGAAATGTCCAAGGTAGGAATGATCACACTTAGTTTTTTTTGTAAAAAAAAAAGAAAAAAAAAAAGAAGCTTCTTTAAACTAAACTTACTTTGTTATTAATGCTGCTAATTTTTCTAAGGATAAGAATTTTTACTTCCGAGAAATTTCTAATATTAGAAATTGAAAGCATTGTGTTCGTTGTTCGTGTTTTCAACTAAAATTTGATTTTTTTTCTCTTTTTGTTTTAACGTCGCTTTCAACTATATGTACAATATGTACATATCATTACAGGCGATTTACCTTCTATTCACAGGAAACTTTCAAACCAGCTACTCAAATTAACCTAACCCAGCATGAGTGGGGCCGGGAATAGCCAGCTATATTGTGCAAATTTATTAATTTCTTCTTTGAAACAAGCCCGGTGGATGCATTCGGAATTCTCACACTCATTCATACTCAACTCAATCAAAAAGTACTTAAACCGGGGAATTTTTTCAATAGATTTCTTTCACTTTCCTGGCAGGATCGAGTTGTTCATGGGAGGCATGCTCTGAAAGGCTTTACGGCAACACCTGACTAGTACATATTGCGAGACCAATTTACTAAATGAGGGCCCTTGTACTTGAGTATTAGCATAGCTTTTGGCTACATAGCTGGCTAGACTTTTGGTGTCATGTTATTCTCCGCCACTCTACGGAGATGTATTTTTTGTTTTTTTTTTTTTTACTTGTGACTTTATTTCTTGTTTTCATTATATGGACTCATCCTATTATTTTAGTAGTCATGATTCTTACGATACATAGTACCCTATACTACTTCAACAACAAAAAATGTTTGGCCTTTTTACTATCTCTAGTTTTGGTTCTCAAGCTAGTTTGCAAAACATTCTGGTGGGTTTGGAAAGGCTCCGGCAGCAGAATTAAAGTTTCCTTCAATAAATTGAAAATTACATTCTTCGAGGAAACCAAGCTTTTATTATGCCCTGATTCGTTTCGAAATTGAATAATAGTTCTCTGCACTTTGTTCATTTATGATCCTGAATCCAAACTTTTGGAACATTCATAGAATGTGGGTGAATGAGTGCATTAGCTTTGTTTTTTTTTTTTTTTTTTTTTTTTTGAAGGATTTAACTTTTATTAATTATTTGTTAAAAATAGAAAAAAATAAAATTCGTCAGAGATTAGTTTGAAATGAATGGATTAGTGAATTAGTTTTGGCCGAACCAGCTCATTGGGTTTCTATTTGCCCGAGAGGTTAGTGATTTATGTATAGTATATCTTAATATATAAATGTCAAAGACACTCACTGACCACTGACTGATCATCGCTCTACAGCCCAAACCGTAAGTCCTAGGAAGCTGAAATTTGGTAGGTAGCTTTGTCTTATAGTCTAGATGTGCAATAAGACGGGATTTTTCGAAACTCCCACTACAACACCTGCCATTGGCGAAAAAGGATTTTTGCTTTCACGGCCATGCCTCGGCCCGCAAAGCGGGCGACAGCCCGCTAGTTCGAGCATAAGAGAACTCAAGGGATCGGAATTTGTTTTCCTTATATCCAGGTTTCTCTTATAAAAAAGGTTGTTTTCTTTTTTAGAGAGGTAAATTTCACCTGGAAATTTTTCTCTTATAACTTTCTGTATTTATAAAGAGCTGTGGTTAGAAAGACCGGAGATCTAAAAACAAAAAGTTATTTGTTGCATGAAGTGAACCTTGCAACTTGCAGCACATTAGCACATGTTATACGGAAATGCTAAAAGTGTATAGCATGGGTTGTCGCCCAATAGATGATGTATTGAACAATGTAGATGTGTTAAAATTCAAAAGTTACGAATACAAGTTTCATACCTATTATCATATGTACCCCATACTATGGTAGTTGAAAGGCAAAAAATAAAGTACCTAATGCAAACTAAAGAAACGCACCCAAAGAGAATTTCTATTTGCCACGACTTTACGTCATTAATCATTCTAACTGAAGAGCTGAATTATTCGAACTTTCCAATTAATTACAACTTTAATTTCCTTTTAATCCGATGGAAGAGATTTGGGATGAATTATGGGAGGAAACTAAGGGATGAGTGAGAGAGATATAGAGGGCTACCAGTGCTATCACGAAACCAATAAATGTAACTCTTGAATCTCTTGATGGATATTCAATCAAGTTTATTTGACGTTGCCGAGATATGATTGTAAAGATTATTTTTATGAAATAAATTTGGCAAAGAATTCTAAAAAAAAAAAAAAAAATTCTAACCCCTCGCTCTTCTCTTTGATAGTAAGAGGCAATGTTAAGTGCGGAAGCCATCTTGAAATTAACAGAAGATATACTTGAAGAAAATACAGGTAGGAAACAACCCTGAAACAATAAATTACATGTTGACAAACATATTTTCTCTTGTGGGGAAACTGAGCTCACAACCTTCTCGTCTAAGAAATTTGTGAACTAAGTGAAAGTTCACAAATTTGTAATGCTGCCAGCGTTTTGGGAGCATAGCCATCAGAAGAATTGACTTCAATGTTCTATCTGTAACTTTTAATAAAATTTCTATATTAAGTGAAAGTTATCCTTTACTATGAAAATTTAAAACGATGTACTACGGGTTATGGAGATCTGTCGCAAATTGAGCATCAAAATTTGGTGTATAAAAGCACTCTATGACATTTATTTCTTTTCCATAAAACATTTTCATATCTCTTATCGTTTACGAGGTTTTTACAAAAAAAATTTATACAATAAAAAAAATGTGACCTTTAAACACAAAATGGCCAATTCTCATGAAATATTTCCAGATGTGTACTAATAACATCATGAAGGGAAACAAAATAATGGAAATCAAAACACCTGAGTACATATTTCATTTCAAAACGATGTCGTCTGTCTTCATTTTCCCACGTACGAGTATGTATCTCCCGATTAGCTAAAGATGATTTGACATTTATAAAATTGTTTTTTGACATTCATTGCTATCTGAATCACAACACCACTCAATATTCTTCCTCCAATAAAGATTACTAACAAGGCAAAATTATACTTCAAGAGGGCAAAGGAAAAGAAGTGTTTCCATGACGGGTTTGTCCCGTGGCACAATTCGGAAATGTGTGTAGTCGGAAACGGCTAATATTATTACAACTCATACTCACAAGTAAGATATTAATAAGTTATAATAGACCTAACATTGATTAGTTCAAAGATAATACATTTCTGCTCAGAAGATCGCATAAGCTAAGGAAACAATAGTAAAATATATTATTATTGTATGAATAAAAAGAACTACTTTATTCCAATTCGTTACCGAGAGGAAGCATGCCTCTGATGCTCGAGCTGTTGCCATTTGGATCACTTGCGATATTAATATCAAGAACTGATGCAAGCGAGAATAACCAGAAACGCGCTAAAGGGCAGAACCGATCTTATAAAAGATTTGGACTTTCCTTCCCAAGGACCCAACGTTTCTACTGAGAACGCAAGGAAAGCTATGAATTGTATTACTTTGATCCTTAAGTATTTTCAAGAGTTTTCAGAGGAAAATCCTGGTCCTGCAGCATCGTTTTTGTTGGTTCTCTCTAGTGATGAATCAGAACAGGTCACATCCCACACCAGAGCACGTCCCCTCTCCCAGGCAACATTCGTCACACCATCCAGTTAAGTCACAGTTGACTCGAAGAGTGCAGTGTTTCTTGGAATGGGCTACAGGTCTCTTTCCCATTTCCCATCAGTCCAACAGGTTGGACCTCGAGAGTGGAGAGTGTTTCTGGAATGGGCTACAGGTCTCTTCCCATCTTCTCGCACAGTCCAACAGGTTGGACCTCGAGAGTGGAGAGTGTTTCTGGAATGGGCTACAGGTCTCTTCCCATCTTCTCGACATCAGTCCAACAGGTTGGACCTCGAGAGTGGAGAGTGTTTCTGGAATGGGCTACAGGTCTCTTCCCATCTTCTCGCACCAGTCCAACAGGTTGGACCTCGAGAGTGGAGAGTGTTTCTGGAATGGGCTACAGGTCTCTTCCATCTTCTCGCACCAGTCCAACAGGTTGGACCTCGAGAGTGGAGAGTGTTTCTGGAATGGGCTACAGGTCTCTTCCCATCTTTTCGCACCAGTCCCAACAGGTTGGACCTCGAGAGTGGAGAGTGTTTCTGGAATGGGCTACAGGTCTCTTCCCATCTTCTCGCACCAGTCCAACAGGTTGGACCTCGAGAGTGGAGAGTGTTTCTGGAATGGGCTACAGGTCTCTTCCCATCTTTTCGCACCAGTCCAACAGGTTCCAACTGGAGCTTATGCTTATAGATTGCAGAGCTCGCTTGATTATGGAATTGAGATTAAAATGACGAGTGTATCTTCCTGGGTTTTTCTTACATCTCAAGTCATGATGTACATACTAACCTTTTCTCCACAAGGACAGTGGTGAGTTCTTCACTAGTACAGTCAAGTCGGAAGCCTACACAGATCTTCATTGTGTTGTTGTCCAACAGTGCTCCCATTGTTTCCAAGTTTGGACAGCCCTGTTCTTTCTGTAGGAGCTGGGAATCGGTATGTGTCTGTCAGTATGTCTTGCGTTAAATGTTGTTGAGCTATTGCTAATTCCTCTCTCCTTCTTTTGATATTACCTATTCTAATTCTAAGATCTTAACAGAGACTAATACTTTTTTTTCTTAATAAATGTGAATCATGTTTTTTTAATTAGGAGCTTTAACTCTGTATTAAAAAATGTCGTTCGTGCCGATTGCCCCTATCAAATCATATTGTGAATCTTAAAGTTTACAAATGAAATGGTATTTTTTTATAGAAGAATAGTCAAACTTGCTTTGTATACTTTTACTCTGAGGCATGTTGTTTAGCACAGTGTTTGCATTTCCCCTTTGGATTGACAACGATATTTTCAGTCTAAAGACGGTGCCTGCTCTGTTGCTTCCAGTATGGTCAAACATCTTTTCTGAATTTTTGATATCAATGCTTTTTGCTGTGCGTCCAAATGCACCAAAGTTGAATTGCTGTCCAATCTCATTATATATTTTAATCATCTTTTTTATCTCTGCGTGTCTAGCCTACTCGTATGTATTGAAATTGAAATTTATAGTACGCACCCTATACTTACATCATGTAATTTGGAAGCAATGTTATCCTCCTCGTGGATTCGATAACTCAAAATAACTAACATCGACACCGATATGATGGTCTTGCGGCACCCTGTGTAGTATAACGTATAACATCCATACAATAATTAAAATTAACTGATATTTTATTAAAAGTAATAGTGATAACTAGAACTAGACAATTATATATTATTTAAAATAATCAACACATCCATAAGCATTTACAATTTTGCTCGGTCTTAGTACTCTTCATATCCTAATAGACTTTAATTAAAGTACAAATACAATCAAATAATGATAAAATATAAAGTACACGAATAAATGATGCACGAACACATAAATAATTATTATAATTTAATTTTAATTTCGAGATAGCTTGCAGTGTTTACAACTACTTCTATGTGCCGTGTGCCGGATGTGCGCATGAAACTTCTGCGCACTTCACTGATACACACGCGGTGTTTCATTCACTGTTCAATATCATGAACAGAGAGTTTATATTATGGTTTTCGTTACCATCATTCTCAAGTCAGGATGGCCGAGCGGTCTAAGGCGCTGCGTTAAGGTCGCAGTCCACGTCTGTGGGCGTGGGTTCAAATCCCACTTCTGACAAACTTTTTTCGCGCTGCGAAAATTTTTGTTTTTATTATGTTTTATTTTTATTTACAAGTTATTTAATGAAACTAAAAAGATAATTTCATGAAACTTGAAATCCCATTAAAACCTAACATTGAAGTGAAACTTGTAACTATAAGTATAAAAATATGACAGAATACGTGAACCAGTAATTTAGCTATGTACGATATTTTTTGTTTACCCGTACAGAAAAGAAAATGGAAAATAAGAAGTTGGGAACAATGACTTGGAAAAGAGTTTTGTATGCCCCAGTAAAAAACTACGAATTATAACTGTCAGCATCATAATAATAATACTTATTACTGCTATTACCTACTGTTTCGTAGCTTTGACACTGTCATTGCTGCGTGCTGACAGCTGGGAGAACTCAATAAACTTGAGTTTCATGTTCTTTGTGACCTTTTCACGTATTCTGGTCTCACACCCCGCTATTGCTGATGTAATTGACCTTTGTAAACAATGCCCGACACATGTTTACTCTGTGTCTTGTCTGTAGGGTCAGCCCGTCAGCTGCTGAATACTAGATGCATGTTATGTTACTGTTGTATCTCTCTTCTGGTCACTAGACTCTCTACTCTAGAGAGATACAACTTTAAGGGTTTTGGGGAAGAGATTGACATAGGCAATAACCTCGCCCTTTAGTTAGGACATAAGTTGTGTACATTATTTCCCCTTTTTATTGTTTATATTTTTTTATTTTTTTCATTTATTATAATTGTTATTTGTGTTGTACATTTATATGTTTCTTGTCTGATAGGGAATTAAATAATAATAACTCTTACTGCAACATAAATAACATCTAGCATTCTACGGTCACCTGCTGAATAGATGTATGTTATCAATGTTATATTACAGCCATAATTTTCCGGACTTTGATTTGGGGTAGGGGGGGGGGGGGGGGATTAAACTCTCTTTTAAATTATTGTCATTTTCTAACTTTTAGCCAGAATCTCCAAATTTTCGTGGATTGAGGGATTGATAATTATTTTAAAAAAATCGAGCAGCATAATTATGTAGATAAGGCAATATTATCATTATTGTTTTATTTATTTATTTAACTTCAGATCTTCGTTTGTCGGACATATAGCAACCTTTCATATTTCTTTTGAAATATGTGTTCATATTGTTGTAGATATTGAACTGTCAAATTAGTTAGTGATAACTTTTACTGTCCACATTCTCTCGTATAGCTTCCTATTCTCGTATATTCAATGAAAATAATACTTTATATGTGGTTTTACCTAATAATAATTGCTCATCATACTGATCATACACCTTTACGTGTATTCAATAACAGATTTTTATTCTCTTGGAAGTTTCTCAAAGCACATAGGAGAAGCGCTTTTATAGCACATAGGAGAAGCGCTTTTATTGTAATGATTTTATTTATTTGTAATAATATTTCACAATATAAACTATCTTCAGTAGCATGATCAATAAAGCGGCGGACTTGTAACTTGAAGGTTGGTTGTTCAAGTCCCGAATTCAGCGTGGATTTAGTAAAGCTAGTTTGACTAGTTGAGATGTCACGAAAGTGATTAATATAAGTACTTTTTTTATTTTATTTTACAATATAAAGTAGATACTATTACACAAAATACATAGTAACTGAATATTATAAACTTATCATTCAGCGAACTGAGCTAGCTTTCTCTTTCATTCTGTCCTCCTAGTTGATAAATGGCAGAAAATGGGCTAAAATATGGCGCCATTACCCTGTGAATAATAGGAAACCATTTCCTAACATAACAAATGACTTCAAATAAAAGTAACGTTCCGAGAAAGGTCTCATATAAGTATTGTGTATCATACTGGGTGTCTACATATGTGATTAAACAAAATAAAAAAACACTGCCAATTATGGACTCTATACTTCCTCGTGATTGTTTCACATTGTTAACACGTGCCAATTTTGAGATTTTATACTAAATTACTTGTATCTCCAAAACGACTGCACCGATTTTCTTCAAATTTGTTTTATATGGTAGAAAATCGTTTTTTCTACATTCTAAATTCCACAAAAATTTCTGTATCGGCAAGTCGTGGTCCTTATTTTTTGACTTTTTTGTCCAAAATTTCGGATTTTCTTAAATATCAGAGTCTAATTATAATTAATTAAAAAATATATATAAATAGCCTATGTAAAACAATTATATGCATACACACACAAAATTTCATTAAAATCGGGTGTACCGTTCACGAGATATAAGCGTTTAAGTAAAAAGTTAGTGGTCAGGCGCATGGGCTCTTTCACCAAGAACCGCTAGTACGAATTCGATGAATTTAAAATGGGACCATCTACAGAATGTCTCCTAGATGTGTGCAAAATTTCATCAAAATCGGTCGAGTAGTTTCCGAGATTTGCGCGTTACAAGGAATCGTTTTAACAGACCGACAGACCGACAGCCCGACAGACCGACAGACCGACAGACCGACAGAACGACAGACCGACAGACAGACACAAAACCAAATTTGCTCAGGAGGTTATGAAACGTCCAGAAATCTGAAAAAAATTGAAATCGGAGCAAAAAAATATTTTTTTTTACAAAAACGAACACAATACTTCCGATTTCTAATATTAGAAATTTCTCGGAAGTAAAATATATTCTTATAGCCTTTTTGAAAGTCGTCTATCCACATAGAATCTGCATACAGCCTCTCCTGTAACTCCTGTAAGATGTCTAAAGTGTCACATCAATCCTAGGTTATCCATTGTTCTGTCCACATATGTGATTAAAAAAAAAAATCTCATAGCCTTTTCGAAAGTCCGTCTATCTACACAGAATCTGCTTGATACAGCCTCTCCTGTGAGCTGTCTCAAGTGTTACTTCGATCCTAGGTTATATCCATTGTTCTTCCTTGTAGAAGATACTGTCTCTTTGTATAGGGCATCCTTCACACTTCGGCCGAGGTGTTTGATTACTTGAAAGACATTATAAATTATAAAATGAGAACCCATACTCATTCCAATGAAATGGCTTATGGGTATTTTTTACCCCAAGAAAGAAAAAAAAAAAAAAAAAAAGAAAACACTTTCTTCTTCTTGAAGGTGTGGACAAAAAAAAAAATCCAGCCAGCTGCAACAAAGCTATTTCTTGTAAGCACGACTATATGCTTACAAGAAATAGCTTTGTTGCAGCTGGCTGGATTTTTTTTGTTTTTTTTTTTTCACACCTTCAAGAAGAAGAAAGTGTTTCCGTACATTATGTTCATTTGATTTTACTTCCGAGAAATTTCTAATATTAGAAATCGGAAGTATTGTGTTCGTTTTTGTAAAAAAAAATATTTTTTTGCTCCGATTTCAATTTTTTTCATATTTCTGGACGTTTCATAACCTACTGAGTAAATTTGGTTTTGTGTCCGTCCGTCGCTCTGTCGGTCTGTTAAAACGATTCCTTGTAACGCGCAAATCTCGAAAACTACTCAACAGATTTTGATGAAATTTTGCACACATCTAGGAGACATTCTGTAGATGGTCCCATTTTAAATTCATCGAATTCGTACAAGCGGTTCTGGGTGAAAGAGGCCATGCGCCTGACCACTAACTTTTTACTTAAACGCTTATATCTCGTGAACGGTACACCCGATTTTGATGAAATTTTGTATGTATATGCATATAATTGTTTTACACAGGCTATTTATATTTATTTTTAAATTAATTATAATTTGACTCTGATATTTAAGAAAATTCGAAATTTTGGACAAAAAAGTAAAAAAATAAGGACCACGACTTGCCGATACAAATTTTTTTGTAGAATTTAGAATGTAGAAAAAAACAATATTCTACTATATAAAATTAATTTGAAGAAAATCGGTTGAGCCGTTTTGGAGATACAAGTAATTTTCTATAAAATCTCAAAATTGGCACGTGTTTACAATGTGAAGCAATCACGAGGAAGTATTGTGTCCATAATTGGCAGTGTTTTTTTTTTTTCTTTCTTGTGTTAAAAAACTTGTACAGCCATTTCAATGGTCTCGAAAGTCCTACTTGAAGTTTTTCGGGGGAATCATGAAACACCCTGTGAATTGAAAAAAGGAAAACCCTGGGAGAAAAAGATCACTTTGTGGAAAAATTTTCGAGGAAATTACCATTATTAGCTTGTGTCATTTCTAAAGCCTTGGAAACTTTAGATATCTGTATAGGTAATATCTTTTCTTTACAAGTTATGTGGACATCACTCTTCAGAAGAGCAACAATAGCAAAATGTCACAAAAAAGCAAGAGGCACGAAAGAGAAGAAGTATATTAATGTCGAATCATCATCAAAGAAAACAGAAGACCTACTGAACAAAAATGAAATATTGAATTGTGTCAAACGTGTTCACAGTTTTTTTTTACTGTATTATTAAATGTCAATAACATGCTTCATAATCACAAGAACAGGATCTTTAGCAGTAACACAGACTTCTGTTACTCCATTAAGGTCCTGTCAAATCTCAATATTCAGTACATTATACATTTACACCTATTACAGAATAATACCTTTGTTTAATATTATTATCAGTTATAAACTATGATCAGAGAAGTGAAAAGTTGTACTTGTTGTATTTGAACCTGTGGCAATTTCTTGGAGAGTCCTGAGTGTTGGAGAAATTCAGTTGATTCAGGAATGTTCAAATCCTGAATCAACTAAAATTCTTTTTATACAAACTTGTTATTTATAACTGATTATATCTACTTGAAAGCCAGCCTCCGTGGCGTAACGCTTGTGACTGTTGCCCGTAGTCCAGAGATCCTGAGTTATTCGATTCGCGGTTGGAGCAGACTTTTCGCACAGAAAATTCTGTTCCCACCGAACATGTTAGGCCGGCTATTCCGGCCCTACCCAGGCTGGGTGAGGTTAATGTGGGTAGCTGGTACGATTCCCAGCAAATGGAGGGTAACACCCCGTCCTGTCTACCTCAAGTCAGGACGTTAAAACCAAATAGAATCAATGGACATGAAAGGAGCCTAGACATTGAATCTGGGCGTCCATAATATATAATCCTCTCACCACCGTGACTTAGGTATCAATGCCTAACTTTTTTTTATTTTTTACAGGGTCACACAACTTCACACGTTTCTGTTGTAAAATAATATAATTTTTATTTATATGTAAAACACGGTGTCATTTTTTTTTTTCATTGGAAGCACTGACAGTATGCTTCCAGCATTGCCTCTTTGAGTGGCAATGCTGATTTGTTGAATTAAAAATTCACTGGCTCTGATGTTTCTAGTTTTTTCTATGAGCTTTTTTCCAATTTCCTTGACCCTTAGAATTATTATTAATTATTATACTTGAAATTTGAATGATGAAAAACTCCAGCAGAGCTTGCTGCCGTACAGGCGGCGCGTGGCTGGCTCACATTTCATCATCAAAGGAAAACGTAATGAAAGTTCAAAGAGTGTAAATGACAGGCATCTTTACTGACAGCTAAAAGAAAGCTTTCAGTGCTCTTCAGATCCAGTAACCTTTTGGGGAGGACTGCTTCTATTCTAATATTCCTCGCAGCTGTTTCGACTGTCGAAATCAGCGTGCTCGATCCTTTGGTGTGTGTGTGTGCGTGTGTGTGTGAGTGTGTGTGTGTGTGTGTGTGTGTGTGAGAGTGTGTGTGTGTGTGTCTGAGTGTGTATTATGTGTACATTATTTTTGACATGTACAAGATGAGTATATAAATTCCAAGATTAGCAGCTTTTGTTTTTTCAATATTGAGAGAGTGATCCTTTATAACTTTCCTAAACAGACTTTCTTAAATTCCTAAAGTATAAAATTTGTACAAGATGGAGTGTTTGACGAATTGTAAAAATAAATCTCTTACGGTCATTTCTCAGGAGAACAGCACACATTCAATTGATGCTTGCACAAAATATTTGCTCAAATGCTCATGTAAGTATTATAAGTATCACCGACTTCAGTAGCTTGATAGATAAAGCGGTGCCTTTTGTAATCTGGGGGACGATGGTTCAAGTCCCAATTTAAGCAGAAATTGAGTAAAGCCAGATTGAGTAATTGTGATAGGTACCTGTTACTATTGTTATTAACTCAAAATATGGTAATTTCATGTTTGTAGAATCATTGTGTTGTCAAAGCCAAACATGATTTTTTTTTTAAAAAATCTAGCACTTATAGGGTCGTCTTAATCCCAGCACAGCCGGACAGACAGAATTACCTAAAGCAGACCACACAAGTACAAAATAATAATAACACTATTTATTAATATATTATGCTGTATTAGCTAATGTCCTACATAAAGGGCGGGGTTATTGCCTGTGCCAATCTCTTCCAACCAAACTTTATATTAAGGTAACCACCAGGCGAGGTTAATGCTCAAAGCATTTTCTACCCCTCAACCCTCAGAGTCTCGCACAGTATTCAACTACGTAGGGCTAGTAACTTTTTCATCCTTCCATTACAAGCAGAAAGGATTCTTCAAGATTTTTTAATCATAGTTAGAGAATATGAAAAGTTGAGTTGCTTCGAAGAAAATGCATTGGAACAATTTTTTTCCGAGAAAATTTTCCGCTGAATTTTCAAAAGATTTTCCAGGTGGTCCATTTTCTTAAGCTCATAATCTGTTAAAACAAAAGTGGAAATCATTACCAATCATTACGTTATATTAATTTTATTGTATTGCATTTTTACCTTCTATTACCTATAAGGTATAGAAAGTATTGTAATCGGTCACTTTTTTACAAATTGTGCTGATATCATTTCTGGACGAAGTAGAATCTCCTCTTCTTCTTCTTCTTCTTCTTTTTCTACGTCTTTAATACACGTAGAAATCATTTTATACACGAATTAGAGTCTCCTGACTCCTAAAAACTGATTTTTATCAAATGGTATATCGACACCCTCAGAGCAATAGGTGCTATCTGACAATTTTGTGAAAAATGAGTTATGCATATTGCCGGATTCGGCATTTGAAGGCGCGTCCAGTGGTAACAACAGATTTTTTAAATAAACGAGGGAAAAATTTTAAATCGCGAAAAAACAAAATCCGCTAAGTGGGACGCACTTTTATTCAACGGCAAAAAGAGCCAAGTGCTCAGACGTGTATTGAAAAGCATAGGAGGAGGAGCTCTGCTTGTAAGAGGTAATATAAAATTTATTTATTTTACGTTATTGAATGAAAATATATTTTTCAAAGTAGTAGATTTATTAATTTAAAGACATTTATTTGCATAGAACATTTATTAAATAAATATGATAATTATTCTTATAACATTAATTAACATTTTAATTGACCTCTGCAGATATCACAAATTGCATGTTTGTTTGAACATTTAAATTTTGTAGATAGCAGTCAACAAAAGGGCTGCTCAAGTAGATAGCACATATTAAAGTTGAAAATGAGGTGGTGAATTAATATATTTGATAAGATTCTCCATATCTTTCTGCAGATGGCAGATATTGAAGTGACATTGTTTAATGTCACTTCATGATGAGATTAAACTCTATGATTAATGACATTGTTATCACAGCTATTCGCGGTTCTTGTCGCATAATTCATAACCACCTATACAAACCATCCTGAAATAAAACCATTGTCATTGTCTACTTCAAAACACAATTAAGAAGAGTACTGTGTCCTATGGCAAGCATCGATAGTGATGTCAGTTGTTTGTAAATAAATTTACTTTCTTTCTCTCTATAAGGCTTTGAGAAGCAGTTGGGGTTTTGAATGCCACCTCTGAACTATCTCTACAAGAGAGTATAGTTGAGGTTGTTGGCATCTCCTGTCTCTTCTGCTCCATTAGCTTCTCACCCTGATGCTCTTAAGTGGTTTCTTCTGAACGAGTCTTCTTTTTGGTGCTTTTTTTTACTGGAAAGTGGCTCTACAGATTTGAGCAGCCATTCAAACTGCCTTCCAGCAGCTCCTGACAGTTTAAAAAAGATCTCTTTATTTTGACGCTTTTCAGCAGCTTCTGAGAGACTGCATTTTTGGTCTTGAGAAATGTTCATTTTTTTAGACGGTAGTTGAGGCTACAGTGGCCTGTTGAAAAGCCAGTAAAGATTCCTCTTTGCTCAGACAGAGCATTTCTTTTGTTTATTTGGGCGATTAATTTAGGAACATTTTCGCCTGCCTGTGGCCAGGACTCATTTGGGAAGTTCTTCAGAACTACTCCCACTTTCAAAGACTTCAGGGCGTTTATAAAGCTTTGAGAAGCAGTTGGGGTTTTGAATGCCACCTCTGAACTATCTTTACAAGAGAATATAGTTGAGGTTGTTGGCATCTTCTGTCTCTTCTGCTCCATTAGCTTCTCCCCCTGATGCTCTGAAGTGGTTTCTTCTGAACGAGGCTTCTTTTTGGTGCTTTTTTTTTACTGGAAAATGGCTCTACAGCTTTGGGCAGCCATTCAAACCGCCTTCCAGCAGCTCTTGAGAGTTTTATAAAAATCTCTTTTATGAAGCTTTTCAACAGCTTCTGAGAGATGTTCCTGTTAATCGCCTTTTACGACAGGGGGGACAGCCCGTGGTCTTATTCTTAGCCGAGAGCCACACGGACGTACTGTCATTATTTACTCCTAGGTTAAGCTATAGTTAGCAATTTCACTGAGAAAATACATAGCAAGGCTAGGTAGGTATCCCTTTATTTTTTTACAATTTTAATTTTTTGTTCTTGTATAAAATTATACTTAGTAACTAAACGAGTTACCGCCAGCGTCGATGGCGCGTTGAATGCACCGGTTCTCGTTGGATCACCGAAGTTAAGCAACGTCCAGCGAGGTGAAGACTTCGTGATGCTGGCATTCCGGCCCAACCCAGGCTGGGTGAGGTTAATGTGGGTAGCAGGTTTGTGAGTTTCCTGCGAATGGAGGGTAACACCCCCGTTGTGATATGACCATGCAGTTGAAAGCGACGTTAAAAACAAAAAAAAATCTGGTGTAAACATCACACGACTTTCCTTATCTCCCAAAAAGGAGTCGAATTCCGCCACTGGTGACTGAACGGTAACAGATAACTAAAAATCAATGCCAAATTCGTGATCAGCACTTCAAAATCAATTAATTTGATATGTCACAACCCCCATCTAGGATGAATAATAAAAAAGTTAGTCCAATCGGGTCCCCTACAATACCGGTAAATTTTGGCCGGTTTCCAAAAAGTTAAAGAAATCAAAAAAATGATTAGAGTGAACCCCTATTATTTTTTTAATCTGAGAAAATGTTGTTCTCTAACTTTTTTTGTATCTTTAACCAATTCAAAGAAGCGGTGCTTGCGGCCAATATTTGCGGCCCTGCGGCCGCAGAATGCGGTCGATTTCAACCAAAAGTTTCATGGTTCGTCTGGTGTATAAAATTAATTACCATACCAATTTTCAAGTCTCTTGCTCTTACCGTTCTTGAGATATCCTGTTCACACACACACAGACACACAGACAGACGCACGGACCAATGGCTGAAAACCACTTTTTTGGTATCCTGAGGCTATGATTCGTCCAGAAATGTGAAAAGCTGGGTAGGTCAAATTTTCGACGAATACAATACTTTCCTTATTATAGGATAAGGAAAGTAAAAACGAGTTACCTATCGTATATTTTTATAATAAAGTTAGATAGTAGACACAGAACATAAGTGAAATTTTGTTTAATTAGTATTCTTGTTTTAATTTTAAGCATTTTATACTTCTCCAATAAATTGTTTTAAAATTAAAAAAAAGTGAGTTTATCAATCAAAAGGTTTTTTTTTCATTTTATTTACAGGCAATACAAAATAAAAACGCTAAATGAGGTAAAATATGGACGCTAATTCTTCTACGATAGAAGCATAAAGTGCTATATGTAGACAAATAAATTGCAATACCTACCAACTACAGCATTAAAGTTTATAATGAAGAAAAAAAGTGGGCACCAATCTGCTATCTACAATGCAAGTTGTGCTATCTACTACTTATCTGCGTGCAATATCTGCTATGTGCCGTACTTCCTGTCCTGATCATTTTAAGAAAAAATAAATTGGAAAATTAGTATTTTTTGGACTATAGTGTATTAAAAGGACAAAAAAAAAATCTTTAAATAATTAATATGAATCTTTAAAACGTTTTTTGTCTCTCCTGTAAAATTTGCTATTGCGCAGATAGCACCTATTGCTCTGAGGGTGTCGATATTCCAATGTATGTGTGTGTATATCTGTATATGTATGTACCTATGTATACAAAATATCTCAAGAACGGTAAGTCGTAGAGCGATGAAATTTGGCATGTAGCTTCAGTGTGCTAACAATTTACACCCGGAACAATTTCATGAAAATCGGCCATTTAGTTTTTTGATTACCAATATCTCGAGCACGATTTTTTTCTTCTTCTTATATCTCGTAAAATATATGAGATATAGAGCAAAATTATCGCATACGGTAATCTAAAACACATTTTACGTATTAAAAAAATCAATTTTTGACATTTTTGAAAATTTTCCCTCCTTGCCATGTGTTAATTTACCTATAATTTTGAAATATATGCAAATATCTCGATATTGCACCTTTTTTTTTAATACTTTGAATATAAATTTCAAAAAATTCCCCAGAGAAATCACGGGTTATTTTTTTGTTGTTGTTGAATTTTCGGAAGTTTTGATTGTAATAAAAAGTCGTGTGATGTTCACACCAGAATTTTTTATGAACATCGCCGAGCATTTCCAACACCCTTGTAAATTTCACGTCTGAATACTCTGCCGATTTTTTAGCAGTTGTTATTTTAATTTTCTCGTTCATTTGTGAGGAGAAAGTGTGAGTACTGAGTACCTGTACCTACCTGAATTATTCTACATCTGTTGGTTACATAAGTAAAATAAAACATATGTAGGTATTTCATAGTTGATTGTTCAATCAGCTCTTATTTACATACAAGAATACAAGATATGTACATTCATATTTAAAAAAAGAAAAAAAAAAAAAAAAAACACTGCCAATTATGGACACAATACTTCCTCGTGATTGCTTCACATTGTAAACACTTGCCAATTTTGAGATATTATAGAAAATTACTTGTATCTCCAAAACGGCTCAACCGATTTTCTTCAAATTTGTTTTATATGGTAGAATATTGTTTTTTCTATATTCTAAATTCTACAAAAAATTCTGTATCGGCAAGTCGTGGTCCTTATTTTTTTACTTTTTTGTCCAAAATTTTGGATTTTCTTAAATATCAGAGTCAAATTATAATTAATTTAAAAATAAATATAAATAGCCTATGTAAAACTATAAAATGCATATTTTTACAAAATTTCATTGAAATCGGGTGTACCGTTCACGAGATATAAGCGTTTAAGTAAAAAGTTAGTGGTCAGGCGCATGGCCTCTTTCACCCAGAACCGCTAGTACAAATTCGATGAATTTAAAATGGGACCATCTACAGAATGTCTCCTAGATGTGTGCAAAATTTCATCAAAATCCGTTGAGTAGTTTTCGAGATTTGCGCGTTACAAGGAATCGTTTTAACAGACCGACAGACAGACACAAAACCAAATTTACTCAGTAGGTTATGAAACGTCCAGAAATATGAAAAAAATTGAAATCGGAGCAAAAAAATATTTTTTTTTACAAAAACGAACACAATACTTCCGATTTCTAATATTAGAAATTTCTCGGAAGTAAAAACAGAAATGAACAAAGTTACTTTAAGGATGATGTCTTTTTTAGCATGGTGAATAATACAGGATGTCAAAGTTTTATTTTTAGAAAATTTAAAAATCTAGGAAAATTTCTAAGACTAAAAAATAATCTTACATATTTTTTCGAAGAAAAAAAAATCACTTGAAAAAAAGTTTTGAAATAATCTTGAACTTGTTGAAAAGAAGTGAAAATAGTTTTCATGTCTTTGTGTATTATGATTATTGAGTAATTTTTCAAGGAAGTACATAATACCTAACATTCTGCACCTATTTGAATTCAAAACTAAGTTATTATTTTGTTCATATCTCCGTTCGACGGCATTTTTTTGATAAATGATCAGAGATTGGGGACCATAAACAGGGAGTAGACCAGCATCATGGCTGGGGGGGGACTATAAACAGGGAGTAAGTAGACCAACAGTTTGGCTGGTGGACTAAAGACAGGGCGTAGACCAGCATTGGCTTGGTTCTTGGGGCCCTTGTCAATTATTAGCCTCCTTGTTAAGTGTTAAGACAGTGGTAGAAGTTCTGAGTCATTCCCCACTGTCTGGCTACCATCGGTCACGATGACGCCACCCTATGATGATGATGATCTGATATTATTTTAGTCGTAGAACGGTAGAATATAGCCTAGAATTAATGATTTCTGAAATTTTCTATAGAAAAATTTGGACACCCCGTATGTAATTGTGTAGATTTTAGCACGGTATGAAAACATGGAGTAGCTCACCAGATATATCAATTTTTTGCAGCTTCATATTATTAATAGAAGAAACCGAAGGGAAAACTTTATCGCACGGTTTTGCAGGAAGTTTTTTATTTCAATAAGTTTTTTTATTTACATATTTATTTATTTGTAATAATATTTTATACTTCTCCGAAAGTACGAAAGTCTTCTAAGAAGTTGTCTGTCTTTATTTGTGACACGATGTCTCTTGAGCGGACTCTTTAATCAATGAAAGGTATAGTCCGTATAGTCATGCTTATTTGGGCCTTGAAATTAGCTGTTACCTATCATGGATGAATAAGAAAAGGAGACGTCATTCGTAACGTATATCTCATGTGTAATTTATCTGTCTCATAAGAAACTATCCAATATGGCTACCGTTTACCTTCAAAAGCAAGTAATCAGAAAATTTAATTTGTTATTGTTGTAATTTTCTCTGTGTTAAAACTAAAAAAGATGGCCGATTTTAGGAGACAGGTTTGATGTATTTCGAGTTCTCCATTTTTCATTTATCCATGGTACCCACAGTTTTTTTTTATTGGTATATTTGTGATACACACACATCCATGGCCACGCCTACCTCAATTGTCCTCAATCACGCTTTGCCTCCAGAGCTGATGGTCTGCTGCATCCACATCTGACAGTTCACACTCTCCTCATATTTATGTTCCTTGACATTCTTCCACCATTTAGATTTAGGTCTTCCGCGTAGTGATCGTCCCTCTGGGTTGTATCTCAACCCATTGTTTACTCAAGTGTTATTATTATACAGATACAATCAAGTTTTATTTACATTGGATCTCATAAAATCTCATAACTGCCAAGTGTATACAATGTGATCCAATGTAAACAAATCCAATGTAAAAACTGCTTGACCGGTTTTAATCAAAATTGTTTTACCTGTATGGTAAAATACCATTTTTCCTACATTCTAGAAACCCCAACAATTCTGTATCGGCAAGTCATAGACCTTGTTGTTGCACATTTTTGTCAATTTCTTTTTTTTTTTTGATTTTCTTAAATATCAGAGATAAATCTTATTTTTTACTGTCTTGTTTTTAATATAACACGGTAAAGATCATGAAATACACAGTATCTTTATCTCTGAGTGTCTAGCTGCTTCACCTGGACCATCAATTATGTAACCAATATGGGATGCAGCCAACTTATCAACACATGTGACATCCTATACCAGTGGTTTTCCTCTTTAACAATTCGGACACACCTACTTAAATGTGCATATTTTCCTCTTTTATATAAATATAACACCTAGATATTGTGATGAATACCTATGAAATGAAACAAAATGTGTGGGGTTGTAAATAGAAGGCTCACAATTGACTATTCTTTGTGAAAGTAATCACACGAAAAAATAAAAGATTAAACAGTTTTTCAAAACTTTCAATTGAAAATTGCTGTGCACTTTATCCCTAGTAGTTCAAAGGCGGACTCTCATTGATAAGGACTCTGTAAATTAATTCTGCTTACATAGCTGCAAAACCTCTTTTTTCTGTGTCTCTTTTTTAGAGCTGATTTTGTATTGTTGACACACAAGAGGAAATCATTGAAACTCGTGGCAAAAGTAAACTCAGGATTACCTAAGAATAAACTTGCTTGTAAATCCCTTTACCAAGCTTCAACCATACCCTTACACCGTTGCGATCATTTCCCTTTTGTAATGTTCTCTTTACCATTCATAACGTACTTACTAGAAGTATCCATGTAAGCTAGGAGAAGCTTTGATGGTGTGTAACCAGGTAACACGAAAGATATACAGCGTGAGAGAAAAGTTCAGGAACATCTGTTGTTCTCCGGAAAGCAAAAAGATAATAAGGAAAGTATTGTATAAGCTGAAAATTTGGACATACACTGTATTTTACATGTGTGGACGAAGAATCTTAGCCTCAGGATATTAAAAAAGTTGTTTTCGGCCATTTTAACGGGCGTCTGTATGTCCGTCAACACGATATCTCGAGAATGGTAAGAGTTAAAAACTTGAAATTTGGTATTAAAGTTGATTTTATAATTATGTCATACGAACCATGAAAAAAACGGCCCCACTCTTGGGTCGCAAGGGCCGCTCTTTTGAAATGGTTAAAAAGACACCATTTACCGGTATTTTGGGACGGGCCCATTTGGACTAACATTTTAACTAATCATCGTAGATGGGGGTTGTGACATATAAAATCCAATGATATTGAAGTGCTTATTACGAATTTGACATTAATTTTTAGCTAACTGTTACCTGTTACCGTTGAGTTCTCAGTGGCGGAATTTGACTTATTTTCGAGTGATAAGGAAAATTGTGTGTTGCCTCACCAGTTTATTTTCCCTGTGTTTTCCTGGGTATGAAGAAATGTGTGTAGTATCCACAGAATTCTACCACGTATCAACAGAGCACGAATTCTAACTTCTAAATAATACCTTTCATACAGCCCGTTGGAATTATTTCCACCCTACCTCTCTCTCCTTCCCTCCCCTTCTTTCCTCTCTCTCTCTCTCTCTCTCTCCCTCCCTTCCCCTCCTTTCCTCTCTCTCTCTCTCCCTCCTCCTCCTTCCCTCTCTCTTCCTCCCCCGCTCCTTTTTTTCTCTCTCTCCTTTCCTCCCCTTCCTTTCCTCTCTCTCTCTCCTTCCCTCCCCCTCCTTTCCTCTCTCTCTCTCCCTCTCCTTCCATCCCCCTCCTTTCTTCTCTCTCTCTCTCTCTCTCTCTCTCTCTCCCTCCCTCCCTCCTCCTCCTTCCCTCTCTCTCTTCCTCTCTCTCTCTCTCTCTCCCTCCTCCTCCTTCCTCTCTCTCTTCCTCTCTCTCTCTCTCTCGCCCATTTGTTCTCTGCTGTTCCAATGCGACTTTCACACACATTTTTCTATCTTGAATGTCATTTTCACGAAATGTCAAAGACACTATTTCTTCTCAGCACATACACTGTCATACATACATACACCCATTCAATACTGTGGAGAATCTTACATTCTTTGACACGCTATATTATTGTTATATTGAAAATTACTATAATTTTTTTATATTTAATATTAAAAATTACTAAAAAATTGCCAGCCTCCATGGCGTAACTACTGCCCGTATTCCAGAGATCCTGTGTTCGATTCCCGGTTGGAGCAGACTTTTCGCACAGAAAATTCTGTTCTGTTAGTTATCTGACCTGTCACCTGAATTAGTTGCAGCAGGGTGTCTTGTTGAAGTTTCATCTAAGAAAGTCAAAATTCCAAAAAAAAAAAAAAAAAAAAAAATACATACGAACTAGGTTTAGCGTAAGTATACACGCTCATTTTGTTTTTCTTGGCGTTGCAAAACTAGCGTTTTGCTTGATTTCGGTTCCAAGTGCGGATAGCTATTAGAGAAGGTGAGTTTTTAATGGGTGAGGTTTAAAATCCCGCACCTCAGGTTAGGACGGACCTGGGTGTCTTTAAAAGATTTTTTCCTGCCTATTCCACAAAAAAAAAAAAAAATTGTAAGGTCTTGGAAGATACTCAATACAATTTTATTGACACTGCGACTTAATGAGATGTATTATGACCAGTTGATTAACGACAATCTAATATCAATGTCCTTATTTCAGTTACTCAGGACAAGGGTTTTATTGGGAATCACAGTTTTATGAAATTAGAGGATGCGCTAAAACTACCAAGAATCCAAAAATAGTCATCGATGACAATAGATATTTGATAGTTATAGCACTATTTCTAAATTCATAAACATACCAGATCACTGAACCTCATTAAATCACAAAAATTTCTATTTTCAACCATGGTGGATTACACGGAAATTAATATCTCACACATCATTTAACGTCATTAGACTTTCCACATGTTCTGAATGGGTCGGAAATAATGTATGCATAAAATAGATTGAATTATGTAAATATGAGGTTTCATAATCTACATAAATCTATTACAATGATATTAATTTTATCTTCAATAATTTCTAGTTCCTGCATATACTGAACAATAATAGAACGAGTACCCTCTGACAGTAGTGACTAACATAATTCCATCATAATAATATGGATAACCTATAATATAAAAATAATCCATTTATGAACAATGTTTGAACATTTTAGGTATCATGACATATTTTGAACCAGTGTAACCTACTCAAATTTTAAAGCAGAGCTTGGAATAAATTTTATAGCAGAAAGCCATTGGATAGTAGGATGTTGGAATTTTATATGTATAACAAATGTTATATGTATATTAATTTACTCAAATTATATGAAAATACCTACACTTAAAATAAATTCAATAGGTTTTTTCTAGGAGTTTCTTTGGTTCGAATCCCAGCAAGGTATAAACTTTCAACTAAGGTTTGAATGCGTGGCGTGAGTAAGAGTAATTTTTTACTTCCGTTGAATTTCTAATAACATAAATCGGAAGTACTACTTCCGAGAAATTTCTAATATTAGAAATCGGAAGTATTGTGTGGACAGACAAAGTCGATTCTCATGAAGTTTTTGATATGAGTGGGAAAAACAGACTTAATCATACATTTTAAAAAAGCAAGGTTCTCCGAATTGAGGAGAAGTAGATTTGAAGATAGAGGATGAGGAATTGATGCGAAAGTGATTAATGGAACAGAACTGAGCACAGGAGGAAAACAAAAGAGAATTGACAAAGGAACTCATACCAGACATGAAGAGGTGGGCGAACAGAAAGCATGGAAACGTGCCAACTTACAAGAGGTCATGGCGTTTACAAGAACTACCTATTAAGAATGAGGAAGTGTAGAGTGAACAATTGTACATCATCTAATACAACTTCTCAATTTTCCGTTTATACTGATTAAAATAGAGAGGTTATTTGATGACATGGATAGTCAGAACTATTACCTGCTGATGAGAGCAAATAAGCTCGAAATAGCTGTCCAGGTATGTTCTGATATTCATGTACATCAAATACAACTCACTTTTCTGTCTATACTTTTTATAC
This sequence comes from Bactericera cockerelli, assembly GCA_024516035.1. Lineage (NCBI taxonomy): Eukaryota > Metazoa > Arthropoda > Insecta > Hemiptera > Triozidae > Bactericera > Bactericera cockerelli. The sequence continues at coordinate 51,547,968 of CM044956.1, forward strand.
TGACTGATTATGAACAAGAGAACAACCCTGGAAAGTTCGATCTTTGCTTGCCCTCGGTTTGCCCCAGTCAGGATAGAGTGTGAGATACATGTAGAGAAAAGAGGTGAAAAAGGAAACATAATTGCGGAGATGCTTGACATTAAACGGAAATGGACTTGAGAAAGGAAAATGATTCGAGAAATGGTAGGCGTGAAGATGAAGTATGGAGAGATAGGTTTAGAGCCCAAAATAACTGAGAGTTCAAAGCGTAGAGATCCTGAAGTAATGTATCACACGTTTTCAGGATCTCCTACGTCTTCTGAGGATAGGTTTTCAGTGGGTAAAATTCCCAGGAAATGAGGTCTCTGGGTGTCTTTAGAATATTTTCCTATCCTTATTAATTAAAAAAAAGTTTCGCCGATTCAACTTGGGCGTATATGGTAGCTGGTATCTCATAAGGTGTTGGAGCTACACTTAAAAAAGGATCACCCTGTTTTACAATGTTTTTCTATGGCGGGATGACCGTCCTAACGCCATCGATTCTATTTGGTTTTAACGTCCTGATCAGGACGGGGGTGTTACCCTCCATTCGCGGGAAATCGTACCAGCTACCCACATTAACCTCACCCAGTCTGGGTAGGGCCGGAAATGCCAGCCTCACGTGTTTGGTGAGAATAGAATTTTCTTCGAAAAGTCTGCTCCAACCGGGGATTGAACTCGGGATCTCTGGCCTACAGGCAGTAGTCAGAACCGTTACGCCACAGAGGAACACCCTATATTGCTGATATAAATTATTTAGTTTGACCTACATTATTTCTAACTTTTACTCCTCGAACACTACCTGAAACCAATGTTGCACCCTGATTATTGTTCCTTCATCATCTTGCTCCTTTTGTTGTTTTCATTTACCTTTGTTGTATATTTTGCCATGTTTCTTATTTTTTTACCAGGCAGCTTACTGCAATATGTCACTAACAAATAAGACAGTTTCTCGTTGTTAAAGCACACCAAGTACATTTCTTTTCTTGCTATATTTTCATTTTAGAACACCTTCATCCATCTTGCCGTGCACATCTGCATTCTCTATTCTTTTCACACTCACTGTTTCAATATCTGTCTCTGGCGTTAGGAATTGTAAATTGAATTTCTTTCCAACGACAAATTATTCAGCACGTTTTATTCCACTTTTTCTTCTCTATTATTTTATCCATTACTAATTTATCATATAGTTCCTCTTTTATTATTCTAACCTCCCTGTTCTACTTTCGTTTGAAATACTATTTGAACCATTTTAACTCTGAATGTTTCTTTAAAAAAAAAACCTTTCTGTTGTGTTTGCTTTGATAATTTTACTCGCAGACTATGCGCGTTCTTGTTACATTGTTCAACCGATTGAAATTTTTTCACATATTTTCATTTTATTTTTAGAAATAAAATTAAAAATATCATTTTTGTGTTTATCACATCTTAATATATAAATGTCAAAGACACTCACTGACCACTGACTGATCATCGCTCTACAGCCCAAACCGTAAGTCCTAGGAAGCTGAAATTTGGTAGGTAGCTTTGTCTTATAGTCTAGATGTGCAATAAGACGGGATTTTTCGAAACTCCCACTACAACACCTGCCATTGGCGAAAAAGGATTTTTTGCTTTCACGGCCATGCCTCGGCCCGCAAAGCGGGCGACAGCCCGCTAGTCAAAAATATAATAAAAAAGTACCAAAAATTAAAATCGGCCAGGACTCGAACATTCACTTTTCAGGTTACAAATCAACCGCCTTGTTAATCTAACTATTTCATTTGATTGATATAGTTGGTCAGTAGTACTTTTTGTACTCAGAAAGTATTCATTTATAACTTGCAGTTTACATAAAAATGGTCACTCAGACCGCTTCAGGCATCGAGTGTTCTTCAAAATGCAATAGCGCCCAGATTCAAAATTTGAACGATGTGTTTCTCTCCTTCTGGTGCCTTTATTTAATAGGTCGTATCTCATTCGTTCCTTCACGCGTCTGAAAGAACTCAGAATTTATTAAAACAACAAAGCAAAGGGTATTTTTTAATAAGTGATACGCAGAATTGCAATTTTGTAGAAGTACCTACTCTAAATTCACGAAAGAAAAAAACGAATTTTTGAAAGAAAAAAAATTGAACTTAGGTATGATTGAATATCTCTCTGGTTTTATAATATTTTTTGATGCAACGAACTGTATTTGAAGGGAAATATGCATGACTATCCATACATGAAGTGAAAACTCACCTGCTCGCTATCATTTCTTTAAAAATATGCATCAATCCAAGTTAGTGACCTCTAGACCTGTGGGAAAAACAGGGATTTGGCCATAACTCTTGAACGCAGCAAAATGCCCACCTGCAACTTGATCCTATATGATAGTCCACGGTGGGCTGAACCTAAACCTACCGTCAAAATATATGCATCTGTATGCGGGACACCCTGTATTTTTTTTTTTTAAAAAAAAGGTAGTTGTGCCCCGGAACCGCTTGCGCATTACTTCAGGGCACTTTACCTTTACATCCATGCCATTCCGGAAACAGAAAAACTCGATCAGAATTTTCCACTTGGGCCGGGATTCGAACCCGCAACCTCCGGGTCAGCAACCAATGCTCTTAACCACTGAGCCACGGAGGACAACCTGTATAGTAAAAATTATTATTCAAAACCGTCTAGAATGACCCAGATGTTAACCCAGAGAGACTTTGAAGTACAAAAAACATCTTCTTTCAACTCTTCTCTCCTCCAATCAGAAGTCAATGAATAAACGTCGGTACATAGATATTTCCATACTGACGTCTCGATGGAATAATTCATGCAAGAATGGTTCAGATAACATTAGTCGACTACGCAGCAAGTAGGTTAATGAAATAATAACAAACCAGAAGTACACAGTGAAAATGTACAGTTGAGAGTTGTAGAGGGAACTTTCAACCATCTGAGTGTACTTACTAAAGTTTTTATAACCACAAATGACAATAAATTAGTGAACTATTTTATTGAAATTACTTCGTAGAATATCTTATATTGGATATCGGAAGTTGTGGTTTTTTTTTAAATGATATTTATTTATAGAGGAGACTTAACAATCAGAGTCCTTGCTCCTAGTTTTGGTTTTCTTTTATTATTCTTAAGTTTTATCTAAGTATGTCATTTTTAGTTTGAAAAGTTATATTCGTCTCTTTTATTTTTTTATTTTTCCTTATTACTCCTCCTACCACATTCAATCTTTCTTTCCTTCATTCTACATCCAATTACTATTTTTTTTCTCAATTATTATTATACAACGCTTTATTAGATAAAAATGGACATTATGTACATACAAATAATTATTTCAATGAAAAAAAAAAAAAAAATGGAAACAATAATAAATATAATATATTATACAATAAAAATGAAAAAGAATAGAAAATATATATAAAAACATATGTCCTAACTAAAGGGCGGGGTTATTGCTTATGGCAATCTCTTCCTTCCAACCCTTTTTTATCTCCCTTGATCAGCGAGCGCTATTTAGTTAAGCAAGAGGGTTGGATGGTAGACATTGCCTTGGGCAATAATCCCGTCTTTTGTTATTTATGTAAATAAATTTCAATAAAGCGTTTACTACTACTCGTACCATGTCGCATGTCCTTCTTATTGCTTTTGGCCGGGTTATTGCCAAAGGCAATGACCCCGCCCTTTAGTAAGGACATGTGTATATATATTTATTTATTTTTTTCCATTTTTGTTCTTTTGTTTTTATCTTCTTATCATATCATCATAGGGTAGCGTCATCGTGAATGATGGTAGCCAGACAGTGGAGTAATGACTCAGTACTTCTACCACTGTCTTTACAAGGAGGCTAATAATTGACAAGGGCCCCCAGAACGAAGTCAATGCTGGTCTACTCTTTGATTATAGTCCCCCAGCCAAACTGATGGGTCTACTTCCTGTTTATAGTCCTCCAGGCAAACTACTGGTCTACTCCCTCTTTTATAGTCCTCCAGCCAGATTGCTGGTCTACTCCCTCTTTTATAGTCCCCCAGCCAGATTGTATATTGTAATTATAAAACAAAACCTTCTTATATTGTATATTAATTTTTAATTAACTGTTTGTATACATGTATTTATGTCCTTATTAGTAAAGTGTAAAATAATGACAATAATAAGTACAGCGACTCCAAAGACCAAAAGTTGGAAAGAGACAACCTTACTTTTGACATTGCTTCAGTATAACCAGCTTATCCGATGAGAAATAGACAATAATCTAAAATATATGTATGTATAACCGACCTCAGTATCTTCCTCGATAAGGCAGCGGACTTGTAACTCGGAGGTCGGTGGTTCAAGTACCGGGTTTCAGCGTAGATTTATAAAAGCGAGTTAGTGTTGTGTTGTGATATCACGCAAGTGGACAAATATCATAACTTCATAATTATGTATACAGGGTGTCCCACCAAACTTGGACACCTCAAATTACTCGGCCCTGAAAGAGTTTTTGAAAAATAAAAAAATTTAGGGTACATGTGCTAATTATGCGGTTTCAGTTATGAAATTTTTTTTATACAGGGTGGTTCAAAAGTCAGAAATTGAGGTGTCAACTTTCGATTTTTAAATGGATCGACCTGAATTTTATTTGATAATTTTACTTCTAAATGATTCCTGAGTACTTTTTTAAACAAAAATATTACATACAGGGTGGTTTTTTTTCGACCAATTTTTTTTCTAAATCTTGAATAACTCAAGTTCGGTTAATTTTTTCGATAACAAGAAGAGAATGTGTTTGTGTAATGAATACACGCACTTTCAATTGGCATCAAAAAATTTTATACAGGGTGGTTCACAAGTGAAATAGTGACTTGATTTTTTTTAAAACTGAGTTTTTTTAATTTTTTATTTAGGATTAATAATTCTCGTCTAATTTTACACATTTTTCGTCAGTCATATCGAAAAACAAAACTAAAGTGTTGTACAGGGTGAGACATAATTTTTTTGTAACACCCTGTATATGGGCAGTCAAAGAGACGCAAAATTAAATATAAAGACTAAATATGCAAGAAAAACTTTGATTTTTAATTAAACCAAAAAGTTATGGTGTTTTAACTAATATTGTCGCATGGACCACCCTGTAGATATTTTTTTAAACCATCATATGGGTAGTCGAAACTGTCTAAAATTGAACCAGGAGTCCAAATCTGAAAGAAAAAAAATGAATTCAAAAAGCCACGCTCAATTTTGTGTCTACACATACCTACTTTTTATTTCAAGTTTTAAAATAATTCAGTGTGGACACTAAATTGAAAATGGCTTCAAATTCGTGTTTTTTACTTGTTTTTCCCACATGATTCGAAGTGTTCGTTGAATTTTATACAACTTAGAGTACCTACATGATAGTTTAAGAAAATATCTACAGGGTGGTCCATGCGACAATATTAGTTAAAAAACCATAACTTTTTAGTTTAATTAAAAATCAAAGTTTTTCTTGCATATTTAGTCTTTATATTTAATTTTGCGTCTCTTTGACTGCCCATATACAGGGTGTTACAAAAAAATTATGTCTCACCCTGTACAACACTTTAGTTTTGTTTTTCGATATGACTGACGAAAAATGTGTAAAATTAGACGAGAATTATTAATCCTAAATAAAAAATTAAAAAAACTCAGTTTTAAAAAAAATCAAGTCACTATTTCACTTGTGAACCACCCTGTATAATTTTTTTTGATGCCAATTGAAAGTGCGTGTATTCATTACACAAACACATTCTCTTCTTGTTATCGAAAAAATTAACCGAACTTGAGTTATTCAAGATTTAGAAAAAAAATTGGTCGAAAAAAAACCACCCTGTATGTAATATTATTGTTTAAAAAAGTACTCAGGAATCATTTAGAAGTAAAATTATCAAATAAAATTCAGGTCGATCCATTTAAAAATCGAAAGTTGACACCTCAATTTCTGACTTTTGAACCACCCTGTATAAAAAAAATTTCATAACTGAAACCGCATAATTAGCACATGTACCCTAGATTTTTTTATTTTTCAAAAACTCTTTCAGGGGCCGAGTAATTTGAGGTGTCCAAGTTTGGTGGGACACCCTGTATATAAAATATACATAATAATAAAAAATAGACCACCCTGTAGAGAGAGCTTTACATCCAGGCTTACACTGTCTGTGCCTATAGTCTTAGCTGTTAGCGTTGCGGTATCTCGACATTTTATATACATTTACATAACTACATACTCGTACATACTCGTTGTACACAAGTGTGTTGGAAATTTTAATTTGAAGATTTTTCTTCAAGTATGTGTAAAACATTACATAGATGAGGAAACTGTATATAGAGCTCCCAAGACCAAAATATATATATATGTTGTAATCTTCCAGCGCTTTGCTGACAAAGGTTCAAGTCAAACATTTTGTCTGACTTTAGTTTTCATTGGAAAAACATTGTCTGACAACAGAATTTATATTGCAGACAATATCTATTTGACAATAATAAATTACATTGTAGATTATGTCATAAAGCATTACTTTGTTCTGGTTAACACAGTAGTGGCGCGAACGACCTCCGCCAGCAGAGTTAGAGCGCCTAGAAGGAGAAAAAATATAAGTAGTATGAATGTAATGTATGAATTCTATGATACAAGAAATCCAACCTCCGTGGCGTAATGGTTGTGACTACTGCCCGTAGTCTAGAGCAGCGGTCGGCAACCTGGGGTCCGCGGACCCCCGGGGGTCCGCAAGAGCTAAATTGGGGGTCCGCGAAGCCATTTCAGGATTCAAAAAAAAGAAGAAGAAAAATAGCTCATGAACTCGAATCATAAATAGTCCGAAGTACCCTACTTCCCCTAACTCTCTTTGTCTAGCATCCGCATGCAAGTCCAAACCTGAGTTTTCTCTTGTTTCTCCCGAGTCTCGGGAATTCCAGTAATCCCAATTCATTGTGAATGTTTATTAAGTTTAGTTCTCCTTGATTTGAGCGTTAGGTAGGTGGTAGGTCAGTGATCAATTTTCTTAAATTTGCCTTAAATTTTAATCAATTAAGAATCTTTATAACCATTTACATAATATCTACCCCCCCCCCACGCTTTTGTAATATGGGGGTCCCTTAAAATTTTTTGAGATAAGCTAGGGGTCCGCGTAGTTCAAAAGGTTGCCGACCGCTGGTCTAGAGATCCCAAGTTCGATCCCCGGTTGGAGCAGACTTTTCGAAGAAAATTCTGTTCCCTCCGAACACGTGAGGCTTGCATTTCCGGCCCTACCCAGGCTGGGTGAGGTTAATGTGGGCAGCTGGTACGATTCCCAGCGAATGGAGGGTGAAACCCCCGTCCTGACTACCTATCCCAAATGGGTTAACCCCGTTATGTTAAAATCTAATAAAAAAAAAACTGGTCTAATTAGGTCACAGTGTTAATTGTTCTGGTTTCACTGAAAACCCTGCGACCAGATCAGATAATAATAATAAAAATACTTAAGAAACCTTAATATTTTGTGCCAAAAATAATTAATTTTTATCATAGGTAATCTGTACTTTTTGGTGTTTATATTAGACATCCTAATGTGAATATTTGGAACACTTTGATATGTCTAGGAAAAGTAAGTCATCAAAGTTTGAATCCTAGACATATAAAAGTGTTTCAAAATATTATAATCTGTACTTTGTAAGAAATAAAAAAAGAGGTGGATTCGATTACATAGAAATTAGAAGAGCTGATTCCATTACATAAAAATTAGAGGGGAGATTCGATTGTAGGGGGATGATATATTGTAGGTTATATGTATATAAATAATTTTCTTAAACTCACGCCATAAGCTTTTTTTTAAGAAGGTAAATTGTGCCCCGAAACCGTTTCCGCATTATTTCAGGGCACTTTACTCGTACCTTTATATCCGTGCCATTCCGAAAACGGAAGAACTCGATTCGAAATATCCAAAAGCTGAACTTGAGAAAAGAGTATGAACAAAAATGTGAAACAGGTAATTGGTTAGGTTTGTGTTTTGGATTATTGTTCTTTGAACCTGATGATGTACCAGAAATTTTTGTGAATGAACTTATGAGTATAAAACCTGAAAATACTAAACTTGATAAGTTCCCAGATTATCTATTAGATGAATATGTTTCTGAAGAAGCAACATTTCCACCGCATATTTGAGTCATTTCATGGACATCTCTCGAAATACTTTAACTCTTCGCATCCAAACATTCACGTATTCATGGATGCGGTAATAAATATTCAGAAACTTTCCTATATTCAAATGAATAGCCTCCAAAGCAATGGTAAACCAAGAAGATTTGCTAGGACAGCTAGACAAAAGTATATTGCTTCCAAAGTTGAGTCTTACAAAACAGGTGTAATCAGCAATTTTGATTTTCTAAACAGTGTACCTTGGTACTATAGAAGAGAGAAAAAATAGGTACATAGGTACTTGAACAATAATTTAATCAGCAATTTTGATATTAAACAGTGTATCTTGGTACTATAGAAGAGAGAAAAAATAGGTAGGTACTTGAGCAATGATTATAAATATAATGTAATAAACTTGATTATACAAATATTCAGTAAACTGACATTTTTTTTATTTTCTGTAGGTTGACCATCGGGGGAATTTACATTATACCTTTTTTTTCAATCGGGGGAATTTACAATTGCCCCTCGGTTAGAATATTTCGCTCCGACCGGGATTCGAACCCGCTACCTCCAGCTCAGTAACCAATGTTCTTAATCACTGAGCCACACAGGTTGGCGCACGTCATAAGCTACAGTTTGTTTATCTGTTTCATGACATCACAAAAAATAATAAAGAATATGTATATTAAAATGACATGTAAACTGCGGGGAACTTGTATCCTGGAGCTCGATGGTTCAAGTCCCGGTTTCAGCGTAGATTTTAAAGCGAGTTTGAGTAGTTGTGATATCGCGCAAGTGATGAACACAAAAATGATAACTTAAACTTTAACTTTATAATAAAATGATAAATAAGTTAGAACTTCATTAATTATTTAGTTTCCCATAGAACCATAGATACAAAATGTAACGAACAATATTGTAATATGAGAAATAAGTGAAATAATAATATCAAAAAATTGATTTACCTTATGTAGGTATGTGTATTAATTCTGTACTCTTCCATACCAATCTTAAGCTCAAACCTCCTAACCAATATCTCATTTCCTTTCCGTAAGCCACCGGATTTGTTCAAAGAATTAATGGGAAGACTTAGCATGCTCAAAGTTTCGTAAGATTTATAAGATTATTTCTTCCCGGCATTACCCTTGCATCAATGTCACCTAATTCTGTGGTAACACAACAAGTTTCAAACTTTTCGAAACCACCTAGATCATCTTCAAAGTGCCGTTATTCACCTGACTAATAGGCGCGCCAGGTGCTAAGGAGCTACAGACCGCCGTGGCTCAGTGGTTAAGAGCATTGGTTACTGACCCGGAGGTTGCGGGTTCAAATCCCGGCTGGAGCGGAAATTTTTGACCGAAATTTTCCGTTTCCGGAATGGCATGCATGTAAAGATTAGCCTTTTGCACTCCAGTGAAAAAAAAATTGGAACTGCCCATACGGTCCAGTGCATGTCCCACATGCAACCTCAGACGCGCTGCTACACTTCAGTAAAATATTCATTAGATAGGTCCTTAAGGTCCAGTGCATGTCCCAAATGCAATAGACTATTCATAACGCTCTTACGGTCTGGTGCATGTCCCACATGCAAGATTTCCCTCCACTTTATTCGATTTCATTTTATATTTTCCTTTAATTATCTATCAGTCTATCAGATTTATTCTAGTCGATTCGTGATATTCCGTAGAATATTTACGAACAAGTCAAAAGTGTCTAAAATGTAAGCCGGCTGTGTAAACAAACATTATTATCAGTGCAACCTGCGGAAGGTTGGTTCAGTGTAGTACCTGTTCCTTTGTAAAATCCAAAATTGTTAATATTAATAAATAAATAAAAACATCAAACTTTGTCTTGGCTGATGTAAATAATAGTTTGTTTGTAAATTTTGTCTTCAGGCATGGAGAAATAGGTAATTTAGAACTCGTAATGCTTCAAACCTGTCCCCTAAAATTGGCCATTTTTGTTAGTTTGTCACAGAGGAAATCACAACAATAACAAAACTATTTTCATACATGCATTTTAATACACAACAATACCTGCTACCCACATTAACCTCACCCAGCCTGGGTTGGGACGGAATGCCAGCATCACGAAGTCTTCACCTCCCTGGACGTTGCTTAACTTCGGTGATCTTATGGGAACCGGTGCATTCAACGCGCCATCGACGCTGGAGGACATTGTTTACATTCAGTTTTGAAAATTTTGCCTTTAAAATATTTTTGATTGATCACTGTACCATTTCCATCAACAATAACTGACACATAATTTTCTTGAAGCTTTATGATTTTAAGATAATTAAGTTTTCTTTTGTTTTTCTAACTTTCTAATTCCACTTTCTTCACACACTTTCTTCATTCATCACTAGCAGAGAGATATCATTATTTAATAGCAGAGATAAATAATCGAGGTTCATTTATCTATGTTTGTTTAAATGGCATTGTTTTTAACTCATGCTAAGTATTGCTTAATATTCTGTAACCGAAACCATCTTTTCTTTTTATTTCTTGTGAAATACAGATCCTGCAAAAAAAACTACCGATGAAAAAGGACCAAGTTCCAGAGCTCCTATCCAAAAAGTTTTTGTCTATGAAGGTAGTAATATGAATTAAAATATACGAGGGCGGATCAAGAAGTACCCGTGTTTGAAAAAAGAGTGCGAGATACTTACATTTTTGGGTTCTATTTTTCGACGTAGTCTCCTTTCAAGGCTACACACTTCTTCCAGCGATCCTGCCACTTTTTTAGCCCTTCCAAAAAGTAGCTCCCTTCGAACTCCTCAAAATAGCCCTTTGTCTGGCTTATGACGTCATCATTTGAGCTGAACCTCTTTCCACCGAGCCAAACTTTCAAGTTAGGAAACAAAAAATAATCGCAGGGGGCTAGGTCAGGTGAGTAAGGTGGGTGTGGCAATAATTCGTATCCAAGTTGATGGATTTTAGCAGCAACAATTCCAGATGAGTGAGCTGGTGCATTGTCATGGTGAAACAAGACTTTCTTTCTCGCCAAATGGGGGCGTGTCTCCTTCAATTTTGCATCAAATCGTGTCAATAACTCACTATAATATTGTTTTTTCCTTTTTCCAAGGAGTCAATAAGAATAATTCCCTTTGCATCCCAAAAAACGGTAGCCATGACTTTTCCGGCCGATTGGACCGATTTCGCCTTCTTTGGGGCAGATTCTCCAACCAAAGTCCATTCTTTTGACTGCTGTTTGGTTTCTGGGGTATAGTGATGTATCCAGGTTTCATCAACGGTCACAACTCGACGCAAAAAATCATCTGGATTGCGATTGAAGAGTTCTAAACTAGCCTTTGAACAATTCAGCCGAATTCGTTTGTTGTCAATTGTGAGCAATCGTGGCACCCATCGCGCCGATAGTTTTCTCATGCCCAGCTTATCATGAAGGATTTTAAAAACAGTTCCATATGAAATGCCCACACTCTCAGCTACTTCACGCACTTTTGTTCGGCGATCTTTGAGAATCATATCATGCACTTTTTCCACGACTTCCTCGGTACACACGTCTTCTGGGCGTCCTGGGCGGTCCTCGTCAAAAGTGCTTGTTAGGGATCGACTAAGTTATATGTTGTGCCTTTTCCTTATTCTATTCCTTTAAATTCAAACGCCCGCGCAATACGAACGCGCCATCGAAAACCCCTCGTGAAAGTTACATCATATGATCATGACATAATCAGCTGAGTTCCCGTGATACCAAACCAAAGAAAACCAAGAGCTCAGCAGTGATAAATCTAATCTCTTATCGGTACGTTGTACTTACCTTCTCTATCTAACGTGTTGAAGTGAATCTGTGTGACTTTCATCTTTTATCTAAACCAAAAAACCGTCGCGCTTTTCAATTGAATTTCCCTCACCCACTTGCTCTACCAACATATAACTTAGTCGATCCCTAACAGTGCTTGTGCGCCCTCGTTTAAATTCATTAAACCAAAAGCGAACAGTGGTCATAGAAGGTGAAGACCTCCCGTACACAGCATCTAACTTTAATTTTATCTCATCACATTTTTCCCGTCCAAAAAAAGGAATCGAATAACTGCTCGGTACTGTTCTTTTTCCATATCACTCAACTATACGCAACACAACAACTTCAAGTGACCGATAAATGAAAACTAAGAGAGTAATCAGTTTCAAACTTTGGATGTGGTCATTTGAGATGTCGTTCCATCAACAAGTATCAACAAGTTTCACCAATGATGTAACATGTCCCTAAACACGGGTACTTATTGATCTACCTACGTATACAAACTCTGCTTTAGACTGGCTTTGACGTATTCTCTTGACTAGCTTGATTATGTTTAATCCTGGACAATAGAGGTAGTATACTTAAACAATGGAGAATTAAGTAAATGGAAACATCATAACTAATAATAATAATACTCTTTAGTGAAAGATAACCACCAGGCGAGGTTAATGCTCAAAACATTTTCTACCACCTACCACTCAGAGTCTTATTATTATGTGGTCACAAACTCTAATAATTCATGCACTGGGATGGATTCGAACCAACGGATCCTTTACCCAGCCTGGGTAGTGCCCGAAATCTATACATGGAATTGTATAATTATATTAAATATAATTATGTAAATATAATTATATCAGCAGCGCTGTTTACGAAAGCTGTTTACGTAGTCATTAGTCATTAGACTACGTAAACAGCTTTCATCTCTTTGACTTATAAATTCTCAGAATGTAACTAGGAGGTCGAAGGAAAATAATTAGAATTCGTGTGCTTATATTATGTACTATGTATGTATGTAGGCTGTATTGTATGACATGTTGAACATTATTGGAATTACAAAGATGAGCACAGCCTGGATAAAAGAGGAGATGAAAGGATGAGGATTACGAGGAAGTAATAATTGGTCCAATTAGTTAAGGACATGAAGTACATACTAGAAACTCAGGACTGATACTCATACTCCTATCTGAGGGATATATTTCAGGTGAATGGCAACATCAGAAATTTATTTTTGTCAATTACTCAGTACAGTCAAACCTGGATTACAGATAAATTTAGCGTTTGTAAGTAATTTGTTTTTGTTGGTTGATTGCCATCATTTTTTTTAAGACACCCACCCAGGTCATCCTGACTTGGGTTGTGGGATTTCCACCCACTAAAAACCCACCTTCTCAAAGAGTTAACTGCATTTGGAACCGAAAAATATCATTACTGCAAGTAAAGTATATTGGAAATTTAAAATAAGCAACTTCGAACTTTGAGGCTCTAAAGTACCCAAAAAACTAAACAATCCCAAAAAAGAAGATTTTTTTCCATACAATAATTATTTACCTACTATGATGAATCATTATGATTATGGGGATCATTATGGGGCTAGTCAGTAAATTTCAATGGTTTAACTTAAATTTAAATCACATGTACAGCTATACACGCTTCAGAGTGCTCTAACATGCAAAAATTTAAGTTTAAGTATAATAATAATAATAATAAATAAATAAAATTGTTTCTTTTTGTTATAATTTCACAATTTTAGTGGGTAGCGCAGAATTATAGGACTTTTCCTATAATTCCGCCACTTGTCGCTGCTAAAATTAAAGCAGCTACTCATTTTTCCTCACGAGGTATAAGTGCACCGCAAACACCCCAGAGCAGAAAAATCCTGCCCCCCTGGGGATCGAACCTAGGTCACCGTGCGTGCAATGCCTAGCGCGCTAACTCACTCTGCCACGGTGTCAACTTAAGTATAAACATATTTTTGTACATGTCGGACTGTAGGTATAGAGAGGAACATAATACTGGACAGCTGTTTCCATCTTATTTGGTCTTATTGGTAATTACTTAATTTACTAACCAACCTCAGTAACTTGATCAATAAGCCCGTTATTTTATAATATCTACGCGTCTGACATTCAATTTCTCAGAATACAAAGTCATCTGTATCAATTTGCAGATGATCTTGCAATAGTCTCCATTGATTCCGATCCTCAGGTTGCAGTTAACAACTTGCAAAATGATTTGATTTTAATTGAAAAGTGGCTGTATAATAACGAAATTTTTATGAATTTTTCAAAAACAAAAGCAATGTTAATAAAAAGCCCCCATAAATCATTGCCTGATGGTTTAGAGATAGAGAAATTGAAATGTCATACGAGGTTATGTTTACATAGAAATTTGTATCTTACCAATGTATGTTCTTGTTTTGAGCTTGATTATTCTAATGATGAAAGATATTTGGGTTTGACTATTGATCACAACTTTAAATTTAAATGTCATATAAATAATCTGTCTTCAAAACTACGCCATATTTCTTTCAAATTAAAACATATAAAACGTTCAGCTCCACAAAAAATCTTGTGGGTGTTGTACAAATCACTGTTTGAATCCTTGATTAGATACGGCATTACGTGCTATGGTTTCTCGTCAAAAACCAATTTAAAAACAATTGACAATATCCAAAAAAATGTTGTTAAGCACATTTTCAATTCAGAGGGTGAGCATAAAGAAAAAATAATGTCTGTTTATAACTTACATAAATATGTAATAATTTTGAAGTACTACTTTCATTTTGAATACCGCCAAAAGACTGCTATAACATACCATATTCGGCGACAGTCATTTAATGTACCAAGAGTTAGCTCTAATTATGGCAAAAAAATACCAAATTACTTTGTACCAACATTTCTAAACAGCATGGTAACTTCACTACAAAATGTTGAAAATTATTCAGATCTGAAGTCACAACTGATACCATGTATAGATAATATTGTTTTGAATTGAAATTTTAGGGGAAAATCTTTACTTTTTAATAATTTATTGTATTAATATTATGTACCTTTAATAATTATGTACCTTTAGTATAATATTGTAATGCTTGATTGAGTAGTCACTTAAACACTATGTGTCATTCAATCTTGCAAGTAACACACTTCTCTTAGAAGCTCTTCAAAGCTTAGGAGAAGTACCTTTGTATAAATGTTCTTTATAAAGAAAATAAATAAACTATTAAAACTAAAAAAAAAAACTAAGGCGGCGGACTTGTTACCGGAGGTCGATGGTTTGAGTCCCAAGTTCAGCAAATATATAGTAAATCGATTTTGAGTAGATGTGACATCACGATTGTGATTAACACAGATATAAATAATAAATAGAAGAAAAAAAACTCACTCACTTTATTACATTCAATTAGCAAATGAATTAATTTCGTATTTCTATTCTAGCCAGACACGCGTCAGAATTTCATGGAAGATGAATTTCAAAAAAATTCAAAATATTCATCTTCCATATTTCAAGTATTTTAGGTAAAATTACTAAAAAAATAAACTACTGATTCTAGACGCTTGCGCTCCAAGGAGCAAGACATTACAAAAAAAAAAAAAAAAAAAAAAAAAATCAAATTACCTAACGAAGCAAAAAAAAAAAAAAAAAAAAATTTTATGTATTTTCAGAATCAACTTAATTAAACTCTAAACTGGAAAACTCTTATCACATTTAGTTTAAAAAGTACTTAAAATTTATTCAGTTATTCACGTACTTCTCAGGACGTGTTCTCCGATGCTTTATTTTGAAGAATCCGTTCCTTCTTGGCTTAATTGTTTGCTCTTCTTTCTGTACTTGTCTCTCATCCAATGAGGATTCAATCCAATTAGGATGAGAGAGAACAAAAATAATGGATTTTAATACAGAATCACACACACGTAACGGGATAAGAATTATTAGTTATCTTAATATATAAATGTCAAAGTCACTGACTGACTGATTGACTGACTGATCATCGCTCTACAGCCCAAACCGTAATACCTAGCGAGCTGAAATTTGGTAGGTAGCTTTGTCTTATAGTCTAGATGTGCAATAAGACGGGATTTTTCGAAACTCCCACTACAACACCTGCCATTGGCGAAAAAGGATTTTTTGCTTTCACGGCCATGCCTCGGCCCGCAAAGCGGGCGACAGCCCGCTAGTTTCATATAAAATGATTCTTACGAGCGAATTCCCTACAGGCCTACACTAATTACATAATATTATTATCTGACAGAGTATTAATTTGATTATTGGTAAACTGCACATTGCATAGCCAATAGTTGTCGGGCGTACGTACAATTTCTTCTGACTGTTATTTATTTTCTCTTAGCTAATAAATTCCTTATTTGCGTGTGCTTTTTAATGTAATATATTAAAAATTAGCAAAGAGGAGTGAGTATTAATGAACTGCTGTGAACATTAAACGACATTCTAATGCCACCTGTATTTTTTTCCATAGTACTTAAAATAGAAATTTACATTAACTAATACCTAACCCTATAGTGTATATTATTGGTTAAAAAAATATAATTTATTTTGAAAGAATTAATTCTATTTATCTTTTATTAAACATATTGCTGATGCTGAAATCTTTCATCTTCTATATTTTCTCTATTCATACTTCATTTATCTTTTCATTCTGCGTATTTCCATCCGTGTTTTACTCGACTATAATAACAGATATTCATTAAGTTATCTACTTTAAAAATAAAGGATGGTTAGTGTGGAATTTTTCCTTGTAAATGAGAAATGAACTCCCCGTTTCATAAATTTTATTGAAAAAAACAATATTCAGAGACGCACTCATTTTACTTCCTTGTTTTATTTTGATCCGAATAAAAAAAACACGAATACTTGGGATTTCGAATATTAGAATTTTATCGGAAGTAAAATCATAGGCACTTGTACATGTACTATGTTTTGGGCAACTATGTCTTGGGTTTTCTGGTCGCTCCGTCATTTTTGATATTCACATCAATATTTTGTACACTTCTATTGCAGATCCTGTTGCAGATCATCTAAATTTGAATTTACATTGAACCAGTCAATCTTTTAGAAAAAGAGCTGCGAGGGACTAGTCACTTCAATGGTTATATTATGGAAAATTTCAACTAGGGGCAACAGATTTTTTTCTAAAATTAAGAATGTAATTTAAACATATAAAATACATCTGAGTATATCGATAAAAAGTTCTATCGCCAGATGTACATACCTTTTTTTTTTTTTTTTTTTTTTTTTTTTTTTAAAGAGGCTTCAGGGCACTTTAACTCTTCATCTGTCAGAATTTTCAGTTCCGGCCAGGATTCGAACCCGCAACCTCCGGCTCAGCAACCAATGCTCTTAACCACTGAGCCACAGAGGTAGGATGTACGAGTACACAACTATTCGATGTGAACTATACAGGGTGGGGCAAAAGTCTGGAAACCCCTGAATAACTTTCGAATGGCTTCTTCGGTAAAATTAAAATTTTGTAAGGTAAACCGGGCTAATAAGACCTTCTTTTAGAGTGGGGTCAATTTTTGTTACCGGTCCCCATGTCGGGGCCAGGGGGGCCAACTTCATTTTTTTAAATACGAACCCCCACCTTGCGATACATTTTTGGAAAGGTCTTTAAATAAGAAATACATTGGTGCAAATTTTATTTTTTTAATATTAACTGTTTGCAAATGGCGTCCAACATTGTGTATGCAGTAAAGTCTGGAAACCCCTGAATATCTTTTGAAAGGGCTTTCTCAGTAAATTTAAAATTGTACACGGTAAGTCGGGGCAGTTAGACCTTTCCAAAAATGTATCGCAAGGTGGGGTTTTGTATTTGAAAAAATGAAGTTGGCCTCCCTGGCCCCGACATGGGGGCCGGTAAAAAAAAATCGGTCCCATTCTAATATAAGGTCTAATTACCAAGGATTACCGTACACAATTTTAAATTTACTGAGAGAGCCATTTCGAAAGATATTCAGGGGTTTCCAGAATTTACTGCATACAGAAAGTTGGACGCCATTTGCAAACAGTTAATATTAAAAATAAATAAAATTTGCACCAATGTATTTGTTATTTAAAGACCTTTTCAAAAATGTATCGCAAGGTGGGGGTTCGTATTTAAAAAAATGAAGTTGCCCCCCCCTGGCCCCGACATGGGGGCCGGTAACAAAAATCGACCCGACTCTAAAGGAAGGTCTTATTAGCCCGGTTTACCGTACAAAATTTTAATTTTACCGAAGAAGCCATTCAAAAGTTATTCAGGGGTTTCCAGACTTTTGCCCCACCCTGTATACACGAGAAAGTTATGTGTCCATGATTGGCAGTGTTTTATTAAGTTGTATCTTCATTACATTTTTTTTGCAGCAATATTCATTACATTGTAGATCCTCTTACTATGGGGGCACTTCTGGTATTCTCAGTATGATTTCTAAGAATACCAGTATGATGGAAGACGGAAGGAGTAGAGATTTAAAGCTACCAGAACACTCTCATTGTTCCAGGAAATACTAAAGAAGAACGGGGGGGGGCTTTTAGCGGGTGAGCCGACAGAATTGGTCCCCTTCAAGAGGGGCGACACACCATACCCTGCCGGCAAGTCCCGCATATCCTTCAGCACTAGAGCCTTGCTGAAGGAATCTTATAAGATTTTCCCCTTCAAAGAGAAGAAGAAAAAAAAAAGAACACTCTCGCCGGGGCAAGGCGAGGGCAGCCGAGCGCGAGAGTATACTTGTGCACCTCGCCTACGCTCGGCTAGCACTCGTGTGCAAGTCTCGGGTACTTTTCCCGGTTCCTCGCCTGGGCGAGAGTGTTCTTGTGCACCTCGCCTACGCTCGGCTAGCACTCGTGTGCAAGTCTCGGGTACTTTTCCCGGTTCCTCGCCTGGGCGAGAGTGTTCTTGTGCACCTCGCCTACGCTCGGCTAGCACTCGTGTGCAAGTCTCGGGTACTTTTCCCGGTCCCTCGCAAGTCTCGGGTACTTTTCCCGGTCCCTCGCCTCGGCGAGAGTGTACTGCTGGCAAAAATCAGCAACATTTTTTTTTTTTAAATACATATCTTTTTATTTTCAGATGGAAACAGCCTCACACTTGGAGACGGTACGAAACTACCTAATCTTCTTTTCATATCTCTCATGACTTAAAGCCAAATCCGTACCGAGCTGTTCTTCGATCTCCTGTCTGCTCTACCTCATGGGTGTAATGAAGACGTCATACGTCATACCGTATATCTCATGGGTTATAAATCTGTCCCATAACAAAATATTCAACATAGCTACGGTTATTAGTGTTATTAACTTCAAAATCTTGAAGAAGAAAAATTAATTTGTGATTGTAGTGATTTTGTCTGTGTTAAAACTAACCACGATGGCCGATTTTGCGGGACAGGCGCCTACCCATTTTTTTATTCACTTCTCAGTGTGCTCAAGCAGAGGAAAATTTTATTATAAAATTTTAACCGGAACAGCACGAACTTACATGTTTACATATTTGTGCCATTTGATTGGTTTAATACAAAGAAAATATAACAAGGTCATTTCAAAGATTAACACAGTGAAATTTCTGTAATCAGCTGTATTGTGTTGGTCTTCCCTGATTGGTCTTTACTCATCGCATTTCAAAAATAAATTTAAAATGCAGATTAAAAAAATGGCTCTCTCATATTCTCCATTTTCAAATGGAGAACTCAGAATGAGAACCAATCAGAAGCTAGAACATAACGTTCATCCAAAAATAACCGAGTCCCCGACTCACTTCGACTGTTTGTTTACATTTTGAGAGCAACAGGCGATAAACGTCCGATTTCGACCTGTGTGGCTCAGTGGTTAAGAGTATTGGTTACTGACCCGGAGGTTGTGGGTTCGAATCCCGGCCTGAGCGGAAATTTTTGACCGAAATTTTCTGTTTCTGGAATGGCATGGATGTTAAGGTAAAGTGCCCTAAAGTAATGCGAAAGCGGTTCCGGGGCACACTTACCTTTTTTTTTTTTTTTTTTTTTTTTTTTTTTTTTTTTTTTTTTTTCAAAAAAGGCGATAAACAGTGCATTTTATTATGACTGTTATCTCTGTTCCGTATAAAAATGTATAGCAAAATTTGATTTAGTATGACGTATGGAAAGGCTAAAACTATTTCATCGAAAGCTTGACAAAAATATCCCTCTGCTAGTTATGCTTGTATTGTTCATGCTTCGTCACTTAGAATTCTCCCAGCGGCGCCAGCCATGTGTATTAGTGTTGTGAATTTTTTTGTTGCCCTCAGCTGTCGATAAAAATGAATTTTAAGCACGGGCAGGCATTAAGCGCTTTTATTCCAGTTTTCCTATTTCGGATACGCTGAACATATTTTTCATGTGTGTGCGAGGGGTATTTTGATCGGTAGTATCAAATATTTTCCATGTACGGAAAATATTAGATACTTTAGATACAATATGGAAACATGACAAGTACAGCAACATCATAGCAAGTGGATATCTCTTTGTTGCAGTTGCTACAGAGACATGTGTACAAAAATTCAATAATCAGCTTAGAGAAAAACTTAGATCAAAAAGCATTTCCTATTTAGATCCGAATTACTTCCTTCGCCCGTGGCATTATGCCAAAGACGGCCTCCATCTCAATATTAACGGTAAGCGACTTTTAAGTCTTAAGCTCAAAATTTATCTCCAGAAAGTGTCAGTACTTAGTGAGGACCCTGTGCCTGAGACAGAGCACCTCAATAATGTGCATGTGTCATGTGATAATGCATGTATGCCTAACACAGTGACATGCACAGTAAACCCATCAATGGGCACTAGCTTTGATCTTAATCAGAGTTATGCTTATGACTTTAATAATTTAAACTTGTTGAATAATAGAAGTCGTATACCCACACCTAATCTACATACACCTAATATTAGTTATATTCATACACCTGATATTAACTCTCGTATTATGTTTCCATCATTGTCTCGCACTACTCCATGTATTCCACTTGTAGAATTATCTCCTGTCGTAAATTTGTCTCCTGTTGTAGATTCCCCTGAGTCAACTTTTTCATTGAGCCCTCAATCATCACAGATAAAATAGTCCATACAGTTCAACATGACATCCAACATCTTTATATTGATAGTAATTATGATAGACATTACCACTGTGATTCCAGCCCTAATCTGACATTAGACACCAGTAATGATATTTCAAATATTAGTCGTTACGATAGTTTCAATAATATCATAACCTTAACAAATGGCTCGTATGAATTGTACAACAAGAATATATTAACAGAGCAAGATAATGAAATTAGATTTAACACTTTTAGACAAAGAAATTCAACTAATCTAATAAATATAAATAAAACCAATAAGAATATATCAGGTACATCTATTTATTATCAAAATGTCAGAGGATTAAGGACCAAGCTCCGCACATTAGTTTGCAATGTACCGCTTTTTGATTATGATATTATGGTTTTCACCGAGACCTGGCTAAATGCTTCTATAAACAGTGCGGAATTGGGGATGGATAACTATGTAATATACAGATTGGATAGGAATCATGGTGGGAATGGTAGGGGTGGGTCTGTCTTAATAGCTATAAATAAACACATAAAATCTTCTAATGTTAAACTTAATGAGCAAGACAACCTAGAGATTTTAACAGTGAAATTTATAATCAAGAGTAGGAATTTTCTTATAAGCACTGTGTACATACCACCAGACAGTCCAGCCTCACAATATTTAAAATATACTTTTCTTCTAGACGAAATGTTTCAAAAGTTCCCCAAGACAAACTTCATTTTAACCGGAGATTATAACCTCCCTAATATAGTGTGGGATCCTTCAACTTGTCAACCGACGATGGTTAAAAATAGTGCTGGAGCTGATGTTTTCTTGTCTTCTCTTGAATTACACGCGCTATCACAGCTTAATTTTATTGCCAATAAAAATAATATAGTCTTAGACTTAGTACTAACAAATAATCCGTCTCTTTTGAAGGTAACTCGCTGTGATGACGAAATTATAAAACTTGATACTCACCACCCTGCATTGCTCATAAATATTTCCCCGAAAAAGTTAACGAGTCAGAAAGTACCTATTGACAATACCACTGTAGTCCTTAAAGATTTTAAAAAAGCTGATTATATAAAGCTTTCCTCCTATCTATATGAAAACCTCAGTCATAGAGACAAATTCAATCCCGACTCAAACTTAGATACTCTTGTGGAGGCATTTTATTTATATTTATTGAAAGGTATTGAGCTTCATGTACCCGAAAGGAAAATCAAAACATCTCGGTTCCCAGGTTGGTACAGTTCGGAATTGAAAAATCTAATTTTTGAGAAGAAAAGGATTCATAAACAATATAAGTCTCTGGGTTGTCGTCAAATGTATTTTCAATTTAAGCAATTAAGACAAACATGTAAAGATATTTCATCTCGCGACTACCATGCATATATTCAGTCTATGGAAAATAAAATAACGAATGAACCAGAACGAATTTGGAATTTTCTGTCATCAAAGAAAAAAAGTCCTGCCATTCCTTCAATTATGAGACTAGATAACTTGGTCAGCCAAGATCCAAAATCCATAGCAGATTTATTTGCGAGGAACTTTGCTCATAATTATTCTAGTAGCACGTCTGACAAGAGAGAATATAATTTCAATACATGTATAAATATTACGCGTATTGAGCTCTCGGTAAATGATACCTTCCAACTTTTAAGCAAGTTACCTAAACATGCATGTCGTGGTCCGGATGAGGTCTCTCCCCTTTTGTTTAAATCTTGCGCCTCAATACTAGCCGCTCCGCTAACTCTTATATTCCAACGCTCACTTGATACCGGAGTTTTCCCGGAGAGATGGAAAAAAGCCTATATTACCCCCATTTATAAATCTGGTGACAACGATAATGTTAAAAACTATCGCCCAGTAAGTATTACCTCCATTGTACCCAAACTTTTGGAAAATCTCGTTTCTCGTCAACTGTACCCCGTTTTATCTAATGTTGTTAATGATAACCAGCACGGATTTATGAAAAAACGTTCCACCGCCACCAACTTAATCTCATTCACTGAATATATATCACATGTACTTGATGATGGTGGCCAGATGGACGTTATTCTTACGGATTTTTCAAAATGTTTCCACAAAATAAATCACAACCTACTTATATCCAAGTTAAATGCATTAGGGGTTGGAGGTAAATTGTTACTGTGGCTTGAAGACTTCCACAAGAACAGGAAACAGATTGTGAGGGTAAATAGGCAGAGTAACATCGCTATTAGCAAAAATTATTTTTCCGAAGAAGTCGACGTAACTTCAGGCTGTATTCAGGGGGGACACCTCTCAGGAATTCTATTTTTGTGTTTTATTAATGACATCGTGTCTATATTACCCCCCGAAGTACGAGGCTGGTTGTTTGCCGACGACTTCAAAATAGCTATAAGAGTTGGCGGGCCGCGGGAGGCTGCCATACTTCAGGACACCCTTGATCTTCTGCATTCCTGGTGTAGGGAAAATCTTATGGAGCTGAACATTGAGAAATGTAAAATAATGAACTTTTACAATAAAAAAAATCCCTATCTATATACCTATAAGATTAATGATATCCCACTGAATAGAGTAGATGAAGTAAAGGATTTAGGAGTTACATTCCAACGTAACCTTTAATTTAACTCTCACTATAATAATATTAATAAAAAAGCATTTAAAATGTTGGGATTCCTTTTTAGACAAACAAAAGACTTTACTAATCCAAATACACTCAAAATTTTATATTATGCTTATGTAAAAATGGGCTTAACCCCGTAAGTTTGTGTAAAAAAAAAAAAAAAAATGTGGATCATGGAGCCAAGAAGCCAGAAAATGGATAGAAGAAATTGGAAAGAATGATGGTTCGAACTGGAGATGGAAGGACACCTGGTTTTTTCAAACAGAAAATTTCCCTCGCCATACAGAGGGGTAATGCAGCAAGCGTATTGGGCTCTTTGGCATCAAATATCAATATGGATGAGGTGTTTTACCTTTTTTTTTTTTTTTTTTTTTTTTTTTTTTTTTTTTTTTTTTTTTTTTTTTTAATGGAAGGCAGGAAAAAATCTTTCAAAGACACCCAGATCCTGGGGTGTGGGATTTCCACCCACTAAAAACCCACCTTCTCTAAAAGCTAACCGCACTTGGAACCGAAAAATATCATTACTTCAAGTGCGGCGCTGTAGGGCACCTACTGATTTCGTTGTAGTGCCCTCCCATCTCTCTCTTTTATAACTATTATCTCTCTCACCATTCTCTCTATACACTCCCAATTCTCTTTACTCGTTAACATTTCCTCTATTATATTCTCTACACTTAACACTCTCCCTAACTTTGTCTCACACTGCTCTCTCTGGACCTTAAACTTCTCACACACAAAAAAGGTGTGAGCAGCATCATCTCTATTCGCATCACAGTACCTGCACTTCTCTGTTCTCACTTTTCCCATTCTCTTTAAATAAAATTGAAAATTACCATGGCCGGTCAAAAATTGACTCAGGTGATAAGTCAAGTTACCATGTTTCCTCTCAAGCCACGCACTCACGTCCCTTATTAATCTCTTTGTCCACTGTCCTCTCGATTCTTCATTCGCCCACTTTTCCATCCAAGTTTCTCTCAATTTCTCTCTCAACTCTCCCTCTCTCTCTCTCCTCTCGTTCTCTTCCCTAATTTTCTGTATAGCATACATTTCTGTCCTCTCCTGTACCATCAGTTCTATAGGTAAGCTTCTAGAAATAACTTGAAGCGCAGGAGTAGAGGCAGTCCTGTATGCTCTACACAATCTTAACATAATTTTCCTCTGCACTTTCTCAAGTTCTGTTACATATTTTTGCCATCTGGTGACCGCTCCCCATACTGGTGCACCATATAGCAACACACTATACGGGAGGCACCTTTTTCCGTCCCATTTACCTTTTTTTCACCTTATTCCGTCCCGTCGATTCCGTCCCGTCAATATTTTAACACCTGATTCCGTCCGGTCATCGTAAGGGTTCAATACCCGATTCCGTCCCATATGTTCCGTCCTATATACATAAATAAATACATAAATTATAAATTCAACATTTTTCATCAGTTTATTTTCAATCACGTAAAATAAAAAAAATTAAGGCCTTGCCTAGGGTTCATAGTATGGTTAGGTAAAATACAATGAAGGCCATGCCTTGAGTTTATAGTAGGGTTAGGTAAAATACAATGACGGCCATGCCTTGGGTTTATAGTAGGGTTAGGTAAAATACAATGAAGGCCATGCCTTGAGTTTATAGTAGGGTTAGGTAAAATACAATGACGGCCATGCCTTGGGTTTATAGTAGGGTTAGGTAAAATACAATGAAGGCCATGCCTTGGGTTTATAGTAGGGTTAGGTAAAATACAATGAAGGCCATGCCTTGAGTTTATAGTAGGGTTAGGTAAAATACAATGACGGCCATGCCTTGGGTTTATAGTAGGATTAGGTAAAATACAATGAAGGCCATGCCTTGGGTTTATAGTAGGGTTAGGTAAAATACAATATAGGCCATGCCTCGCACCGAACTTGTACATAGCCTAATACATAATATCAGTTACTTATGTACATAGTACATAGGTGCATAAGATAAGTGACGGGACGGAATTGAGTGATTGATCTGAGAGGTTCGGGACGGAATCGAGTATCGACTACCTGAGAGAAAAAACTCGCGGGACGGAATAAGGTGTCGTCCCACTATACACCACCGACGCTAATAGTTCTCTCTTATCATTGTCTGGCCCGTATATATTGGGCATTAAACGAGCCAGACTGCCCGCTGTTTTCCCCGCTCTCTCGACAGTTTTCTTGACATGTTCAGCCATTTTCAAATTTTGTTCAAAATATACGCCTAGATATTTGGCTGACTTTTTTGATTCTATCTCTATATTTTGAACACGAATTTTAATTTCCTTACAAGACCTTTTCCCCACTAACAACACAACCTCGGTTTTTTGAGGCGCTATTTCTAATTTATGCTCTCTCAGCCATTTTCCTATTGTCTCTATCACACCATTCATTTCCTCTTCCAATCTTTCTCTCGTTTTACTTCTTGTCACTACAGCCAAGTCATCAGCGTACGCGATCAATTGCGTATTGGCTGGTTTGTCCACACTCAATATGGGATCGTAATAGATATTCCATAACAAACCTCCTAGCACGGATCCTTGCGGTATTCCGCAAGAAAGGTCAATCACGTCTGTCCCTACACATAGCTCTCTATCCTCTAAATAACTACATAATATATTTACCAAGTACCCAGGGAGTCTTAACCTTTTTATTTCCGCAATAATACCCTCCCAGGGCACGCAATTAAACGCGTTACGGATGTCAACTAGGACCATAGCACATAGCTCACTCTTTTTCTTTGCTTCCTCACCAAATTTCAAAACTCTCGTCATCGCATCCACTGTCGATCTTCCCTCTCTAAAACCATACTGACTCTCTGATAAATCCCCCCTTCTCTTAATCTCCTCTATAATTCTCACTTTCAACATACTCTCCATCGCTTTTCCAAACACGCTCAAAAGACATATTGGCCTATACGCCATATTCTCGCTGCCTACCTTTTTTCCCTTTTCAATCAGCACTAGATTTGCCTTTTTCCAGCATTTAGGGAACTGTCCTTTAACAAGTAATCCGTTACAAATATCCATACATATATTAGGGGCCATTTCAAAGAAAAATTTTATGATCTGCGTGTTGAGACTATCTGGTCCTGGGGACTTCTTATTTTTTAGCTTGAGAAAAGCCTCAGCCACCTCCTCCATAGTAAACAGCGGTATCTCGCTCTCATCCACTTCCTCTTTTTCCCACACAACTCTTTCGTTCTCGGGGAATAACTCTTTCGCGATCTCTTTCCTCTCCTCCTGACTTAGCTTTACTGTAGGTAGTAATCTAAATTTCTTGCACACTATCTTATAACCCCTACCCCATACATCCCTATTCAGATCATTACATAATTCAGCCCACTTTAAATGTTTTGATTTATCTATCTCCTGTCTTAAATCATTTTTTCTCTGAAAATATAAGTCTCTCTGCTCTTTTTTCTCTCTCTCCGTAATACCTCTCTTTTTATTTGTCTTCACCATTTTTCTCTTTTGACTATGACACGCCTTCCTCTTCTCAGCTATAATATCATTCCACCAGTACACTCCTTTCCTTTCTCTCTTTCTTCCACTTTTAAACACTTCTTCACACACCTCTTGTATATTCCTTATGCAAATTTCAGGATCTGTTACTTCCCCTCTAAATTTTTCTTTAAGTTTCTCTTTAAATCTCTCTTTCTTATTTTCCCGGTATCTCCATTTCACTCCCTCGCCTGGCACACTCCTCTCCTCATTGACCAGGGCCGTATTATTTTCTCCGATCTCAAACAATATGTTTTCATGGTCGCTGAGATTTTCCTCATCGGACACTTTCCATCCTTTTATTTTTCCGATTAAATTTTGAGAGCACATAGTGACATCTATTATTGATTTACTACGGCCTCTAATAAAAGTAGGTGAGTTTCCCATGTTTGCAATCACTAGGCCCATTTCACTAATCCACTCTGATAACAATACTCCTCTTTCATCCTCTACGGCCGAATTCCATAGGAAGGATTTGGCGTTTACGTCCCCTCCTATAATAAACTGACGATACTCCGAAGACTTGATTTCATTTTTAATATCTTCCCACAGAGAACTAAATGTACGGATGGGAACATTTGGTGATATATAAACACTGAAGATCTGAATGTCATTTACTACAACCCATACATATCCCTTACCGTTTCCACTCCTCATCACCCTAAGATTTCCGTCTACTACTTTAATCACTGAGTCACATTTCTCGTCCTTATACCATCTGTTATCTTCTACTTTCTTTTTATTAGGTTCGCTAATTAACACTATACTAATGGATTGGTCCAAAATCGTTTTTTCTAAGAGACAGTGAGCTCCAGGTGACCTATTTATATTGCATTGTAAGAATTTTACCATTTATTAATTATTTTATTTTTATTAATTTTCCTCCCCCTCCTTATTTATATGTTCTGTTCTCTCACTCATTTCTGTCTCTTTCATACTTTCTATTTCACTCCCTTGTCTCATATTTTGGTAAATTTTACTTGTTGCTTCCTCAATTATTCTCTTATAAGTAGGACAGAGGCTGGAGTCGCACCTATGTCCTTCTTTATTACAAGTGGTACAAAAACTTCGATTTTCACAATCCCTTATCAAGTGTCCTACTTTAGTACAATTTAAACATTTTTTCTCCCTTTTCTCTGCCTTACATATATCGGAATGATGTCCCAGGTGCAGGCAGTTATAGCACATGATCACATCAACCTTCGGTTTTACCCTGCATCTGGTCCATCCTAACTTTATATCTCCTTGTCTGAGCAATACTTCCGCTGCTCCTGTGGGCATGCTCACTGTAGCTATTTGCGTGCCTGATTTTCCCATTCTCAGCGACTTTACTTGCGTATCAAATACTTTCGTTGTTTTCCTAACGAAATCTTCGATCTCTTTCCCGTTTATTGATGCATCAATATCTAAGATTATGAGGGACGTATTTGTATTCCTACCTGAGACTCTTGTTTCTACTCCCTTTATCTTGGCTGCTATCTCTTTATGCAGAGTTTCTGCCTGCCCTTCTTCTGTAACTATCACTACTTTCTTGTCTCTCGTTGTCTTCACAGTTTTCACTTGAATACCGAGGTCCTCGGGTTTACTACTGCCCTAATATTTCGCAGTGTTTCAGCGTATGTGGATATATCTGTTTCAATTACCACAGCCTCGCTTCTTCCACGGCCCTCGTTTTCAACTCTTTCCTCATTTCTAGGTACGAAAAAATTTATATCATTTTTTACCCCTTCAAAGGCTAACTCTAGCGCTTTTTTCACAATGTATCGCTTTTTACCATTTGACACTGCCACAGATATTTCATTTGGACCATTCTGTTTTACCTGTTCTGCATACTTATTCAGTGCACTCCTCATGCCTGCGTTTTCTTTCACTTCGATAAAATATATCCTCTTCTTATGAGACACTTTCTTCGTATTTACAATGTTCTCCAGGTATGGTATATTTCCATCTTCGTTCCCCTCTTGCAGAACTTCCTCTGCCTCTGAATATTTATCCTTAACTAATTTCATAAGAGTTGAATTATCGCCATTATTTTCGTAAAAAATTAATAGATGTTCACTTTTTGTGTCTAAAGGATTTCCTACCACTACCTTGGTTTTTTTAAAGGCTTCCTGAGGCCATTTTTTATTTATCAATTCCGAGTATTCGTCTTCATTTAGCTCTGCTGCTGATTTTATGTGATCTAAAATCCACTGTTTCTCATCTTCCTCTTTCTCTATGACAATTGCACATCTATCACAGTAGATTTTTCCACTTCGCTCAACTTCTGTATTTTGCTCTAAAATTTCTAGTCGTTTCTTTTTTCCTCTTTCCAAGGTTTCAATAACCGCCCTTTTTATAATATCCTCATTTATTTTATTCATCTCTTCTATATCTTCTATGAATTCCTGAAAGTCCCTTCTAGTTGTTGTTGACTCTACACTTACCTTCTTGTATATATTTTGAATCATTTCACTCACTTTAGTTACAGCGTCTGACATTGTGTTTAACTCTTCTTCTGTAAAACTTTCCTCTAGTGACACTCGTCCAATTTTCTCTTTTTCCCTTCTTTTTTATCCTTTTCGGGTTTCTTGTCCTTCTTCTTCCTCTCATCTTTTTTACTAATTTTTGACTGAGAACCTGTCCCCTCATTTTTGTTACCCTTTTCAAAATATTCCCCAGAATTTAAGTCCACTTCCATATCCTCCTGTCTATCCTTATCGTTACCATTTTTCTTAGCCTCTATAGAATCCTTCCCAGGGAGCTGACCGTCATCAGCCATACCTAGAAGTTAGGAGAAATAGGGGCACATATACATATGTTATGAAAAATAAGTAATGAGGAATAAGTTTTTTTTTTTTTTTTTTTTTTGGGCTCAATAGGACCTCTTTTCTTTTATATCAGATATATTATTATGTATTTTTTTTTTTTTCTTCTTCTTCTTCTTCTCTTAAACAGAGCTGCACCTCTTTTCTGGGTACTATGCCTCTTTTTGTGCCTTGAGCCTCTTTTTGGGATCAAGCTCTTTTTTTTTTAATTGTTTCAAAAAAAGAAATAAATTTAAATAGGTACTACAATACTACTTGAATAAAGCCTGCTACAGCTAAAAATGTATTAATAATAAAAAGCTACTTAAGTCTGCACTAAATACTCCCGGCAGCTCCTCGTCAGCTCCTCCGCTTGCTCCTAGGGGTCCCCTCGAGTCAGCGGCACTGTTGACAGGTCTAGGAGTATCCTTACACTTGAAGATGATTCACTTTAGGGTATACACAGCAGCACCGTTCACACTTTCAATATGCAAAGAACTTTTAACACAAACGTTCTTGTATTAATCAAGACGTAAAATTTTACAAATTTATTGTGAAACAAAAAAAAAATGTTATATTTACACTAGAGCCCCAATCATGTTGGGAACAGCTGGTTTTGCATGTCTACCAAGCTAGACCAACTGGTGCTCCCGTTCATTCATTGCTCTTATCACAAGATCGGGGAATCTCGGTTCCAAGTCTCTGAGGTGAATGACCTCGACCTTGATCCCGTGACCACTGATGTGACAAAGTGAACTCTGATTATGTAATCACTATGCAACTTTCGAATAGAAATAGAAATATTTTTTTTTAAACTTTAATTACACATAAAGCACTTCATGTTATGAAAAATCTAAAAGCACCATCTTAAACACGGTGAAAAGTTGTTTAAGACAATATCTAGTTCAAAATTTTTACACGGCTTTAAACCCGCACTATTCTTTTATTTAAAAGATTATTAACGGAGCACGATGTTCTCTCGCTCGCACCAAGAGCAAATTAAATATATTTTATAAATATATTTTATGATAGAAAAAAAAAAATATTTTCCGTTTCGGGAATGGCATCGATGTAAAGGTAAAGTGATCTGAGGTAATGCCAAAACGAAATATTACTTTTAAAAATGAGCTAAAAGGTAACAGCTGGCAACAGTCATGTTCTTCAAATTGTTTTTATTTTAGTGGAGGAACCAAGTAGTCAGAGTAATTATAGGTGACTTTTTTATTGTTTAGACTCTGCCTATAGCACAATGTCCAGTCATAGAGGCATAAACTTCTTTTATAATACTACTATAGTCGCTTTGGGTGAAGCGCAGTGCATACAAAAAAGGAAGGTCGTTTGTAAATATCTAGTATTCTTTTTGGCTTTTTTTCTGGGGGCCGTCGTAAATTATTAACCTCCTAGTAAAGACAGTGGTGGAAGTGTTGAGCCATTCCTCCACTGTCTGGCTACCATCGTTCACGATGACGCCACCCTATCATGATGATTCTTTTTTACTGTATGGCGCTTTAGCGATAAGTAGGTCGTTCGCGCCGTATTCTCTTTTAGTCCTATGTATGACCAGAATAATACCGACCTCAGTAGCTCGATAGATTTTTTTTGTTTAGAGATAGGGGAAAAAATCTTTAAAAGACACTTATACATATAAGAAGTGTGGGATTTACAACCACTAAAAAACCCATCTCCCCGTTTTGGAGACAACATACCCGGAACCTTTTGTTGAACATTACTTCAGGCTTGATAGATAAGGTGGCGGACTTGTAACCTGGAGGTCGCTGGTTCGAGTCCAAGTCTCGTACTCTTTTTTAATAACGTACTCTTTTTTAATAACTAATAACGTGGTTTACCTTTGTTTATATGCACCAGCCTCCTTGGCGTAACGGTTGTGACTACTGCCCATAGTCCAGAGATCCTGAGTTCGATCCCCGGTCGGAGCAGACTTTTCGCACAGAAAATTCTGTTCCCTCCGAACACGTGAGGCTGGCAATTCCGGCCCTACTTAGGCTGGGCGAGGTTAATGTGGGTAGCTGGTACGATTCCCAGCGAATGGAGGGTAAAACCCCCGTCCTAATCCTGGACGTTAAATTAAGTAGAACCGTTGGCGTTAGGAAGGGCATCCAGCCGTAGAAATGTGCCAAAATTAACCAACCTCAACCATGAGGTTGAACAACGTCGATTCTGCTTGAACGGGATAAGACAGAGTAAAAGAAGAAGAAGACCTTTGTTTATATGCCTGACGCTTGTGTCATACCCAGCTCTCTACATACATATAATTGTGAGTATACAGTCCAACTGACATAATGATAATGAAGCAGAATATTTATGCGAATATTTTATTTTAATTAATGCCAATGGCGAGTAAATGAAAACAGTTACGCCTGTCACCAGAAGAAGTGGTTGTAATGAAGGGAGAGGAGGTGAGAAATATTTCCTCTTTATTAACCACTCTGCTGTACATTGTTAAACCCATTAACCCCTAGAGTTGCCTTATGGCAACGATAGAAGCAGTGCAAGTTTCTGACCTGTTAGTTCAATACGGTACATGTTACCACTTTATAACATTATAGTTCTCATTGTTGACAATAATTGTTTTGTTACCTTCTGAATTTTACTAGACAGTTCTATCAGTTGTTCTATCAGAAGTTTTGATATATATTTTTTCAAAATGGATCAACGTTTTCCAACAGTTCAGGCGTTAATGGGTTAACCGGGTTCTATGAGTGAGAAAAGCGGGGAGGGAGGGGGAGAAGAAAAGGGGAAGGGTCAAGTTTACGTGGAGAGATAAACTAGAGTACTAGAGGAAGATTCGAGAGAGAACTTTTTATCATAGAAAATAGCGTTTTGTATAAATGGACACGAAGTCTGTATCCTAAAAAAGAGAAGGGTTGGAAGAGGGAGGACACCCGAGACAGAAACAAGTCAGGTTGAGGAACAGGTGGAGTGAAAGAGGAAGATTCATTTTTCACTTATTTTCTATAGGACTCTTTCCCAAATTACAGCCAAACTACCATAGATTTGAAAAATATACACAATAAATTAATAAAAGTAATAATAACACTCTTTAGTGAAAGCTAACCACCAGGCAAGGTTCATGCTCAAAGCATTTTCTACCACCTAACCCTCAGAGTTTTATTATCTTGTGGTCACAAACTCAAATTAATGAGGAAAAAATAATGCACTGGGTGGGATTCGAATTAACGGATCCCTACGCTACTGGATTACCAAACTAGGGCGTTAACCACTTGAATACCAGTGCAGATAAATTATATCTACATAATTTGAATGAGAATTGAGGGTAACAACAATAACAAAGTAAATCTAAAGTGTAAAATATCTTATCTTGAAATTTGAATAAAATAAATAACGTCTTACGAAGCATTCACTCTTTGACTATCTTCGTGGTACTGGAAAATAATTTTCCAGTGAAAGGTACTCTAAGAATAATAAGTTAAAGTAATTTTCCAAGAATCTCTTTGCTGTGAAACCACGCTGAGGTGGGCGGGGAAAGGACATCTTGTTTAATTTTATCTTGAGAAATAAGAAAATGTTTATAAAATTCCTCACACTGAAAAAAAAAACACTGCCAATTATGGACACAATACATCCTCGTGATTGTTTCACATTGTAAACACGTGCCAATTTTGAGATTTTATACGAAATTACTTGTATCTCCAAAACGACTGAACCGATTTTCTTCAAATTTATTTTATATGGTAGAGTATCGTTTTTTCTACATTGTTGATTCCAAAAAAATTCTGTATCGGCAAGTCGTGGTCCTTATTTTTTAACTTTTTTGTCCAAAATTTCGGATTTTCTTAACAATAATATGAATATTGCATGTACAGCAAAATTTCATCAAAATCGGATGTACCGTTCATGAGATATAAGCGTTTAAAGAAAAAGTCAGTGGTCTCTTTCACCCAGAACCGCTATGCCGGGGTTAAGTGGCAGAGAATGCCTAAGGCATTAACTTCGCCCCGGATTACAATATATTGTACATTTAAATTTAAATATTTTTTTTCTTCTATATCTTATTTTGTAAATACCTATTGTTAATTTTTTTATCTTTGTTAATAATTTATTGTTGTATGTATTGTATAAAAAATAAAGTGTAAATAAATAAATAATGTCTCCTATATGTGTGCAAAATTTCATCAAAATCCGTCGAGTAGTTTCCGAGATTTGCGCGTTACAAGGAATATTTTTAACAGACCGACGGACCGACAGACGGACACAAAACCAAATTTGCTCAGGAGGTTATGAAACGTCCAGAAATAAGAAAAAAATATTATTATTTTTACAAAAACGAACACAATACTTCCGATTTCTAATATTAGAAATTTCTCGGAAGTAAAACTCCAGATTCTAAGGTATACAATTTTTTTAATGAAAAATTAAATGTGCCCCGGAACTTCTCTTGCATTACTTCTGGGCTCTTTACCTTTACACCCATGCCATTCGGGTAATGGAAAAACTCGGTCAGAATTTTCCACTCTGGACAGGATTCGAACCCATAACATCCGAGCTGTTCCACCTCATATAAACCATGACGGGGAATGGCATGAATCACGACAAAATATTCAAAGTGCATATTTATATTATTTAAAAAATAAGTAGGTATGTAAGAACACTTCATCCTCTAGCTAAACAAGCTCTAGGCTCTCCAAAAAAAAAAAAAAAAAAAACCGACCCCAGTAGCTTGATCGACAAGGCGGCAGTCTTGTAACCTGGTGGTCGGTGGTTCAAGTCCCGGTTTCAGCGTGAATTTAGTAAAGTGAGTTTGAGTAGTTGTGACATTACGAAAGTGATTAACACAAATTTAAGAACTTTCAACTTTTTTTATTTATTAAAAATAAATGTAACGGTATGTTTACCGTTGTTTATTTTCCATGTATTTCATGTACTTTCAACGAGAAAAAAGTTTATATTATAACCATGAAAGCTTCACTGTCGCACCCAGCTATCTCTATTCAGTGCCAGACATCGCGTAAGTAATTACTCTTTTAGATACAATGGCGAAAGGAGAATTTTCAGCCATTTCATTTTGAAAGAAAATCTCAAACCACCATTCAGCTTGTTTACTTTCGCAGACAAAGGAATCTAATAGAGCAGTAAGAGGAAAATAATTAACTTGGATATCAGGGAGGACTCCCGCTTGTACAAGAACAAGGGTTGGGTGGAAGAGATTGCCATAGGCAATAACCCCGCCCTGTAATTAGGATATCTGTATTTATTTTATCTATGTTGTTTGTCATTTCTTTTCTTGTTTTTATTGTTCTAAATTTTGTATTTTAATTTAACGACATAACAAACACGGCTTGGGAGCGGGGCCGTGCCTTAGTATGGGATGCTAGTATGCTACTTGCGCTGACTCTCTTGCTCCAAGTAATATAAACGAGAACGCGGGTCCTGGTTTTGCTTCTGAGAAGGCTGTAAAAAAGAAACATCGAGTATATTCCGAGATCAAGAATAATTTCAAGGCTGTCTCTGTAGAAACACTCGGACCTTGGGCCGAAGAAACAATGGGATTCATAAACAAAGTTGGCAACATTTGTAAACAAAATACAGGAGAACCAAAGGCACGGGCATACCTATTCCAAAAAAATGTCACTTGTAATCCAGAGAGGAAATTGCTCAAGTATTCTGAGTACTTTGCCCTCTGGATTGCAAATGGCAGAAATATATTACCTGTAATAATAATAAAAAAAAAATATATACTATTCCAGTTTTGAAAAAGTGTTAAAATAAATAATCTAACAATGTACATATTACTTATGTAATAATTCAATAGATTTTTAGTTTACAAAAATAACAAAAATACAAAAAATAATAGCAATAGGAAAAAAGTATTGGATAAAAATACATACACATACACTACATACAGTGAATTTTTTTCTTGATTCACTTATTTTTTTTTTCTTTTTCTTAAGGCGCTTGAACTCCGTCATTACACAGGTCGTTCGCGCCGTCACCTTCTTTTTAAAAGTTCTTTGACGCAAACAAAACATTTAGCTTTTTACTGAAAAAAAAAAAACAAAAAATGGCGGCCTGCGAAAGCTGGAAGTGTCAGGTCGATTTTCTCCGAAACGGTAAGTGATAAAGTTATTCTATGTTGACTTTTTATCTTCTCTAGTGGTGTATCACAAGATTTCATCACCATTGAATAATAATATTAGGTCCGTAACAACAAACAAAAAAGAAAATAAAACAACACAGGAAAAACTAGAGCATGCAAAATTAAGAAAACAAGCCAGAAAAGAAATCAGAAAAGACATTGCTAAATATGAAGAGAAGATCATAGAAGAGATAGTGAAAGAGAGTGGCTCTACAAAGAAAATAATAAAAAATATTTCATTCATTAGGAAATGCTACATTCATGGAATCAAGACTGAAAGTGGAATAATGACAGACACAGAAGGTATTGTAGAAGAATTTACAAGACATTACGAAAAAGTCTACAGTATATACCCACAAGTTGCAGAAGATTCAGAGGTATTGATAAATCAAATAGAAAATTTGCAGAGTGAAGAGTGTAGTATGACACATAAAATAACAAGAGAAGAAATAGAACTAGCAATCAAAAATTTGAAGAACAGCAAAACTCCAGGTGAAGATGGAGTAACTGGAGAATTAATTAAAGCAGGAGGAGAATGGCTCATAAGATACTTACTTGTACTTTATAATTAAATAATAGACATTAATGAAATACCTGAAGAATGGGAAACAAGTTCAATAATTTTAATACATAAGAAAGGTCCCAGAGACATAGTTTCAAATTACCGCCCAATAAGTCTGGCCCCCAATTTCTACAAGCTGTTTACAAAAATAATACAAATGAAAATATCAGGGGAAATAAACAAAGATCAAGATGAAGAACAGGCTGGATTTCGTCCCTCTTACTCGACAACAGATCATTTACAGACAGTGAATCAGCTTATTGAAAAATGTAAAGAATTCAATATAGATATTTTTCTTGGTATGGTGGACTATTCCCTAGCTTTTGACTCTATCAAAAAGGAAAAAATTTGGTCAAGTTTGGAAAGATTAAAAGTGTCCAAAAAAATTATTAGTATAATAAAAACAATTTATAATAAAAACAAGGCATTTATATCTACAGACAAGAAAGGAAGAACCTTCAATATCAGCAGGGGCGTCCGGCAAGGCTGTCCTTTATCGGCAACACTGTTTATTAATGTGCTGCAGTCCATATTTAATAAAATGGACTGGAAAAATTATGGAATAAAAATTGGAAATATTAAACTAAATAATTTAAGATTTGCTGATGATGTTGTCTTGATTGCTAATAATGAGACTGAACTTAAGGAAATGTTGGGACAGTTGGAAAAAGAAAGCAACAAATTTGGACTACAGATTAATACTGAAAAAACAAAAATTTTAAGTACAAAAAATATTGGTCATATAGAAGTAAATGAAAAAATAATTAATCAAGTTCAAGAATATATTTATCTTGGACAGTTAATATCACTGGATAACAGAATGGACCAAGAGTTAGATAGAAGAAGAAGTCTGGCCTGGAAAAAAATATTGGGCCCTAAAAGGTATATTCAAATCAAAAATATCAATTAAAGCAAAAATAAAAATACTAAGAAGTTGTATATTCCCATGTTTATACTATGGCAGTCAAACCTGGTCTCTAAAGAAATGCCAACTGATGAAACTTAAATCTACCCAAACTACGATGATGAGAAGCATGTTAGGAATAAAGAAATCTGACCGAGTGAGAAATACAACCATTCAAAGATTAGCACCAGTTGAAAATATTGAAAAAATAACAAAAAAAATGAAAATAAAATGGGCAGGTCACATAATGAGAATGGAAAAGAAGAGATGGACTAGAGTGGTCACACTCTGAAAACCAACAGGAAGGAGAAATAGAGGAAGACAAAGGATGAGATGGTGTGAAGAGGTTAGGAAAGTTATGGGATCAAATTGGCAAAATCTAGCATTAGATCGGTTAGAATGGAAAAAGCGGTAGAAGAAAAGATAAATGAATAGGTAATAATAAAAAAAAAAATGAAAAAAAAAAAAAAAAAAAAAAAAAAATAATAATAATAATAAATAAA
This sequence comes from Bactericera cockerelli, assembly GCA_024516035.1. Lineage (NCBI taxonomy): Eukaryota > Metazoa > Arthropoda > Insecta > Hemiptera > Triozidae > Bactericera > Bactericera cockerelli. The sequence continues at coordinate 51,585,829 of CM044956.1, forward strand.
TAAATAAAAAAATATGTAAAGTTAAGTTATAACTATGTAGATATATGAAGGAAGAAGATAAGTTAAAAGAAACAAAAGAATTTGAAAAAAAAAAAAAAAAAAAAAAAAAAAAATATTTAGATATATGTTAAATGAAATAAATCTTTAGAAACACACATGAATTCTAAAAATACCTACCAAAAACCTAGTTTGGAACAGGTATTAAGTTAGCACTTGTTAAATTATAGGTATGGTATTTTATGTTTTTATGTAACAATAGTTTGAATATCTTGTTTATGTAATGTATATGTAAAAACAAAATAAAACCCCAAAAAGGGAGGCCCGTGCTCTGTACAGAGTGTCAGAGGGCTTATTATTATTATTATTATTATTAGGTCCGTTGAGCTAGATGGAAAAACGACCGCCCTTAGCCATGATCAGAGGTAAAGTTCTATCTTGATGTGGAATCTCTTTATTTTTATTTACTGGTAATGATATCATGTAATGCACCATTAGAGAAGATGAAAAGTCAAAACAGATCTATGTACTTTATTTTTTTTTTTTTTAAGTGGGGTTTAACGTCGCTTTCAACTGCCATGGTCATATCACGACGGGGTTTTACCCTCCATTCGCAGGAAACTCACAAACCTGCTACTCACATTGACCTCACCCAGCCTGAGTGGGGCCGGGAAAAGCCAGCGTCACGAGAATTAGAATTTGAATGGTCACCCATCCAAGTCTTAACCTCGCTGGATGTCGCTTAACTTCGGTGTTCTGAAGGGAACCGGTGTATTCAACATGCCATCGACGCTGGCTCTATGTACTTTATCACTTACAGTTTCTGAGGAAATCAAGCTAACATTTACAGCTTACATTTTCAAGTTTACTTTCATATTTATTTGAGGAAATTCTTAGAATATACCGTACCTGTACATACATAATAATATATGTAGATATTTGTTACTCTGAACAAAACATCTGTCGGCCAAAAAATCATAAGGTCAGGAGTTTTAGCAAGTGCTAAATGACATAAGCTTTTGAAATTGACTTTAAAAATTAAATCAAGAAAAAGAAATATTGTAGTGTAGAAGAAGTCTTCCACAGAGACTTATTTAAGAAGGATGGCAAATGTTTTGAGTGTCAAGTGGAATAAGACGTTTTCATCAGTCTTAGCATGGGTGAATTCAGGAGTAATATTCGATTATTAGAGCAACATCGCTTAGACTCAGAGGCTCAAGAAAGAGAGTGATGGTCCTTTTATATGTATTTTTATATAATAAATATACTTTATATATGTTCCGTCACAAAAAGAAATTGATGGCCTTACTGAAAAAAAACGAGCTATCTGCATATCTGCAATTTTTTTAGAAATCGCGATTTTGACGGTTTCGGGGTCACAAAAATAAGCTGCTTCATTGGTGAAGAGCCGCTGGCTCTCCGATAGTTATAAGTGTACAAAAACGGACCACATAACAGATAGCTTGACAACGTGACAACGATTCCCCAACCATTTGCAGATAGCTCGTTTTTTCAGTGAGGACTGAGGCCTTCAATTGTGTTCACATAATTTCTGATGACACACACAATAATGAGCAATACGTAAGTTCCAAAAATCTAGGAGTAAAAAAAAAAAAAATAAGTCTCACAATCGAAAATGAAACTGAAACAAGCGAAATTAATTTCACCCCCCCTCTGAATTTTTCAGAACGCCTTCATAGTCTACTTGCTCCGAACAATGTTGCCAGTAATGAGACCAGAACTCCTTTTTCCATCGTATTGAGCACAGATATTTCCAATCAGAGCATAACAATGGCGGGTGTACCCAATTTCATTTTCTTTAATTTCGTTTCCCCATTACATTGTGAGCAGATTTTCTTTGTCACAGTTATTCTTCCTCGTGCTATGGTTTACAATATTATAACCTTCCTTCATAGCGCGCGATTAGCTCAGTGGTTAAGCACTCGCTTGCCATGCGGAAGGTCCCGGGTTCGAACCCCCGCGCCGACAAAAATTTGTATTCTTAATTTGGTTACAGTTGTTTGTAAGGGATACCTTCTGGTGCGCTCGTGTTGACCCAGCACCTAATTGGGAAGTATTGTGTCACTTCTCGCCCATCAGAGGGGAGGCATACTACGGGATGGGCAGGCTACAACACAGACCACAAGCGTCTACAGTAGCTCCTGTTTCATGGCTACGAAATAAAAACGGCTGTGAAACACTCATCTTTAAAAAAAAAAAAAAAAAAAAAAAAAAAAAAAAAAAAAAAAAAATTCTCGACTTCACTGTATAGAAAATCCCGCAAGAACAGAAATGTGATGGAAAAAAAGGCCTTTTCTGCTCCGATTTCCATTTTTTTTTATGTCTCTTAACTTTTTTTATTTATAAAAGCCACTTGTAGAATGCTACAGAAATAATGGTTGAAAAAGTTCCCTTCGCGTCTTTATTTTCCAATGGACTGCACTGTGTCTCTAGGGTACGTTAAACAGGGAGAAGACCACATTTTTTTTTTCATATTTCTGTACGTTTCATAATCTCCTGAGCAACTTTGGTTTAGTGTCTGTTTAGCAACTATTCCTTGTAACGCGCAAATCTTGGAAACTACTGAACGGAGTTCGACGAAATTTTGAAACATATCGGTAGGAAACATTCTTTAGATGGTTCCATTTCGAATTCATCAATTTTTTTTTTACTTAAACGCTTATATCTCGTGAACTTTACACCCGATTTTGATGTAATTTTGTATGTATAATTGTATATGCGTATTAGCGTTTCACATAGGCCATTTATAATTTTAAATATTTGATTTAGCTCTGATATTTAATTTAAGAAAATCTAAAACTTTGGACAAAAAAGTCAGAAAATAAGGTTCACGTCTTGCCCATGCAGATTTTTTTTGTAGAATCTAGAATGAAAGAAAATAGTATTCTACCATTTAAAACAAATTCGAAGAAAATCGGTTTGGCGATTTTGAAAATTGTATTTATGGTAAATCCCAATTATTCCTCAGAAAATATGCTCACATGATATACAGTCGAACCTGGACATATAGCAAACCTCTCTACAAGAGAAAATAAATATCGTGTTAAGAGAAATAAAACGTGGATATAAGGGAAAAGACTTCCAGTCCCTAGAGTTCTCTTATATCCAGGTTCGACTTTATGTGTAGGAATGTACGAGTGTAAGATCAATTGATACTGAAATTTACATCCCTGTGGGTGTAACAGCTTCAACGATGTAATTCCTTGAAAAAAGTTTCTTTGAGTCTCATACTTGAAAGATAAACAGAGCATTTTGTATTGTATCTCTGTATATTCAAACAAGACTAAACATAATATTTTTTTAATTTTTTTTACTTCCGTAAAATTTCTAATATTAGAAATCGAAAGTATAGCAGTTCGTTTTTTTATTCAGACCAAAAAGTTTTTGTAAAAAATATAATTTTTATTTGAACAGGGTTTTGAAAGAATCTTGTTCAGACTGCTGGAATAAAGGGTGCTCTTATATTTTCAAACAAGGCACAGATATTCATTATATTGGTTTTTGAGCATTAAAATGGGGGCTGCAAAAAGAGAGCGAAATACAGAAATGTGACAGCAAATACCTGTCCCATTTTTTTTAACGTCACTTTAAACTACATGGCCATATCACGACGGGTGTTTTACGCTCCATTCCCTGCATACTTACAAACCAGCTACTCAAATTGACCTCACCCAGCCTAAGTGTTCGTTTCCAAGAAACCAAGGCCTGCGTGAGACGTTACAGAAGCAATGTATACATATTTATATTATGTAGGTACTTACTACAATATTTCATAGAAATCTTAGTTGTATTAATAATTAAATCAAACTAAATGAATTATAAAGAATGTTCCGAAGCTTTGAATACTTAATTTTATCTCCTCTTTATTTAAAAGAAATCTTCTTTTCTTCACCTATTCTTTTTATTCTTCATGGAACATTTTTTCTCTGATAGAATGAGCGTTCATCATACTTTGAGCTCTCAATAAATTCAATAATATTAACTGTTACCGGTAAAAAAATTTAAAAAAAAAAAAACAAAATATACGATAAAGTAACTCTTACCGATATTTGAACGTATTTCATACTTTGAGCTCTCAATAAATTCAATAATATTAACTGTTACCGGTAAAAAAATTAAAAAAAAAAAACAAAATATACGATAAAGTAACTCTTACCGATATTTGAACGTATTACATACTTTGAGCTCTCAATAAATTCAATTATATGAACTGTTACCGGTTAAAAAATTAAAAAAAATATATACGATAAAGATAAACTTTGAGCTCTCGATATTTTAACTAACTAACTAGAAAACCTAAGATATGATGTACTTAACCAGAACATGAATATCACTAGAAATCTTGCCACGACGTATTTATACAAACCCCACAGCATGTATAATTTCACATCTACTTATACCTGAAAATTCGACGAAGTTAAACAAAGTTGGAAACTTTAAGTCACTTGTTCTCAAACCTGTTTTTTTTTTTTTTTTTCTTAAAAAAACAGCTCATTTTATGTATTATTTATAAACTTATTGGATCGAGCTTTATTTACGATTTCTTATGTACAATGAAAATTATAATAAAATAAAATAATATAAACGAAGCGTGATCAAGGGTGGTGATAATGCCTTCGGCATTCTCTTCCGAAGCATTATTATGTATGAAATCAATGTATATGAATTAAATCAATTTATTCTTTTTTTTTGTACAATTATTTTACTTTACAGAGTTTTTTTTTTCATTCCTTTTGTAAATGAGACATTGTATTTTTTAAACAATGATATTTCGCACATCAATTACACAGGAGCAAATATCTGGCACACATTTCACTTCGTGGAATATTTTATTTCTTTAGATTAATGGTACAGACTTAACAATATCATATTCACTCTCTGTGAGATACATAATATGTAAGTATGATTCAGTTTGACGAGGTAGAAAATGTTATGAATGATGTTCTCTGATTTTTCAACATCTGAGAAGATATCGGTATGAATAAAACCTATACATATAAAGAGAGAAGTGAGATTTATATTTACCAGTAGGTATGTCATAAATTGATTTTGTATAAAATAATAATGTAAAACGAATAGTATGAGAAAAATAATATCTTTTGAATAAAACAAATTGCTGAATTTATTTGATAGTGTGATATACTCAAATCGTATACCGACTCCAGTGCTCCCAGTAGCTTTATCGATAAGGCGGCGGACTTGTAACCTGGAGGTCGGTGACTCAAGTCCCTGGGTTCAGCGTGGATTTAGTAAAGCGAATTTGAGCAACTGTGATATCACGAAAGAGATTAACACAAATATGATAACTTTAACTTGCTCAAATCGCATTACCAAAATCTCGAATACTTAATGCCAAAACCCGATTTTGCTAAAGGGAGCATGCAAATGAACATACTCTTCCCTTTTCCTCCGAAAGAACAAAATGCTCTATGTAAGCAAAGAGGAATTACAAATCCTTACTGGATTCTGCACTGTCGCCTCGACTACCATCTAGAAAAGATACTATTAAATTGTAAATAAAATACACTGCCAATTATGGACACAATACCTAATCATATAATTGGAGATTTTTATTATTACTAAAACAATCACAATAATTCTGATTTCTAACATTACATTAGAAATTTATCGGTTGTAAACAGATTACAGTAAAATTAAGGGATATCCTCCTAATTCGAGGTATCGTGTATTGTGATGAGTGAAAAGAGAGATTAGTCGACTTGAGGGACAGTTCTCCCATCATTGTTGTTATCCTATTCTATGGTATTTGTTCTTAATCAGTCTGTTGTGAAACTTATTTCTTAAAATGGACTAGAATTCCATGGTGAACTAGAAGTCTGCAGTTCGGCTAGTGTTGGATGTGCGACTACTTCAACACCTCTCTTGTGATTTAAAAAAAGGTAAGTGTGCCCCGGAACCGCTTTCGCATTATTTCAGCCATTTCAGGGCACTTTACCTTTACATCCATACCATCCCGGAAACGGAAAATTTCGGTCAGAAATTTCCGCTCCGGCCGGGATTCGAACCCGCATCCTCCGGGCCAATAACAAATCCTCTTAACCACTGAGCCACGGAGGTCGGCTCAGATCTCTTGTGATTAAATCCATTAGTTGGAAACCTACAGTATGGATTCCCGAAGAATTACAGTGGATGAATTGAAACGCTTCTAAAAATTATCCGTTCGTCGTACCGTTGACGAAACATAAAATTAAAAATAGAAAAAATAATACATAATAACTACAGACAAATAAAAATAAATAAACATGAAAGAAATTCCTGTGGAGCGAGACATGATCAAAGTCTTGAAACTCCCAGCCCCAGATGCTCGGAAGCGGAGAGAGATGGATTAAAGTCAAAGGAAATGCTGGATAAAGATCTTTCTGTCACCATGGAAAGAATGGATATAGGGTAACAAGCAATTACAAACTGACAATCCACAAGACAAAAGATTACTTAGGTTTTTTTTATTTTCCTTCTGTAAGTCGTTTTTTGTTCTTTCAAATTCTCTTTTCTCATGTACATTGTTCAATTTGTGTTTTAAACTCGAAGTTTTAAGCACAAATGATGACTAAAAAAATTACTGTCATAATAATTTTGAAAGGGAACTAGAATTTTAAGCGGAATTAGAATTTTGAAAGAGAAATAGAATTTTGAAAGGGAACTAGAATTTTGAAACTGAAGTATAATTTTGATAGGGAACAAAAATATTAAAACTGAACTAGAATTTTGAAAGGGAACTAGAATTTTGAAAGGGAACTAGAATTTTGAAAGAGAAATAGAATTTTGAAAGGGAACTAGAATTTTGAAAGTGAGCTAGAATTTCGAAAGGGAACTAGAATTTTGATAGAATTTTGAAAGGGAACAAAAATATTAAAACTGAACAAGAATTTTGAATTGAATTTTGAACTAGAATTTTGAAAGGGAACTAGAATTTTGCAAGAGAAATAGAATTTTGAAAGGGAACTAGAATTTTGAAAGGGAACTAAAATTTTGAAAGGGAACTAGAATTTTGAAAGGGAAGTAGAACTTTGAAAGTGAAGTAGAATTTTGAAAGTGAACTTTTTTTTTGACACAGAATGGGGTTCAGGCCTGTGGACAGGAAGGAGGAAAATCTCTTTAATAGAGATACCAGGTCCAAGACGGCAGCAGGCCCAAGACGGTAACCTGAGGACCTCATCATAGAGGCAGTTCCAGAGAGTTGCTCCGGCTCTGGATCCTTGTGGAACTCGCGCCGTCATGGTGAGTTCCTTTCCTCCATCAAGAACAAGTTTTCTGCGTGAGAGGTAGCTTTGGAACATTTCTACAAGGTACTTGGGTGTTTGTTTGGCCTTCAGGGCTGCTATAATCTTGTCCCAGGGCACGCTATCAAATGCATTTGCAATATCCAGTGCAATCATAATAGTATATTTTCTTCTTTTTTTTTGTTTGTTTCTTTTTTTTTTTGAAAGTGAACTAGAATTTTGAAAGGGAACTGGAATTTTGGTAGTGAATTTATAAACAAAGAGTTTTGTGTGAGCAATGTCTCAAGCAAGATATTGGCTAATAATATTAACACTTAGACGACCGGCATGGTTTTTCGTGAATTCTCTTGTGGGACCGGCGATAATACGGCTCTCCGACATTGTGTACCACGGGTGGTACACCCGGTCCATTCCGTACGAACGTGCGTGTACCACCGGTGGTACACCCGGTCGTCTAAGTGTTAAAAGAATTCCTGCTTGAGACTTGACTCAAATGGCGTTTTCTGTTCATAAATACAGCTGTTAGTCATGGGGTCTTTGCCTTTTATTGGCCTTTGTGCAGGACATGTGCTGAAAATAAGATTAGAAGAAGAAGAAGAAAAAAATTGAAATCGGAGCAAAAAGTAAATTAAGTACAAAGTAAATTAAGCACAAATATCTTTTTTACAAAAACGAACATAAAATAATAAATAATTGTACTATAAATATAAATACTTCATACTGTGTATAAAAAATCTATTCTGATGAGATTTACTAGATGGAGGATTCTATTTCCCCAAGGATAGAGTCTCTGGTAATCCATTGTCTCGAGAGTCTTTGTATATGGACAGAGCCACGGATAAAAAAAACCAATACTTTCTATACCTCTCAGGTAATAGAAAGTTAAAATATGTCCAAAAACAAACTACCTTTGTCAGAGAGATAGGAAGAATAATGTAAAAAAAGTTAAGAGACGGTTAAAATATCTGATTACTTAAATGAAAGATATTTATTCCGTCTTTTTTTTATTATGTTCAAACGCAATTTGGTATTGTTGCAATTATATAAACTTAGATTTTGAGGGTTAAAGATGATTACATAATTATGAAGATTTAATATATCTTTACAAATATTTTTTTTTCATGGAAAAATTTATGCACTGGGTGGGATTGGAACCAACGGATCCCTACGCTACATGGATTACCAGACTAGCGCGTTAACCACTTGACTACCAGTGCACCTAATTTTTTCTCCTAATATAAACTAAAGTATATTCTATTCTATTGAATGTACATATACAGGGTGAGCATAAAGTCTCACCCCACCCCCCGTATCTCGAGAATGGCTGAAAAGACAAGAAAATGCAAAAACCCGTATTCCTTAATTTTGGGGGGGATTAATTTTCAGCCAAAAAAAATTTGCCTACAGGGCCCTAGTCAGGCTGGGCATGGACCAACTTTAAAATCTTAAATACAATAGTATGTCTTGTTGCATATGGTTTTAAAGGTCTCATAGAGAGAATTTCATTACAACAAATTTCAGTGAGCTACGACTTACCGTTCTTGAGATACAGGGTTGGACGTCCTGCGTAATATCCATATATTTTGACCTGTAACTCGTTGACCGTAAATTCCAAAAAATGAAATTTGTTGAAAATAACTCCTTATGGCAAGAACTTTCAAACAAGTTAAAACTTGATTTGTTTTTTAGTTAAAAAATTTCGGACTGTTCGTCAGGCTGGCTGACGAAACCGACCAGAAACTAGTATCAACAGAGTATGTCAAGTTATAGCTTTTTCGACAGGGCTTGTCAACAAATTTCATTTTTCTATAATTTACGGTTGACGAGTTACAGGTCAGAATATATGGATATTACGCAGGACGTTCGACCCTGTATCTCGAGAACGGTAAGTTGTAGCTCACTGAAATTTGTTGTAATGAATTTTTCTCAATAAGACCTTTAAAAAAATGTGCCACAAGACATACCATTCTATTTAAGATTTTAAAGTTGGTTCATGCCCAGCCTGACTGGGGCGGTGTAGGCAAAAAAATTTTGGCTAAAAATTAATCCCCCTAAAAATTAAGGTATACGGATTTTTGCGTTTTCTTGTATTTTCAGCCATTCTCGAGATACGGGGTGTGGGGTGAGACTTTATGCGCACCCTGTATACCTAAGTACAAGTAATTATGTATGTAGGTATCTATAAGTAAGAACTTAGAACTGCTTGATAAATTCAATTATATTGAGAAATATACAGAACAAATTTCGAGGAAGAGAGAAAAGTTGATTGATTTTAATGACGGTACGAAGAAAGACAAATGGAAAGATATTAAAAAATGCAGAATGAATTTCCTGAATTCTTCAATATTCTATTTTCTTGGGTTCTTTTTTATGTCAATAGTATTCAACAGAAGAATAAAGTTGAAATGAAGAATCGCCAAGTTATTCACAAACTGCAGGAATACTACTTATGCAGCTATCTAAAGTATCACCGAGTTTAAATGCCGAATTCTGAAATAAACAAAGGAAATCTGACAAAGTGATCTGATCACTGTCCCTCAAGTCTGAGTTTCAAACAATCACAGCGCACTGTAGTTCAACTTGAGGGACGTTACGGCTTATCTTTTTTATTATTATCTGACCTGGTTGCAGGGTTTACAGTGAAACCCTTACAATTAACACTGCGACCTAATTAGATCTATTGTGACCAGTTGATTCTATTTGGTTTTAACGTCCTGACTGAGATAGATAGTCAGGACGGGGGTTTTACCCTCCATTCGCTGGGAATCGTACCAGCTACCCACATTAACCTCACCCAGCCTGGGTAGGGCCGGAAATGGCAGCCTCACGTGTTTGGATGGATCAGAATTTTCGTCGAAAAGTCTGCCCCAACCGGGAGTTGAACTCGGGAACTCTGGACTACGGGCAGTAGTCACAACCATTACGCCACGGAGGCTGTCTACGGCTTATCTTAGTTGTAATCATAATTTATAATTCGACCCTAAAACAAAGCCTGGGTCACTTACTCGCTCATCATCATTATCAAAGGGTGGAGTCATCGTGAACGATGGTAGCCAGACAGTGGAGGAATGATAATAATAATAATAATACTCTTTAGTGGAAGGCATCCACCAGGCGAGGTTAATGCTCAAAACATTTTCTACCACTTAACCCTCAGAGTCTTATTATTATGTGGTCACAAACTCATATTAATGAAGAAAAATTCATGTACCGGGTGGGGTTCGAACCAACGCAACGGATCCCTACGCTACGTGGATTACCAGACTAGCGCGTTAACCACTTGACTACCAATGAGTCAGCAGTTCTACCACTGTCTTTGGAAGGAGGCTAATAATTCACAAGGGCCCCCAGAACCAAGCCAATGCTGGTCTACTCCTTGTTTATAGTCCCACAGCCAGACTATTACTCACTCACTGATATTAAATAAATAAAGCTTTATTCGGAATAAATTAGGTACAAAAATACAATTTAAAAATAAATTAACAGTAACTTATTAGATACAAATAATATTCACTGATATTAGGCTGGTACAATAAAACATAATCAACGTTGCTCACAATAAAACCTCGTCTTGGAATTTGGAAACAAGCTTTTCTCTGCCGACCTCAGTGGTTAAGAAATTTAATTACCGATGAAGGCTTGTGGGTTCGAATCCCGGACGGAGCGGAAAATTTCGAACGAGTTTTTCCGCATCCGGAATGCTGGCACGCATGTAAAGATAAAGTTCCTTGAAGTCATGCGAAAGCGATTCCGGGGCACAATTAGCTTGTTAGAAAATTTTTTTTCACAGATTCAAAAATTCGCGGCTCAACCAGCTTGGGTGAGGTTAATGTGGATAGCTGGTTTGTAAGTTTCTTGCGAATGGAGGGTAATATGTACCTTCAATATAACCTTGGTCGTTAAAGAAAAGGTAAATAAAATAAGCTTTAAGCGAGAACCAATTATATAATAATATGTATATACATATAATGTATTTTGTCATTTTGTTTTCTTCGAATATAAATCGACATGAAAGTGGCATTAAATAAAAGGAAACGTATACAGGAGAATGTAACTCGAAAATGAAATGAGAGATGGGAACATTTTTTTATGAAACAAAATATTTGTGGTTGTATCAAAATTTTCTTGTGAAAAAACGTTCGGACTTCAGAATGAAACATATTTATATTATGTATCCTCCTAAATATGTACGTACAATTTATGCATACATGTACGTTTGTATATCGTACGTTTGAGAATATTATGAATTCTAACCTCTCACAATTCAGAATATTTCATAGAAATGTCTAAATGTATTAGATGTGAATATGCAGCTGGAATGTTTTAGATTATAATTGTTTTTGTTTTATTTTATTGTGTTAGAAAAAATAATTAAAATTAATAACATGTTCAACAACAAAAAAATAATAGAAATATCTAAAGAATTTGAACCTTCTCTTATTTGCCATGGCACCAATTATCACACCGATCTCTATTTAGATCTATTGTGATCAGTTGAGTCTAATTCTGATGTCCGTCCTGATATTTTGAAGTAGTCAGGACGGGGGTTTCACCCTCCATTCGCTGGGAATCGTACCAGCTACCCATATTAACTTCACCCAGCCTCGGTAGGGCCGGAAATGCCAGCCTCACGCGTTTGGATGGAACAGAATTTTGGTCGAATGGCCTTTGCTCACACGTGAATCCCGGAATTGGGGGAAAAAATAACCTGTCAAATATTTCAGACATCTACTAGGCACAGTTTACTATGATTAATTTGACCAACTCATCAAGGCGGAGTCATATTTTCAATCCGTCAGTAAAAAAAACCCTTCCGTCAAGCTTGCATTGATTGATTGCCTCCGAAGTTTTCCTTCTACCGCACAACTACTCTCTTCGTCACAGCTGAGAAAGCACAACATGAAAATGTAAAAGTGTATTTTTCGATTTGGCCACTGGACTAGAACTTTCGAGAAAGCTGCTCCTGAGTATAAAGGTTCCCACCCAACACTTACTGGGTGAGGTTTATTTTATTTTAATATGGGTTTCACTCCGTTTTCAACTGCATGGTCATATCACGATGGTTAACATCCCCTCCATTCGCAGGAAATTCACAAACCTGCTACCAACATTAACCTCACACGGCCTGGGTTGGGCCGGAATGCCAGCATCACGATTTTTTTACCAACATTAACCTCACACAGCCTGGGTTGGGCCAGAATGCCAGCATCACGATTTTTTTTTACCGACAATAACCTCACACAGCCTGGGTTGGACCGGAATGCCAACATCACGATTTTTTACCTCGTTAGACGTTGCTTAACTTCGGTGAACCTACCAGAACCGGTGCAATCAATGCGTCATCGACGCTGGGAAAGGGTGAGTTACATCTTGGCAGGCGTTGCGATTTCTACCCATATTAACCAGATGAAATGGTTCGAATCCCACCCAATACATGAAATTTTTTCTCATTTATTTGAGTATATGACCACATGATAATAATAAGACTCTGAGGGTTAGGTGGTAGAAAATGCTTTGAGCATTAACCTCGTCTGGTGGTTTACCTTCCACTAAAAAGTATTATTAAACTTCAAAACATGAGAACATGTTTTTCTTGCAATCTTTTCTCCCGAAGGAATACAACACAATGTGATAGCTCCATGTAACACAAATTTATTGCACCATTTAAAAGAAAGAAATTTTTACACTTCGTAAAACCGAAACATGCCTGGAGCATTGCATACTTAATAGAAGTTAGGAGTTCATAGGAAACATGCCTGGAGTATTGCATACTTAAAAGAAGTTCGGAGTTCATAGAAAACGTTCGATTCGAATTTTATGTTTTCACAATTTGTGTTTCACGTTGCTTTTACGACGTTACCAAATCAACCTCACCCAGCCCGAGTGGGGTTGAATTTGCCCTAAGAATTTTTCTTATACAATTTTTATTCTTTGTTTATGAAAAACACAGAGTAGGTAGGTATTGTATTGTATTATTGGTACTTACTTACTTTACTTTCCGAGTTCATGTGTGATGTCATGGTGGGGAAGGATTGATATGAGTGAACCACTTGGACGCCCAGAACCATTGCCCTGAGCTCCTTCCGTGTCCAGTGTGGATTGTATAGTGAAATTTTACAATAATTGATGCACTTAAAACTGATGATTTTAAAATTATTTCTTAAACAATTGTATACTCATTTAAAAGTATTATAGGTTATTCCCCTTTATTGCATTCTATGTACATTGCACATGTACAATACATAATATGTATGTATTTCTCGGGTAAACAGTAACACGCTGGCGCTGTCGTGCACAAACTTTTTTAGTTTCTAAAAAAATTAAAATACTTTTTCTGATTTTTAAAGTTGTTTTAAAATGTTTCTAATTAGGTATGCAAATACCTGGAAGCAATTCTACAGTAAGAGAAATTTCCATTTTTAAAGTAAATAACGCAATACTCGTTACCCGGTAGAAATTTATGGTATTACTGTGCTTGATAATTTGGTTTACGCCGTAAGTTAAGATATTGAGCCGTATTCATAAAAAGAAGCCAAAGCTTGTACTTCCGAAATTTGGACAAATTGTTTCAGTCAGTATTCATAAAGTTTTGATAGAAAAAGCTTTTACTTCAAAACAAAAGCTTTTCCTTCTTTGGAAGTAAATGGTATTTGGATATTTATAAAGTTGACCTTTTACTTTTATTCATAGCTCCTCAAATTTAAACATGGAGCAATTGCTTTTGAGCAAGAGCAAATGCTCACGAGCAAAAACAGATGGTTATGAATACTAAAATGAGCAAATGCATTTACTTCTACCTTTTGCTTTTACTTCAATCTTTTGCTCATGCTCATGAGTAAAAGATTCAATGCTTCATTTTTATGAATACGGCCCAGTAGCTCAACAGAAAGTACAAATTAAGAACACTATTATAAAAACTCAAAAAGAAATAAAATGTCTCTTCTAACCTCGGTATACCTCCGGAGATCTTTATGACCCATAACTCCCAAGATACAAAGTACAGGTCCATAACTTTTAAATTCAACTTCAGCACATTAAAAAGTTGATAGCTCCTGTTTTTTTAGTATTGATTTTTATCAACGCAACTTGTAGAATGCTACAGAAATAATGTTTGAAAAAGTTCCCTTCGTGTCTAAATTTTCCAATAATCTCCCTGGGGCACGTTAAACAAGAAGAAGAATAGGGGGTCTCGCTAAGGACTAAATAGAGAACAGGCCCCAACAAGCCACGTTAGGCTTGTACTTTGTACTTTTCCCAAGGGGGTTTTTTTAAGAGCTTTATTACTAAACCCATTGAATAAAGTTTTATTTCCACATGGAGAATACTTAAAAAATTAAAATTGAAAAACAAAACTTGATGAAGGGTTGTAATTTTGATACAATGCCTGTAGTAAAATTATTGATAAACTACCTTATTAATTGAGCATGTTTTCACATTGAATAAGTCGTAAACTTGTTGAATAATTTTATATTATGTAATTTATTTTCAAAATCATTTCGGAGCTATGAAGTGCCTTGTTTCTTCAGACTTGGAAGGAATATCTTATATAATGTAATTAAGAAAACATATAATATATCCCTGCTAAAAACATGTTGAATGAATTACAAATTATATATTTTATAATTTGTTACACTGCCTGTTTTAATTTCTTTTTAAGCAATACCTGGGTCGCATCGTGAGAAAAAAGCCCAAGTGCTTTTTTCAAAAGTGTTTCACATCAAGATGATGTTTCACACCTTTTTTTCATGGCTAATGAGACAGGAGCTACTGAAGACACTAAAACTTGTGGTCTGTGTTGTATTAGCTTGTCTATCCCGTAGAACCCTTAGTAGGCTTCCCCTCTGATGGACGAGCAGTAACACGATAATACCCATTAGGTGCTGGGTCAACACGAGAACACCGAAAAAGTATCTTTCACAAACATCTGTAACCAAATTTTGAATACAATTTTTTGTCGGTCGGTGTTTCGAACCCGGAACTTTCCTTATGGCAAGCAAGTGCTTAACCACTGAGCTATGGCTTTTTAGCCTTTTCTTGTACGAATGCTATATTGAAATTTTCATGAAAGTTGACCCCCCCTGAACCACCGTTAAACTACCTAGATGAGTATCAAAATTAAAATATCTATTACCATTATGAAGATATCGGGATTTTCTGGTCCAATAATGATGCAAATAGGACGCCACCCACTCGAAAAAACCTCAAAGTGCCGAGATTTAGCTAGTTATTGATACAATATTCTTAACATGCTCACCTCCCCTTCTCTACTTCATCAATGATTTTTCAAAAGCCGGTAGTCCCTTGGGGTTGGAGGTATTTGTCTCCCGAAAAACAACACGCAATATTTTGTTGTAAAAAAACAACACTCTACAAATAGTCACATAGAGGTGCCAAATTATAAAAACCTCAAATCCACATCCAAGGCCACAAAACACCGGCCATTGTACTCTAAAAAACCTAGAAAATACTGCCGAAAATTTCGGTTTTCATGAAACACAAAGGAAAAACAAAAGAATTATTTCATTTTTACGTAAAAATTACGGAATAGTTCGCAAAGGTCGGATGGAGAGAAATCCAAGTAAAACACTTCCCGTCCGAGGTCCACATGAGAAACGAAATGACGAAAGATCCAAAACAAATCTCCAGGACCTTTGGGATATTCGGACAGGGAAAGCGAACACGGAAGAAAGTTTAAAAAATTACAGACACGGACAATTTTTTTTCGATCGAGGACGATGGTCAATTGTATTACTTCCGGCAAATTTTTATATTAAAATCGGAAGTATTGTGTTCTTTTTTTTTAAAAATAATTTTTTCTCCGACTTCAATTTTTTTTCATATTTCGGCGTTTCATAACCCCTTTTTTTTTTTGTGTTCCGGGGGGTCAAGAATTACACCGATTTGTTATTAGAATAAGCAATGAAATTTTACTCATTCAAAGTTTGGGTCGAATATGAAACAATTAGATTTAATCTAAGTAACACTACAGTTTGACTCAGGCTATCAACTACTATATGAGCTGTGATTGGTTGAAATGCCCACTAGATGGCGTAAAAGGGGGTTTAGTGTCCACTTATAATAAAAATAATAAAACCTTTATGGAAGGTAACCACCGGGCGAATGCTCAAAGCATTTTCTACCCCCTAACCCCAAAGTTTATCTAATTATTTTACAAACTAAATTAAGGAGAAAAAATTCCATGATTTGGGGGGATTCGAACCAACGGACCCCTACCTACCTGGATTACCAGACTACGCGTTAACCATTACTACCAGTGCATTTTTAATTGTCATACATTTGTTTCTGCATCGTTTTGGATTTCCTCTGATGCGTGGGCCAATCTTCTCTACCTTAATTTCTGTTATTACATCTTATGCTACTGTAATCGCTTCCCCTAATTATTACTTTACTGGCATTATTTTTTTAAAAGTAAGCTCACTGGAAACTTATTCTCCCCCAAGCTTAACTTTCAATTTAGAAACTCGTACTTTTATTACCCTCCGGAGATTTTTATTTACGAGAAATCAAAGGCAAGGCACATTCCTTTCCTTTTCTTATTCTTTAATTTTACTCTACTTTAAGAATGATTTAATTATTATTTCTCTTATCGTATTTTCAATTGACTTTGGTTTCCATGTACTCTACTACAAAATTATTCATCTTTTGTTTTTTTTTATTTTTTTATTTATTTATTAAAGGATTTTCACACCTTTTTTTATTTCTAGCCATGAAACAGGATTACTGTAACGCTTGGGGTTTTTGTGTTGTACCTGCCCATCCCGTAGTATGCCTCCCCTCTGATGGGCGAGAAGTGACACAAAATTCCCAATTAGGGGCTGGGTCAACACGAGCGCACCGGAAGGTATCCCTTACAAACAACGTAACCAAATAAGGGAAAACAAATTTTTGTCGCCACGGGGGATCGAACCCGGACCTTCCGCATGGGGAAGCAGTGCTTAATCACTGACTAATCGGCGCCAAATTGAAAACTACGCTTGAACAGCGCAGCTTTGAAAAGTAGGTGATGGGTCAACACGATTTACGAAAAGTTTCAATTTGTGTTAATCGCTTTCGTAATGTCAAACTACTCAAACTCGCTTTACAAATATTTGCTTTAACTTGGGGCTTGAACCACCGACCTCCAGGTTTCAAGTCCTCCACCATATGGATCGAGACACTGGGATCGGTCATGTAGCCCATTTGTATTTATTATTATTATAGTATGCTTTATTAGGAGGACATAAATACCCAATGTTAATATATAAAATTAAGAAAAAAACAAAAATACAAAAAAAATAAAAAAAAAATAACATAATGTCCTACCTAAAGGGCGGGTTATTGCCTGTGTCAATCTCCCTTTCCCCCCAACCCTTTTAATTTTTGTAATGAAAACCAATAAAAATAACATTTTTTATAATATACTCAGTTCTTTTAACCACAAAGCTGTAAACTCTTAAAACCTATCCACAACAACATCAGCCACCTGACCACACCAGGAATTTTCGAAGGTTTAAATCTAAGTGCACATGAAGCTTGGATTTCTTTTTTAATTTTTCTTCTTTTTTTTTTCTTCAAGTTGAAAATATTTTTAGATTTACCGAGGAAAAGCTTTTAAGTTAATTTAACGTAATCAAAATCATTTTTCTAATAAATTATTTAAATTTGTAAACCAAAAATGATTTTTGTAAAATTTCTTTTTTTAGATTTTCGTTTTTTTTATGCAATACCAATACTAAAAATTTTTCTTTTATTAAAAAAAAATAATTTAAACTCAAAAAGGTTCTTTGAAAAATTTAATCTAATAAATTCATTGGGGGTGTCAATACCTATTGCTAGTACTTTTTTAAAATTTTAATTTTTTAAATAGCAAGTTTTTTTTAAAAAATAATGTAACAAACCTAAAAAGGAAAAATTAACCCGAAAAAACTTTTTAGATAAAAATTTGGGTTTTTTGCGTTAAAAAAAAAATTTTTCTGTGGAAAAAACAGCTAAGTAAACCAAAAAAATTTCGAAAATTTAATTAGTCCCGGTACCCCCATGGGTAAAAGGCCACTCTGTAAAAATTTAGAGGCGGGGGTTTTGAAACCCGGAATTTTTTTTTAAACCAAAAACAAAAAACCCTTTCGAATCAAAAATGGTTAAACCTTTTGGGGGAAAAAAATTTTTGGTTAGGGTTGGACTTTTTTTTTTTTCCAAAAAATTGATCAAGGGGTTTTAAAAAACAAAAGGGAATTGGGGTTTTGGGGATCCTGGTTTTCCTTGAAAGGGGTTTCCCCAGAGAAGTTTTTTATTTTTAAAAAAAAAAAAAAAATTTTTTTAAAAAAGTGTTTAGGGCCCCCCTTTTAGGCACTTTAACCCACCCTTCTGTCTCGGGGAAATTAAGCAAGCCAGCGAGGCTGGGAATTAAACCCCTTAAATTCGAACCCCCGAAATCGGCTATTCCCCCCCTGGGGGGTGGGTTTAATTTGAGTAGGGATTGTGTTTTTCATGACTGGAAAAAAAACCCTTGCTTTTAAGAAAAAAAAAAAAAATTGTTTTTCCCCCGAAAAAAGCAATTAACTTTTTTAAAAACCCAAATCCAAAAAAGAGTAATCAAACACCTGCGATTTCATAAAAAACAATAAACTGGGTTTTTTACCCTTTTTAAAAAAACCCTTCCCCCCCCTCCCCCAAAACCCCCCATGCCCCCCCAATGAGCCCTTTTTTTATCTAGAAATATATTATGATTTCATCGATAGCATAAAAACCTGGGTGGATGTTTTGAATTAAAATTTTTTAAAAAATTTCGGGGCACGAGTCAAAAAATTTTAATCGTTTTCGAACATTTTTTGTGATTAAAATTTTTTTTTTTTTTTTTTTAAAAAAGAAATAGTTGTTGCCCTCAACGGGTCGCCGAGAGCCGGGGAAACCCAAAAAAACTAAGATCTAAGGGTTTTCTAAAGCTTCGCCAAAAAAAAATAAAGTTTTAAAATCGTTTTAAAGCAGCAAAAATACCCCCAAAAAAAAAAAATTTGTGTTCTTTTTGGGGACAAAAAAAATTTTTTTGCTCCGTTTCTTTTTTTCTTTTTTTAAAAACTTTTTTTTTCCCCCTAAGACCAAAAATTTAAAAAAACAAGTCTTTCGCCCAAACCCCCTAGTGTTATATTAAGTTAAATAATTTAGCGGTCGAGGTATTTAAACGGGGGTTTTAACACTGTCAATTTTTTTCTTCGGCAAAATTAATTTTTTCAAAGCTCATTTTTTAATTAAAATTGGGGAAAAAGTATGTATCCCCAGAGTTTTTTAAATTTGTTTCTTCTCAAACTTTCTAAACTTTTTCCCCCTCGTTTTTCTTTCTGCAAAACCCCTTTCAGCAGAACTTTTTGAAATTAAAAAAGTTTTGAACATTATTATTTAAAACAGAGAAAAAAATTTAATTTTTAAAAGAATCCCTTTAAATTTATTTAAAAAAATTTAAAAATAGGTAACTTTACTTTTTTTTTAAAGTTTGGGGCCCAAACAAATTTTTTTAAATTTTGAATTTTAACTTCAAAAACCCCTTAAGGAATTTTTTAAAAAAAAACAGAAAAACGAGTATTTAAAATTTTTATTTCAATAACTTTTTCAATACACCCAAACCTGCATATAAGGAACCCGAATTTAAAAAAAACCTCGAATAAAAAACCCCTTTCCGGGGCCGATTTACCTCTCCACAAGCTAAAAAAAAATCTTTATAAGAGAAACCGGATATAAAGGAAAAAAACCCCAAAAACTTACACCAAAAATACTGAATTTAAAATTTTTTTTTTGTTTTTTTTTTTCATAAGAAAATAAAAGGCTTTTTTAAAAGAGAAAAAAGTTTTGGCTTCAGAGGGGCAATCTGCCAGTTTTTGTCAGTGCTTCTGAAGAAATGAGGCATTTTTTTTTATAAAATAAAAAAAATAAAACTCAGATTTCAGTTTAATTACCTTTTTTTTTCATTTTTTTGTTTCTTTGGTTATTTTTCCCCCAATTTTGTGGTAGCCAGAACTTTAGGACTTTGAATCTTTTTTTAAACCCCCCATATTTTTATTTGCCTATTTTTTTGTCCTTTCACTTAAAGAACCCCACTTTTTTTTCCTCGCGAGGTTTTAGGGGCCCGAAAACCCCCAAATTAAAAAGCAGAAAAACCCCCCCCCCCGGGGGGTCGAACCTGGGGAACCCTGCATGCAAAAAACCAGAGTGAAAACCCCCCCCTGACAGGTGACTACAAATTTAAAAAAGCCACAAGCTCACCCCTAGCAGTGGAATTAAGACCCTAGCTACAGCCCCCCCCTTTAAAAAACCCAGGCGGGTTTTTTGGCATCTATTTTTCTTCAAGGTTTTTCCCCAATTGTCTCCCAACAACTGCGAAAAAAAAAAACACTATGAATTAGTCAAAATTATTTTCTCGCAAAATGTCGGGGGGGTTTTTTTTTTGATTTATACGTTTTTTTGGGGGGGAAGGGGAGAAACCCCTTTTTTAAAACACTCACAGACGTGTACAAAACTAAAACCCTCTAAAAAAACGGGAAGGAAATTCGGGCTTAAAAATTTGAATTTTTTCAACCAAACCGACCCATTTCCCTTTTTGAAAAGGGGGGCGATTGTAACCTGGAGGGGGTGGCTAATTCCGGTTTCAGGGGTAATTTTGCGGAGATTTGGAGTATTTGTGATATCACGAAAGTTTTTAAAACACAAATAGAAAAATTTAAATTTTTTTAAACTTAAATTTGGGGGGAAACCTAAATTTTAGAAAAAATTAAATTTGCGATATCGTATGCTTACAAGCCATTCCACTATAATAAAATCCCCCAAATTTTAAAATTTTAAAAAAAAAAAAAAAAAAAAATAAAAAAAAAAAAAATAAAAATTTATTATAACCCCAACTCTCGGGTTTTTACCACCCCTACACCAAATTTTAACCGAGGTTGCACCGCTTCAATATTTTTTTTTTATTTGATTCCTAGCTTGTAGCTATTTTTGAAATGTCCTTGGAAATTTTTAAATTTTTTGTAAAGTTCGCATTTGCCCCCAAATTTTTCGAATCAAACTCATATTTTTCCAAAATCGGTCAAATAAAAGGGAAACGGGTTTTTCCCCCTGGATAAAGGGGAAAAAAAATTCCTTGGGGCCAAAAAGTTACATCTCTAAAAAGGAAAAAAGGGGTTTTATAAGAGAAACCTGATAAGAGAACGGGTTTTGACAGAAACCATAATTAAAAAATCTTTCAGCTTTAAAAAACCCCTCAAAGGAAATTTTAAACCACTTATAAGAGAAACCTAAAACTGGATACAAAAAAAAAAAATCCGATCCCTTGATTTCTCAAATTTATATCCAGGTGTGACTGTACGGGGAAAATTTTGTAAATTTTTCCAAAGGCCCCCTTTTTTTTACTTCCAAAAAAATTTTCTAATTAAATATTGTTTTTGGGGCTTTTTTCGTATAAAAAATATTTTTTCCCCCCTGGAAAATTTTTTTTTTTTTTTTTATTCAAAATAAAATTCGGGTTGTTTCATCCCCTCCTGAGCAACTTTATTTTTGCGCCCTGCTTGCTCCGGGGCCTTTGTTAAATTTTTTCCCTTGTAACGGCCACAATAAAAAAACTATTGAACGGATTTGACAATTTTCTTATACATAACATTAAAAGAAATTAATATAAACGCATTAAATAAAAAATTTGGGGCCCATAAAAAAGGGTTAAACCATTCAGAAAAGTATTGGCCAAATTGGCATGATTTTTTTTTTATACACCCCTTTTTTGTAATGGGGGGTAAAAATTTTTCCGGACAAAGGGGCCAAAAAAGGGGCTCGCTTTTCCCAAGGAAAAACCCCGGGTATTTTTTTTAAAAATAAAGTATTTTTCCGGTGTTTTCTGCCCCCCCCACCCTGTGGCTTCATAGCTTTAAAAGGGCGGAGGGCCTCCCAGGGGGTGCAATTTTCCATCTCCTTTTCCAAATTCTTTTCAAGAAACCCTATACTTTCTTGCGATAAAGACCTAATTTTTTGCATACAGTTTTTGTATAAAGTTATCATTTTGTGTTAATCACTTTCGGTACACAACTACTAAAAACCCTTTACTAAAACACGCGGGGAAACCGGGACTTAAAAACCCCCGGGTTCAAGTCCGCCCCCTTTTCACAAGCTACTGGGGGCGGTAGATTTTTTAATAGTCCTAAAAAATTTTGTAGGTTTAATGCTTTTAAAAAAAACCAACATTTTGCATTGGGGAAAAAAAAACTAATCGTTAGCGGAAAATTTAAAAAATCACGTACGAAACAAAAAAACCCCCAATGCATTTCATTTTTCCTAAAAAGGGGAAAAAATTTTTTTTCCCAAATTTTTTTTAAACCCCGTTCAAAAAATATTTATGGATGAACTAGGGACCCAAAAAACCCCCCGACGAAGATTTTAAGACCTATCTAATCCAAATCCTTTCCTGGGGGGTAATTCGCCCAAAAACGAATCCCTACGCTACCTGGATTCCAGATTTACTGCAACCCCCTTTTACCCCCAAATTTTTTTTTGGGCAATGTAAAAAACACCAGAAGAAAAACATTAAATTTAAAAATCTAAGAAAAGAAAATTTTTTAAAAGGAGAAAAAGGGGAAACATCGTTTTCACATTTTTCGGGATGGCAAACCACCAGGGGATCTGGACGGGGTTTTTAAAAAAAAAAATCCATTTCACATTTCCAGGAGGGCAAACCCCCATAGATCTGGTCGAGGTGTTTGAAAAAGATCCATTTAAAAATTTCCAGGAGGGACAAACCCAAAAATAGATCTGGTTGATTTTTTTTTGGGAAAATTTAAAATCCATTTCACATTTCCAGGAGGGAAACCCCCAAAACCATAAAGGGGGTGGGGGTTTTTGATAATGATTTTTTTCCACATTTCC
Source organism: Bactericera cockerelli (assembly GCA_024516035.1). Lineage (NCBI taxonomy): Eukaryota > Metazoa > Arthropoda > Insecta > Hemiptera > Triozidae > Bactericera > Bactericera cockerelli. The sequence goes on from CM044956.1 coordinate 51,608,982, forward strand.
AGGATGACAAAGCCACCATAGATCGGGGTTTGGGGTTTTTTGGATAATGACCATTTAAAAATTTCCAGGATGGCAAAGCCACCATGGGAACTGGTTGGGGTTTTTTTAAAAAAAGGATCCAAAATTTTCACTTTCCAGATGCAAAGCCACCATAGACCCTGGCCCGAGGTGTTTGAAAAAGATCCATTTCACTTTTCCGGGAAAAAAACCCCCCCAAAATAAAAACTGGACAAGGTTTTTGAAAAAGATATTTCACTTTTGGGGGAAAAGGGGAAACCCCCCAGCGAAATTTTTAAAAGGGGGTTTTTGGGGGGATATTTTTTCCTTTTCACATTTCCGGGGGGGGCAAAGCCAGCATAGATCTGGCCCGTTTTTGTTTGATAATGTTCCATTTCACATTTCCAGATGGAAAAGCCAAAAATGTTCTGGACAAGGTTTTGATAATAATCCATTTCACTGTCCCGGAAAAGCTCATGGAAAAGGGGGCCCCTCTGTAAACCCAAAAAAACCAGAGGTCGGGGTTCAAAACCCCCCCCGGGGGCATACATGTTATCCCCCTTTTTTGGGGGGTTTTTTCCCCACATAAAAAAAACTTCTAGGGTTTTCGGGCGGGAAAAAAGGTTTTTAATCCCCCTAATGGGGCAGTGAAAAAGGGGCGATATTTTTTTTAAAATATTTCCAGGATGGAAAGCCACCATGGATCTGGACGGGGTTTTTTCCCCCCCGGGTGGGGGAGTTTTGGGGGAAAGGTACCAAAGTTTTTTTCCCCTTTTTGGGGGTGTGTCTCCCCCCCCTGCACCCCCTGTGGCTTCTGCCCTTTCCCCCCCGGGGGGGTTCATGGGGGATCCCCCGGGGCCCCCCTGGTGTGGGGGTGCCGCAGCTCAGGCCCCCTGAGGGTGGAAAAGGAAAAGGGGGGAGGAGGGCCCCCCCCCCTAGCCCTGGGAGGAAAAAAAATAAAAAAAACACTTTTTTTTTTGGAAGGTGCCCACCAGGGGGGGTTTTTAATGCTCAAAGAAACTCCCACCTAACCCCCCATAGTCTTTTTTATTATGGGGTCACACACACTAATAATTTGTATTTTTTTTTGGGGGAAACCCCCAAAAATTTTTCCCCAAAAAAACTAAAGGGGACCCATATTCAGGGGTGCATCGGGGGGTTAAAAACAATTTTTTTAACATATAAAGCAAAAAAAAGGGAAAAAGGGGGTTATGGTTTTAAAAAAAAAAAGGGGGTACTTTTTGAAAAAAATTTTTTAAAATTTGGGCCAAGTTTTTTAAAGGGGTGAATTTAAACACGGGAATTATTGTGTCCATAATTGGCAGCTTTTTTTTACTTTCCTTATCCTAAAAAAAGGAAATATTTTTTTCCCGGGGGAAAATTTAAAAACCTACCCGATTTTCACATTACGGGAGGGAATCACCCCCCTCAATACCAAAAAAAAAGTGGTTTTCAGTTTTTTGGGGCCCTGCGTCTTGTGTGGGTGTGTGGTGTGTGTTCTTTGAACGGGTTTAAAAAGGGGGGTAAGAGCTAGATTTTTAAATTTTGGGGGAAAGGGAATTAATTTTATACACCAACGAACCATGAAACTTTTTGGAAAAAAAGGGGGCCCCCGCCCCCCTTTTGGGGCCCCCGGGGGGGGCCCCCGAAAATTTTTTGGCCCCCCAAGCACCTTTTTCCCCTTAAAAAATTTGGGGGTTAAAAAAATAAAAAAAAAAATTAGAGAACTTTTTTTTTTCCCCCCCAGTTTAAAAAAAAAAAAGGGGGGGTTTTCACTCTGATCATTTTTTTGATTCTTTAAAATTTTTTTAAAAACCCGGCCCCAAAATTTTTACCTGTTTTGTAGGGGGACCCGATTGGACTAATTTTTTAAAATTTAAAAAATCCTAGAGGGGGTTTGCCCCCTATAAAAATTAAAAAATGTTTTTGAAGTGCTAAATAAAAAAATTTGGCAAAAAATTTTTAGTTTTTTTTTTAACCTTCGGGGTTCACCAGGGGGGGAATTCGCCCCCTTTTTTTGGGGAAAAAAAGGAAAAAATTTCGTGGTTTTTTACACCAGTTTTTTTTTCTATAAAAAATTTTTATTAATTTTGAATACTTGCTTTTGGAGGATTCCCACTAAAATTTTTTGGAAAACCCTAGAAATTTTACATTTGCACAAAAAAAATCAAAAAAATTTTTTTTAACCCTTTTTAAAAATTTTTTTGGGAGGTGAAAATTTTTTTTTTTCCCTTTTAAAACCGGGGAAAGAGCGGGGATTTTCGTTTTGGGAAATTTTTTTTGGGGAAAATTCCAAGGGAAACCCCGACCTTTAAATTTTTTTTCCCCCTTTTTTATTTCAATTTTAGGTAGAAAATCATTGCAGGTTTTTAAAATGATAAATTTTTTTAAAAACCAAAAATTTTTCCCCCCTCTAAAAGCAAAAAAAAACCCTATTTATTCTATTGCGAATTATACAAATTTTTAAAAAATTTTATCGCAAAAATGAAACCGGGGGTTTTCCCTCAGTCAAATTGGGGGGGTTTCCCTTTTTAAAAAAAAGGGCCCCCAAAACCATTAACTCGGGGGGTTTTTTGGGGGGCCAACCCCACCAAATTTTGTTGGTTTAAAATTCAAAAAAAAAAAAAATTTTTTAAATTTTTGAATTCATATTTTTTTTTTTTTTTTTGCTTCCCCAAAAATGTACGGTTTTTTTTAAGTGAGAATTAATGATTTTTAACCAAATCAGGGCAGAGAAATTTTGGGAAGGGGTCCTTAAAATTAAAAGGGGCCAAAATTTTTTTTTAGTGCTTTTTTTAAAAATTTTTTTGAATTAGTCATCCCCGTCTGTCCCCGTTCCCCCCAAAAAAAGGGGGGTTTCCCCCCTTTTAAATTCACAAAAAGCAATCGTAGGGGAAAAAAAAAAATATCGAAAATAAGGTATTTTTTAAAAAAAAAAGTCCATTTTCCCAAACCTTTTAAAAAAACTGGGCAAAAAAATTTTTTAATGCCCCGCCTCGAACCCACGCCCCAAAGGGGAAAAGTAGGCTAACAAAATTTAAAAAAACCAACCCACTTTTTTAGCCCCATTTTTTTAAAAAAAAACCCTGATTTTAATTTTTCAATTCGGTTTTTTTTTCCCGTTTTTTTTTCCCGTCTTTTTAAAAAAAAAACGTTTTTATCGTTCAGGAGGTTTTTTTTTTCACAATGGCTCCCCCCCTTTGTCCCAAAAAATTTGCCCCAGCTCCTTTGGGGATCCTTTTTTCCCACTCCTGTTGTATAAAATTTCCCAAAAGCTTATTTAACCGGGGGAAACCCATGGTTTCAAAATATTTGTACCATTTCAGAAACTGAAAAAAACCCCGGGGGATTAAAATTTAGCTTTCAATACTTAATAGTTCGTAAAAAACTAAAAACCTTTTAAAATGAAAAAATTTTAAAAGATTCAAAGGATTTTTGGCATTAAAAGTACACCAAGCCTTTTAAATCCTTTATTTATCGCCAAAAAATCACTCGGAGCGAACCTTTTTTTTATTTTTCACTGACGGACCCCCAAAAACCATATCTGACAATAGGGGGCGGGAACCCGGGGCTTTTAATCGAAGGTCGGTGGCAACCCCCCAATTAAAAAAAGATTTAGTAAAGGGGGTTTGAGAAGGGATATTACTTTTGAGCACAAATATGATACGGTCTGGCTGGGGGACGTAAAAAGGGGAAGCCCCGTGCCCGCTGAGGACAAAACAGAAAAAGACTACCCCCGGCTTTTTTGCAGTTTCCCAAAGGGGGCAAGGCTTTTAAAAAAAAATCCAATCCCTTATGGTTATCGCACATAGAAAAATTCAGGACGAGCCAACTTAAATAAAGTTGGCTGGAGCCCCTCACTCACCCCCCAGCTGTAGAAAAATGGTTACAACAACAAAAAAAAATATGATACCTTTTTCATTTTTTTAAAATTTTCCCTACTAAGGCCCCCCCGGGGGGAAAGCCTCCCGGGATTTTTAGTGCCGAAGGTATGCCATAAAAATGGACGGATGTGCTAGCTACCAGTTGGGGGTGGGAGGGAGGTGGGGGCGGTCCCCCTCCAAAACCGTCCTGGAAGAGGGGGCAGGGGGAAGTGAAAATCGTCCGGGGTTGGAGCCCTGTGGGTGGATGGGATAGAAGTGACGTCCCCAAACCTCCATTGTGGGGGATGTGAGGGGATAAAACGAGTTTTTGGGGTTCCCCCAACCCAATTTTTTTTATTTATTTTTTATTTACAAACCTTTAAATTGTAAAAATAAATCAGAAAAAATAAGGGAAAAAAAAAATTAAAATTGACAAGTTAAAAATTAAAAAAAGAAAAAAAAAAAAAACTAAGGGCTAATCGAGATGTAAATTTTTTATTTACTTTTTTTCCCCTAGGGGCCCAATATGGGTGGTTTTTTCAATGGTCAACAAAATACAATCAAAACAAAAGAAATAACAGTAAGGGGAAGAAAGTCAAATAATAAACTCCAAACCCTTATTGGGGGTTTGGGTGGAAGGGGATTGCCATAGGGAAAAAACCGCCCTTTAGTTTGGGGGTTTTGTTTTTAAAATATTTTTCTATTCCCCTTTCATTTTTAATTTTTTTATAAAATTTTTCCAATTTTTTTTTTTGTTAATAATTTTTTGGGTTTGTAAAAATTTTTCCAAACGATTTTTAATTTCTAATAAAGGTTAATAAAAAAATAATTAAGGTTTTGTGATCAATTTTTCCCCAATCACAAAGCCCAAAGTCTCACGTGGCCTTAACTAAGAGCAGGGAAATGAAAGGGGGCCCCTCGACACGGCCATAAGGGATTTTTTAAAAAAGGGTTTACCGGGGAGTTTTAAAAATTCCCTTCGCTGGAATCAAACCAGCCTCCATCGGGGTTGGGGGGAAAAGTCAAATCAATAAAAATTTTTTTTTTAAAAAAAAAATTTTCAAAAAAATGATGTTTTAAATCTCGAAGAGCTGTAGGGTTACATTTTTTAAAAAAAAAGCAAATTAAAAGAACAAAGCGGGAGTTTTAAATGCAACCCCACAATAATTAAATACCTTTTAAAAAAAATGGAAGGAAAATTTACAACAAAATAAAAATAGGAGAGAGACAAAAAATAAAAATATATTTTTTTTTTAAAAATAAAACGCATTTTTTTAAAAAACCCCAGAGGAGGGGAAAAAGATTTTTTTTTTTTATTTAAAACTATTAAGTTCATTATTTTCAAAACCCCAAAAATAATAAAAAAATGTTTTGTTTTTTTTAAAGTGAAAATTTTTAAGAAAAAATTCCCCCGAAGTATAAAACGCCTGTCCCTTTTTTGTTTTTTAAAAAACTTTTCAGTACAATAATTCTAAAAAAAGGGTTCGAAAACCCCCAGAAAAAAGGGGTATTATTTTTTTTAAAATTTTGTGAATTTCGTACAGCAAAATTTAAAAATTCCCTACATAAAAATTTTCAAACTATATGTTCAATCAAATTAAATTTTTTTTTTTTTTTTTTTTCGAAAATATTTTTTTAGAAGAAGAAAAATGGAAGTTAAAAAACCCAAAAACCAGGAATTTCACCACCAAAAATTTTGGGGTTTTTTTTCCCAAATTTTTTAACAAATTTTTTTTTCATTTTAAAACCTTTTTTGTGAGAAAGATATCTACCCTCCCTTTTTGGGGTTTTGCCCCTCAACCTGGGGGAAAACCCCTTTTGGGGGCCCCATTTTTTTTGGGTTACTGAATGAAGGAAAGGGGAAACAAAAAAAAAAATTTGGGGCGGAAATTTACGGGGAAAAATTTAAAAAATTTTTCCTTGTTTTCAAGTTTTAACCCCCACAGGATTTTTTAAAAACCCCAAAAAAAATTTTGCCATTTTAAAATTTTTTGGGAAAATTTTTTGAGGGTTTTTTTTCCCAATTTTTACATTTTATACCATTCATTAACATTTTTGGGGGGATTTTAAAATTTTTTTAAAACATTTTTTTGGGGGTTTTTTTAAAATTTTAAAAACTTAATGAAACCAAAAAAACCCAAAAAAAATTTTTTCTTAAACCCCCGACTCTTATTTTAAGTATTTTTTTTTTAAAAATGAATCGGGGGCCCCAAAAGGCGGGGGCGCCACCCAAAATTTTCCCCCTGAGCACGCTTTTTCTATTTTTTTAAAAAAGGGGAAATAAAAAAAACCCCCCCAAACCCCTTTTTACCCAAATTTTACTTAATTTGGGGACCTCAAGCATTACACCTTTCAGACGGGCCCCAAAAAAAAATTTATTTTCCGTGCTTGGCAAAACTGGGGGGGGGGAACTTTTTAGCGCCCTGACCCCAAAAATTTCCCCGGCAGGGGCCCCCAACCGGGGGGGGGTTTGGGGGCTTAACACCCCTTTTCCCCCTTACCAGAAAACCATTCAAATCTGTAAGTGTATTTTGGGGTTTTAAAAAAAAAAATTTTTTACAAAACTTTCATTTTTTTTAAAATCTTTTTTTTAAATTTTGACACGAAAAAAGGGCGCCCCAAAAAAAACTAATCGGGGGAAAAAAAGCTTATTGAAAAAAAAAAAATACATAAAACCCTTTTTAAAAAAATAAAACACAAAAATAAAAAAAAATTTTTTTTTTAGGTTCCCTGTTTTAAAAAACCCCCTTTTTTAAAAAAAACCCCTTTTCCCCTTTTAACAGGAAAAAAAAAGACAGCATTTTAATTCCTGGCATCTATGTTCAATTTAAAAAAATGGGAAAATTCCCTTTTTTAACACCCAACAAGCATTTTTGCCAAAGAATTAATCTTTTTGGGGGAGGCTAAATTTTATTTCACGTTTTTTAATGTGAAATACCATGTGAAAAGGGGGAAAAAAAATGGGTTTTTAAAAAAAAAAAAATTTCAATTAATTCTGAATATAAAGTTTTTTTATTTTTTAAAATTTTTTTTCATTTAACCTGGACTGAATGGAGAGTCAAGAAATAGGGGAAAAAAATTTAAATAGAGAAAATCTCAGGTCCCTCCGCCCCCCGTTTATGTGAATTTAAAACTTTTGGGGGGTTTTTAAAAAAACCCAATTGTAAAAAATTTTTTTGCCCCCGTCCCCCCTTTGGGTTCTAAAAAAACCCCCTAGATAAAAAAACCCCCCGCATTATCTGCTGTCCTCTTCATTGTTCTCAAAAAACTCCCCCCCATTTTTTAACCTGAACAGCCCAAAAAAAATTTGGGTTTTTTTATATCCCCGGGGTTTTGGGGGTTTTGGGGTTTTTTTCAAATTTCACAAAAAAAATAAAGATTCCGCCCCCCCCTTTTTTGCTCTCCCAACGGTTTGGGCCCCAAAAAAAGAACGGCCCCCCCCCCCTTTTTGACCTTCTCTTCAAAGCCATGGGGCCCGCGCCCCTTTTTTCTGTGGTGGCCCCTTTTTAAAAACAGGGGGAAAAAGGGGGAAAAATAAAACCCCCCCCCAAAAACACTCCCTTCCCCCCCCTTTTTTTTTTTCCCCCACTGGGGGGATTTCCAAAACGGGTATGTTCAATTTTTTTAGATGGTGGTGCGTTCTCAAAATCAATAAAATTGAATGAAGTGAAATTCCCCCCGGTGTATGTAGTAATCACCTATGTAGTTTTTTTTATATTGAATGTCATAATTGTGGTTGGGTTGCTCAACAAGGGGTGGGGAAAAAAAAAAATATCCCCCCAAATTTTTTTTTTTAAAACAAAGAAAAAAAATTAAAAGATCAAGGAAAAAAAATTTTATTTTCGATTGGGACGAGGTTTGGGGGGAAAAATTCGAAAAATCTTTCCCAAAAAAAAAAGGGTTTAAAACTAACCCCCCCCTTTATATTAACCCCCTTTCCCAAAAAACTCCCCTCCTCTAACCCTTTTTAAAAATTTTAAGCCAAATTTTTTTTTTTAACGAAAAAGTGGGGGAGGTCATTTTTTTTTTTAGGCCCCTTTTTTTTCCTTTTTTAGGGTTTTTTTTTTTAACAAAATCTACGCTGTCAAATCTGGTACCTTTCAGGGCAGTTTTGATTTTTGGGAATAAGAAAAAGTCGCAGGGGGGGAAAGGGCGGGTGAGTAAGGGGGGTTTTTCCAAAACGGGATGGTTTTATTTTGGGGGCCAAAAGGAAAATTTTTCACGAAAAAGGGGGCCCGGGGGGTGGCGCCTGGCCCCCCTTTTTGCAAAAAAATTTTTTTCATGTCAAAATTTTTTTTGTCCCAAAAAAGGGCCCCACACTTTTTTTTAAAAATTTTAAAAAAGGGCCCGCCTTTTTGTGTAAAAGGTAACCTACGGCCCCAAAAAAATCATAACACAAAATTTTTCAATTTTTTTTGTCAATTTTTAAAAGGTTTTTTGGGGGACTAGGACGTGGATCGCCCCCAACATTTTTCCCGACCACCCCAAAAACCTTTTTAAAAAAACCCCTTTTTAAAGCTTGTCTTTCAAACATGACTCCTGGTCCCCTCCCCTTTTAAAAAAAAAAAATTTTCCCCCCGCAAGTTTACGAAAAATTTTAATAATCACCCCCTTCTTCCCTAAAAAAATTTAAAAAAAATTGTCTTGTGCGTCGGGCTATCACAACAGAACTAATTACAAATACAGGCATGTGTCCAAAAATCAAAACACAAAAAATTGAACGCCCCAAATATTTTTTTCAAATCTTTTTTTAGCATTGACACTTTTGCGTAGGGGTCGCGTCTACAAAAATTACTAAAAAGCGTGTATTTTTGGCAATCAGCAAAAATGCTTTCAACATTTTTTTTTGTTTATTGGGGTTTTTTAATAAAGAAAAAAAAAAGGTTTTTTTTCCCCCTCTCTATTATTTCTCGTAATGCAAAAAAAAAAGGGGCTTAAAAAAGCGGGGTTTTCGCTACTTTTTTACCGGCCATAAAAAATTAAGAAAAATTGTGAAAAAATTTTTTAAAAGTAAAAAACCCACATAAAAATTTTTTTTAAAGAATTCTTTTTTTAAAAAGGGGGGGCCTTTTCTCTGTGTCCCCCAAAAAGGGGGCCAAACCCCAAAAGGGTTTTTTCCCAAAAATTTTTCCCAAAAATATAAGCACTGTCCCAAACTCTCTCTCCTTTCGGGGTTTTCCCCCGAGTGGGGCCCCGAGGGGTTTCAAAACAAAAGGAAAAATTTTAAGAAGTTTCCCAAAAAAACCTCAAAGTTTTAAAACAAGATTTAAAAGGGGGGAAAAAATTCCCCCAAAAATTTTTAAAAAATTCGGGGTTAAAAAAGGGGTGTTTAATTTTAACCAAGGGGTTTTTATTTATTTACAGAGAAAAAATAAACTTTAAGTTTTTCCATTTTTTGTGGTCTCTAAATTTTAGAAAAAATTTTTTTGGGTAAAATATTCATTAAATTTTTTTTTCGTCTTTTTGTAACTATCAAAAAACCATTCGAAAACCCCTTTGGGGATAGTGCGAGGATGAAAAACATTTTTTTTAGTTTTGTACAATTTCCCAAAATTTTTTTTTATTCCAGGCGTCAAAGGAAAAAAGGAAAAAAGAGAAAAGTTTTCAAAAAAAAAAGAAAAACAGTTACGACCTTGCTTTTTCTCGTGATTTTTGGGGGCTGCGTGGTGAAACAAAAACTGTTTCGTGGACAATTTTCAAAAAGCTTTTTTTGCATAATCCCCCGGAAAATTTTTAATTTTTTTGGGAAAAAAAAAATTAAAAAAAAAATCAAATTCCCGCGGGCTGAACTATTTCTAATCCCATTTTCCCCCTTTCCCCCAAGGGGATGAAATTTTTTGAGAACTGGGCAGTGGGGAAAAAACAAAAAAAATTTTTTGAAAGGTCCTGGAGTTGCAGCCCTCTGCAGAACACCCAACATGAGACTCAAAATTGCTCATTTTTCCCAACTGGGGGTATTTCAAATTTTTAAAAACAGTTTTGCACCTAAGTTATTTCGTTTTTTAAATTTTTTTAAGGTAATTTTACATAAAAAAACACAGCATTGGGAAAAAAAATTTTAAAAGAGGTATTTCGGGGACCTTTTTTTTTGGCACTCCCAGGGGCCCTTTCCCCCCCAAAGGGTTTTTTTCCCCGGGGAAAAAAAAGGGTATTGAGCCCGGGGGGTTTTGGGGTTTTTTTCAAAAAATTTTTAAAATTTCATCGCCCCCCAGGGGTTGTCTCCGAACCCGTTTCGTAATTGGGGTTTTTTGGTTCAATTTTGTTTTTTTTTTTTAGGAAATCGGTTTTAAATTTTTTTTTTCCGCATGCTGTTGGTTTTTTACCGTTATATGATGTTTTTAAACCTTCGTGAAACAACTTTTTTGAGATTCCCCGGGGGGGTGTAAAAAGGGTTCATTTTGGGGGGAAATGCCCTTTTGGAAAAAAAATTTTGGGTTTTTGGGGTTTTTTTTTGAGAGTGTCCCGGAAGGGACAGTTCATCTTAGTTTTCATTTTTTGAGAGGGGAAAAATTTTTTGGGTTGGGGGAAAAAAATTCATTTTAAAGGGGGTGAATTTTTTTTAAGATTGGAAAATATAGGGAAAAAAATTTGGGAACTTTCTTTTTTATTTTTGAAAAGTTTTGTCGACCCCCAAAATTTTTTGGGGGGGGGAAATTTGTTCTGATTTTTTAATGTTTGTTGAGCGAAGATTTTTTTTTGGGGAAAAAATTTTTTTTGATTTTTGAATGTTTTTTTAGCAAGATGTTGATTGGAACTTTTTTTCTGATTTTTGAATTTTGTCGATTCATTTTGATTGGAACTTTGTTCGTTTTTTTTTAATATTTTTTTAGCGAAAATGTTGTTTTTTGGGTTTTTTATGAACCTGTAAAAGGATATAAAAAATATTATAGATTTTTTCCAATTAACGAAGGGTAAAATTTTTGATTAAAAAAATTAGACCTGACAAAAAAAATTTTACATAGCCCCAAAATTTTGGGGTTACTATAAAAATTTTTTTGTAAGGACCCCTTTTCCCCTTTCCTTTGGGAAAAAAAAAAACCCAAACTACTCCTCGCCCCGGGGGGGATAGATAAAAAAGGGGGTTTGGGGCCCCAAACCCCAAGATTCTAAAGTAAAAACTTTTTTCTTTTTAGTATGTTTTAAATTTTTAAAAATTTTTGTGTGAAGCAAAAGGGGGCCCCCTTTTACATTTTTTGGGGTTTTCGCAGCATTACTAAGAGCCTCTTGTACTTTTCAAATTTCCCCAAAACATTAATTTCTTTTTACTCTGGTAATGGCCCCGGGGCCTTACTCAAACCAAAAAAAAAAACCCTTTTTCCCCCCACGGGGGAAAAGGGGACCCCGAATTTCCAATAAAAAAGCAGAAATATTCCTCCCCCCTTTGGGGGAACGAACCCGGGGCACCATGGGGGGCAATGCCAAAACGCGCTAACTCTTTTTTGGGGCCCCGGGGACTACTTTCTTTTTTTGTATGTTTTGTATACAATTTTTTGAAGTCACTTACCTATGTTTTCTATAACCAAGATTTTTTTCTGTTTCTTTTTTAAAGTATTCTTTTGGGGGAAAAAATTTTTTTAAAATTTTTTATAAACCCCCTTTTTTTTTTTTTTCTTTTTTTTAAATTTTAAACCCTTTTTTTAAGGGCGGAAGATCCAGGAAAAAAAAATATACCCAAAATTTCCAAAAATTTCAATTTTTTGATCATTTCCCGATAATTTTTTGAAGTGATAGAATAAATACGTAAAAACATAAAGGGGACGTTTTAATTAAAAAAAAATTTAAAAATTTTAAACCCCAAAAAAATTTAAAAAGGCCCCCCCAAAAATTTTTTTTTAAAAAAAGAAATTTTTTTTTTATTCTAGCAAATTTTTAAAAATTTTCTTATAGAAAAAATATTCAGATTTCAAAAAATCATAAAAAAAAATTCTTTTTTGGGGTTTTTTAAAACCCCCTTTTGACCCTTTAATTTTTTTTGTAACAATTGCAGTTAAAAAATTTTTACTTTTTTTCTTAGATGTTCTTTTTCCTTTTTTTTTTTTTAAAAAAAAATTTTTTCCCTTTTTTTTTTTTTATTTTTTTTTTTGGCAGTTTTCCCGAAAAAATTTTTAATTTTCCCTTTTTGGGAATCCCTTCACATTGGTTTTTTTTTCCAAATTTTTTTCAAAAAAAGGGTTTTTTAACCCCTTCCTTTGGGGGAAATTTTGGGGGAAAAATTGGGGCACGGGAGTTTTGATAGTTTTTAAAAAATTTGTTTTCCCTTTTTTCCCCCCTTTTTTTATTTTCCTTTGGGGGTTTTTTCTAATTTTTCCCCCGACAAAAAAAACCCTTTTGGGTGAATTTTAAAAATTTGAGAATATCTAATGTCATAACTCAAAACCCAAAAATTTTAATATCTTTCGGTTAAATTTTTTCAAAATTTTTTTGGGGAAAAGATAAAAAAAAGAATAAAGACCATAGAAAATTTCCCTTTTTTTTGTCCCCACCCTTTTTTGTGTGACATTTTTTTTGAAATTTTTTATTTTTTTTTCATCAAAAAAATCTTTATTTTAAAAATTTTGGGGGTTTTGTTTCAAAACTCTTCTTGGGCCCATTTTTCAATTTTTTTTGAAAGCCAAAAAATTTTTTTTTCCCATTTCCAACTCTTTAAAGTTTTTTTCCTCTCCCCAAAAAAAGTAAAAAAATGTTATCTTTGTCAATTGTTTTTTTATATATCGGGGAAAAAACAGAAAGCATACCCTTTTTAAAAACGGGATTATGTTCCCCCCTAACTTCTTTTCGGGGGGGAAAGTCCCCCCCCAAAACTAAATTCATGTCATTTCTGCCGAGACTTCTTTTTTTGAAATCGTCAGTATAAAAAAACAGATGTCCCCCCTATATTTTTTTTATTAAAAGAAAGGAATAAATCAAAACCCCAAAAATTTTTTAAAAAATTTTTTTCCCCCAAAAAAAAAAAAAAAAAAAAAAAAAAATACTAAGTGAACTTGGGGTTTTTTTTTTGAAATTTTTTTTTAAAAATTTAAATTTAAAAACAAAAGGTGATAATTTTTAAATTTTTCCTAAAAAAAGTTTTTAACCCCCTTAAAATTAGATCAAGACTTTTTTGGGGGTTTTCCCTTGAAACTTTAAAATTACATAGTTTAAAAAAAATGTCCCCGATACCCTGTTTTAAAAAAATTTAAAAACTTTTACACCAATTTTTTTGAAGTCACCTGGAAAAACCCCTTCATTGTAGGGGCTTTCCCCCTTTTTGTTAAACGGGTTTTTAAAAACTTACTTCAGTTGTTTTGTTTTTTACAAAAACCCCCCAGGGGGGAAGGGTTTTACACCCCAAATTTTTTAAAATTTTTCCCCGGCTTTGGTACCAAAGTTCCATCGCTTTCTCGAAATATTTAGAAAAGTTTGACGCTTCTAAAAACTTTTTTTTTTTTTTTTGAAAATTTATTTTTCTCCAGTTCGCGGGCGAACATCTCTGCAGATTTTTTCCCTAAATTTGTTTTCCCAGATTTGTACATCTCTCTGGTCTCTTCACCAAAAATTTGACTTTTTTTATATTTTCTTTCTTTTAAATAAACCCCAAAGCGAATTAATTCCCGGGGTTTTTAAAAAAAAACAACGAAAATTTTTTAAGTTTCACGGAGAAACCCCTTCAGCGGGTTGGGGGAAAAAAAAATCCCCCAATTCTCCTTGTGGCTGAAATTACATATACAAATCCCCGAATTTTTTTTTAAAATTTCTTTTTATTTTTTCCAAAATTGAGAAAAAACCTTTTAAAAAAAAGGAAGAAAGGGGGAAGGTTTGGGGTTTTGCAAAAAAAAAAATTTTCCCAAAAAAAAGGGGGAAAATTTTTAATCCCCAAAATTTGTGTAATAAACATAAAAAAAAAAATTTTTAAATTTTTCCCTTACCCGGGGGAAATTTTTTTTTCATTTTATATGTAGAAAAAACCCCCGGGAAACCCCTTTTTTACATTACTTTTTCCCTTTTCCCTTCCCCGGGGTTTGCTTGCTCCTTTTTGGGGGGGCCCTGGGCCCAGCTACTACGGCCCCCCCCCCTGGGCACAACCAGTACCTCTCCTTCCCCCCTCCCCCCCCGGGGGAGCGGGGCCCCGAAAACTGGGGGCCCCCCGGGGGTAAAGGGGAAAATTTGGGGAGACGCGGGGGCCCTTTTTGGGGCCCCCCCGGGATGATAGTGTCCGGTAACAGCTTATGTCCCCCCGTGACGTTGCCGCCATGAAAAATTCCCCCCTGGGAAAAACCTCCCCAAAAAAGGTTTTTAAAAAAAAATTTTTTTTGCCTCTCGTTTAAAAGGGAAAAATTTTATTTTTTTTTTTTTTTTTTTTTATTGAAGGGGGGAAAAAAAATTTTTTTTAAAAAACACCCAGGTCGTCCTGATTTGGGGAAGGGGGGTTTTTCCCCCCAAAATAAAAACCCACCTTCTAAAAAAGCTAACCGCCCCCGGGGAAACCGGGGAAAAAAATCAATACTTCAAGTACAATGCTAGGGAAAAAAAATTTTTAACCCCACAAAAAACCCCAAAAAAATTTTTTAAAATAGTTTTTTAAAAAATTTTTAAAAATTTTAAAAAAAATTTTTATATATAAATTTTAAAAAAAACAAATTTTTAAAAATTTAAACAAAAAGGGGTAAAGGGGCGGGGCAAATTTAAAATTTTGTTCAGGGCCAAAATTTTAAATTTTTTGCTACAATGCAAAAGGGCCCCGCGTTTTGGGGGAAACCCAAAAAAATTATAATCGTAATTTGTAAAAAATTTTAAAAACAAAAAATTCCGGGAAAAAAAAAAAAAAAAAAAAAAAAAAAACCATACCGAAAGCGGGAAAAAACCTTTTGAGAACCCCCCCCATCACCTCAAAAAGGATTGACTTTCTCATGATGGGGTCAGGGGAAAAAAGGGGGGATTTAAAGGGTTTTTTTTCCCCTTTTTTAAAGGGGGTTTTAGTATCTTCATATAAACCAGTTTTAAACAAAAAGTGAGAAGTTGTTTCTAGATGTACATGAATATCAGAACAAACCGGGCAGCGGGTTTTGGGGCTTATTTGCTCTCATCACGGGAAAAATTTTTTTTAAAAATCCTCCCCTCAACTAACCCCCCAATTTTTTAAACAGTATAAAAAAAAAAAGGGGAGAATTTTAAAAGACTTTTTTATTTTTGGGGGATGAAAAATCCAATCCCTTAAAAATCGGGCTTTTTCTTATTTCTATAACTTCTACCCCCAAAAATTAATCTGATATGATATCCAACAACTAAACCTACCCCTTTTTTTTGGGGTCTTTACAGACGCAGTTGTGGCAACCAAAAATTTTCTTTCAAATTTTTTCCCAAATTCGCCATATCCCTCCGTTTCAGTCAACCCCCCCTTGCCCCCGGGGGGCTCCCCCCCCCCCCATCGCTCAGAGGGGAGGCATCGGGAAATTCAGCGTCCCTAGGCGGCTTGGGCCCCTTTTTATAATACCCTTTTTAAAAGTAAAATTGGTAAGGACAATTTCTTGAAGAACAAGTAGTTCCGGGGTAAGAAAATTAAAATGTGGTAAACCAAAAAAATTCCCCTTTAAAAAAAAAAAAGGGGGGTCACGTACAACAATTTTCCCTTTTTGAAGCACCGGCCCCAAAAATTTTAAAAATTAAAAAAAAAGGGGAAAAAATGCATACGGAAGAAAAATTTTTCTAAAAAAGGGGAAATTTTTTGGGCCCCCCCGAAGCGTCATTTCGATCTAACGAGAGTTGCGAAGTTGGGAAAGAATTTCAAAAAAAGGGCCGAAGATTCGTTCATTAACGGGGCTTTTTTACCAAAAAGGGGAAATTTGAGATTTCTACTTAGAGTGAACGTTTTAAGGGATAAACGTGAAAAAATTAAAAAATGTGGAAACCACCCCCCCCCGGCCAAAACGGGGTGTCCTCAGCGCAGAATCGCAAAAAAATCTCCTTCCTCCCGGGTTTCCCCCCCCCCGAATCAAAAGTAAACATAAACAAAAAATACAAATGTAAACATAAAAAAAAAAGACCGCGAGAAAAAAATTTTACTCCCCTTTTTTATGGTTCGCGCAGTGGCGTTTTTTCCATCAACTGGGGGTTTTTTGGGGTTTTCCCCCCTTCTTAAAATTCCCCCCCCGCTATGAATTTTTGAATAACTTTTTTTAAATTTTTTGCTCTCAGGGTAACGACAAAAAAACGGGGTGCCCCTTTTGGGGGCATGGGTTTTTACTCTGTCTTCGGGGGGAATTTTTTGGGCTTTCGGCTTTCCCCAGACTTTGCTCAAAACCCGCCTCAAACTGTAAAAGGGGGGAAGGGGGAAAAATTTCCCCGGGGAAAAAATGGGGCCCAAACAAAAGGGGAAAAATTTTCATTGTATTCCTCCTGGGAGGGAAAAAATTTTTTTTTTTAAATTCCCCTTTTTTTTTAAAATTTTTCAACAAAATTTTCTGATGTATCCATGTAAGTCCCAAAATTTTGAAAAATTTTAAAAAAAACCCCAAATTTTAAATTCAAAAAAAAAAAAAATTTTGGGGAGACCCACCCCCAAAAAAGAAATTTTTAATTTCATGAAATTTTTTGGGGGTTATTCGATTCTTTAGCCCCTTTTTTAAAAAAAAAAATTTTTTTAGCAAAAATTTTTTTTAAAAGACACTTTTAAACTTTAAACATTTTTTCTTTATTTCAAAAAACCCCAAAAGCCATGGGCCCAAAGGTTTTCCTATACGGGAAAAAGGTTTAAAGTCACCAATCAAGGTCTCGGGGTTTTTGGGAAAAAGCAATCCTCCAAAGGGGAAAAAAAACATTGGGGAAAATACATTTTTTAAAAAAATAAAAAGTATATAATTAATTTTTTTTTTTTTAACAAAAAAAAATAATATTACTTTTAAAAATTTTTAACCTTCGCCCCTGGATTTTTCCCCAAAAGGATCTTTCCAAAAAACACGAAGAGAACGAGAAAAAACGAAATTTTTTGAGTGCCGAACGGCACCCCGAAAAAAGACTTTTTCAACAAAAAAGCGACAGCCGCCCCGGGTAGAGAACTGCTCAAGGCCCCCCAAAGGGGCGGGGGCGGGCCCCCGGCCCCCCCCCCGACCATGGAGCCCGGGCCCCCCGGGCAATCCCCGGGGGCTGAAAATGACGTACTGGTTCTAACCAATTCCATCGCAACCATGTTGGTAAAAATCAAGATTTTCATTTTTTTTGATGGAATTTTTTTCTATCGATTGTAATTTAAAAAAATTTTTTGAAAATTTCCCTTTTCAATCAAAAGGGGGAAAAAAAACGATTTTTTTTGGGGTAAACACGCATAGCCGGGGAAAAAATTTAATAATAAACTTTTTTTTTTTAAAAAAGTTTTTTTTTGGGGAAATTATGGAGAAAAGAAAAAATTAGGGGGTTCATTTTTTGGGGAAAATTTTAATTAAAAGCTTTAAAAACCCCATGTCTATTCTAAAAAAAAAAACGAAAATCTTTTTCCTTTTTTTTGGGGGGGTATATTTTTTTAAAACAGACAACCCCTTTTAACTAGATTTAAAATGTAAAAAGGCACAGATTTTATTCCCCCTTTAAGTTCGGGGAAAATTGAAAAATTAAGCCTTTCAAAAATCAGTCCGGGGTTCTGAAAAGGGCTATAAACAAGAACGGACTACCCAAACCCCCTTTTTAAAATTTGGGTACTTGCAGTTTCAACGTTTTCCGGGTTTTTTCTGTTTTAAAACTTGTTTTCTAGAAGACAAAATTTTTTCAGACCTGAATTAGTTCCCTAATAGATATCCAAAAAAATTTGAATAACTATTTTTTTGGGGTCTCTTTCCTTTTTAGCTATCGATTTTTTTTTCCCCCGATTTTTTTAAAATAGATTTTTGTAAAAAATACAAGTGTCTAAAAAAATAAAATGCCCTTTTTTTTCCCTTTATCACATTAATGAAAAAGATGTAAAAAAAACCCCCCAACTCACTAAAACTAAAATTTAAATTTAAAATTGGAAAAAAAAAAATTTTTATTATAAAGAAGTCATTTTCTTTTTTGAATGAAAAGTTAGTTTTCTATCGGGGACATTTTTTTTTCAGGATAAGTTTTTTCCATGGTGAAAAAATTTTTTTGTGTTTCATACACAACACACGAAGAGTGCATTTTTTTTTTCCCCCCATTGATTTTCCCCCCTTTTATACTACAAATTTTCAAAAAACAAACCCCCATAAATTTGATCAAATTTAAATTTTTAAAAAATTTATAAAATTTGATTCTGACAAAACTACGGGTTTAAAAAAAAATATCAAAAATCAAAAAAAAATTTAAAAAAAAATTTTTAAAACCCCTTTTTTTTTGTAAAAAGGGGTTAAAATGTAAAAATTTCCCTTTAAAAGTTTTGCATATGATTAAATCAGTGCTCGCAATTTATTCAAAAAATTAACGATAAAAAAAAAAAAAAATGGAAGACCCCAAAAAAATCATAAATTTGTGTTAAAACCTTCACACTCCCGCAAACCCCCCCAAAAATTTTTTTTGAACTTTTGGGGGGCCCCAAAACCAAAACCCCCCCCCCCCGGGGTTTTTAAAATTTTTCCGGCTTATCGATCAAGCTGCTGAGGCCGGGGTTTTTTATAAAATTTTTTAAAAAAACAAAAAAGTGTTCGTATTTATTCTAAATTGGGAAAAAATTTTAAAAAAAAAAAAAATGGAAGACCGTAAAAACTTTAAAAATTTTTAAAAATCAAGTAAAAAATCCTTTTTTAAAAAAGTTAAAAAACCAAATTTTTAAAAGAAAAAGTTTTTTTTCATTGTTGGGGGGTTTTTTGGTGGGATAAACAATGGAAAGGGGGGTAATGATGTGAAAAAAGTTTTTTTTTTCATCTTTAAAAAAAGTAAAATGTTTTTTTTTTTTTTTTTTAAAAAAAATTTTTTTTTTTTAAAATCCCGGGGGGTTCAAAAATCCCGTTAACCTCTCAGAAATTTTTTCCCCCGGTCCTTGAATTATTCGAAATTTTAAAAAAGTGTAGAAAATCCCCCCCATAAGTCCAAAAAAAAAAGTTTTTTGCCTTTTCCCCCCCTTGTAAAATGTAAACTCCCCCAAATTTTATATGAGGTAAAAACCCTCTTTTAAGTTTAAAAAAAATTTTTTTACACCAATATCCTAAGACCTAACAAAGGATTCAACAAAAAATTTTTGGGTAGTTATTGTTTGGGGGGAAAAAAAAACACCCCCCCCAAAAAGTTAAGTAGTTTCCCCCCCCAAAAAATTTTTTTCCCCCCCAAAAAATTTTAAACCCACGGTAAATAGGGCTGGGGGGATTGGAACCCCCTTAACTGGGAATAAAGACTGGGGCTCCCGGGACCCGTTGAAAATACCAGGTAACCGATTTTCCCCAAAGGGGGTTTTTTTCGGGGTAAGTACCCCCCTTTTTTGGGAAAAAATCCGGGGAAACCCAATGGGGGAAAAAACCCAAAAAGAGGGGTTTTAAAAAGGAAAATGTAATTTAAAATAAAACTCACAAGGCTTTGCACGCCACTTTTACCGAGTTCGACCCCCGCATCGCATAAACTTTTTGTTCTTACTTGGGTGCCCCCGGGTACCCAAAAAACCACCCATCGTGAGAAAAATGAGTGGAATTGGGGGTTTGGGGCTGTATTGAAAAGGTACACATTGAGTTATGTAAATTTAAAAATTTTTCCCTTTTTAGAGATCTATTTTGGGGGCAGACACATCCACAGTTGGAGTCCCAATTCCCAGGATTTTTCCCCCCTTTTATTTTATTCCGGATGATCCCAACTGCATTTCTCCGGGGGTTTCCCCAAAAGACAGACCAGGGGGGAAAAACTTTTGTTTTTCAAAAAAATTTTTAAACATCTGCTTTTTTTTGTAGGTATGACCTTTTTAAATTTTCCCCGAAATTTTTTGGGAAAAAAAAATTTTTTGATTTTTTTTGGGCCCTATTGTTTGTCTAAAAACATCAAAAGAAACAAAATCTTAAAAAAGGTTTTTGGAAAATTTTTTTTTTTAAAAATTTACGGGGCAAAGTTTTTTAAAAAAAGGGGAAAAAAAGATAAAAAAACCCCCCCTTTTTAAAAAACTGGGGTCTTCTTCCCAAAAAATTTTTCACCTGTTTACACTTTAAAAAAAAAAAAATCTCTGCATATACCTACACGACCCGGTCCCCTTTTGGGGCATCTTAAAAACCCCCTTTTTGGGGGCGGGGAAAGGGGGCTAAACAAGCATTTTTTTTTTCTTTTTTCCCCAAAAATTTTCAAAAACAAAAAAGTGCCAAGATAATAAAATTTAATTAGTGAAAAAAAAAAAAAATATACAAAAAATTTGGGTTTTTTTAAACATTTTTTAATAAAGGGGTTTGTGGGGGAAAGAGGCAGTTTGTCGTGTTATAAAAAAATTTTTGCATGCCCCTTTTGGATTGGTAAAAAAGAGGTTTTAAAAATTTTTATATTTTTTTTATAGAACCTCAGGGGGAAAAAAAAAAAGAAAAGCTTTGAATTTTTTACAAAACGAAACCAAGTCTATTTCCCAAGAACATTCCCCCCAAAGGGGGGTCCTGGGGGGTTTTTCTTTTTAAAGACTCCCTATCCCTTTTCTTAAATACGTCTGAAAAAAAAATTTTTTTGGGGGTGCTTTGGGTTTTTTGGGGGGGATTTTTTTAAAATTTTTTTTTGTTTTTTAAATTTTAAGGGGGGTTCCCCAAAAAAAATTTCAAAACCAAAAAAAAAGGGGAAAAAAAAGAAACCCCCCAAACCCCAAAAAAATCCCCGGGAAATTTTTCCCAAAAAATTTTTTTTTCTTTTCCCCTGGGGGCCCCAAAAAAAGGGTTTTTTCCCCCAAAATTCCGACTTTGGGTTTTTGGGTTTTTAAAAATTTTTTAAAAATTTTTTTTTTTCCAAAACCAAAAAAAAAAAGGGTTTTGGCCCTTTTTAATTAAAAAATTTTTTAAAAAAAAAAGTTAATATAACCCCTTCAAAGTTTTTTAAAAAAACATGGGGGATTTTGGCTGTCAAAAGGTTCGAACCCCATAAAAGAAAAAACCCCCTTTTTTCCGCCAAAATTTTTTTAAACCCCCCCAAAAAAAAAAAGGAAAAAAAACCGGGAAAAAATTTTTTAAAGGAAAAAAGGGGGCAAAATTTTTTACCCCAAACATTTTGGTTTCAAAAAAATTTTGGACCCCCCGAAAAATAAAATTTTTTTTCCAATCCGAAACCCCTTTTTTTTGTTTTTTAAAAAACCCTTTTTTTAAAAAAAATCCCCCACCAAAATTTTTAAAAACAAAATTTTTTGATTTCACAAGAGTTTTTTTTATTAAAAATTTTAGAATTTTTTGGGGGAAAAAAATATTTTTTTCGAACTTCTTAAAAAAAAAATTTTTAATTTTTTGAAGGTAGGGGGACATATTTTAAAAAATTTCCCAAAATTAAAACCCCCCCCCTCCAAAAAAAAAAATAACTTTTTAAAAAAATTAAAAACATCCCGGGGTTTTAATAAAAACTAAACACCAAAAAAAATTTTTAAAACCCGTTTTC
The DNA here is from genome assembly GCA_024516035.1 of Bactericera cockerelli. Taxonomy (NCBI): domain Eukaryota; kingdom Metazoa; phylum Arthropoda; class Insecta; order Hemiptera; family Triozidae; genus Bactericera; species Bactericera cockerelli. The sequence goes on from CM044956.1 coordinate 51,630,353, forward strand.
CCGACTGCAAAAAATCCACAAATTCCCTTTTTTTTAGGAAAGACTTTTGGGCCAGGCGAAAGATTTCCCCCAAAAACCCAAAAAACCAGCCCCAAAAGGAAACAAAAAGGCCCCAAAATAAAAACCCCCGGGGAAAGGGGGCCCCCCCCCTGACTGCCAAACCAAAAATTTTCCCCAAGTTCTCACTCTGGAAGATGAAACTTCTACGGAAAAAAGGGTTTGGGACAAATCACAGTAAGAAGAAGGAAGAGGGTCGGGGGCGGGGTTTTTTTTTTCAAATTTAAATCGAGCCTATTGGGAACACTATGCAGGGAGCAGATTTGTTTTTGGGGAAGTTTACACCCCGTACAATAGTTGGAAAAAAAAAACATTTTTTCCTTAAAAAAACACCGCTAAATAAAACTTATTTTGGTATCAAAACCCACCTCAGTAGCTTGATCATCAATAAGGGGCCCCCCCGGGCTTGTAAAATTGGGGTCGGGGTTCAAATCCCGTTTTTCCCCCCCAAGATTTAGTAAAGCGAGTTGAAATATTGTGATTGGGCACGAAAGTGATTAACACAAATATAAAAACTTAATTTAAAATTTTTAAAAAATCCCATTTTACGACGTAGGAAAACCCCTAATAAATTTTCCCTAGAAATTTAAAAAATAACTAAGGGGGTGGAAAATTTAAAATTAAATATTTTTTTTCACATATTTTTTCCCTTTTTTTTTACTTGTAGATCTCTAAAGCTAAACCATTGCAAGATTTGGGTGATATGCTAAGACCTTATAAAAACTTACTAGATGACCTATGGAAATAAAGCTACCTAAAACCACAAGAGAGAATGACCCATCTGAAGATCTCTAGGTAAGCCAAAAAAATTTTTATAGCTATAAAACCCTTTCATACACCAGACTCGGGGGAAAAAAACTGGTTCCCTTTTTTACAACTTTATTTTTCCCTTTTTTTTCAAGGGTGACCATTACTTCCCTTTAATTATTCAATCTATCTTTTTGGGCTTAAATTTTTCTTCCATTTTCCCCAAATAAGTTGGGCCCTTTTCTTTTTTTTTTGAAGCCAGATCGTAAATGTGAAATACCAACATTACCCTCCCCTTTATCTTCATGATAGTTGATTTTTTTAAAAACACTCCTTGTTTAAAATTATAAAATAATAAAAAGTTCCAACAGTTTTAAATTTTGCAGTGATAAAAAAAAAATTTTTACTATGTAAATTGTAAAAATGTTTTAAAAAAAAATTTTCCCAAAAAAGATAATCCTTTTAAAAAAACACCATTTGAAAATATCATAAAAGGAATTGGGGTTTTTTTAAAACTAAAAGGGAAATAAACCCGGGGGGGGGTAAAATTTAACACGACTCAAACAAGTGGACTTGTGGGAGAAAAGGGCTTTCACGATTTGTTAAAGTTTTAAAAATTGGGAATTTTTTTAATTATTTTAAGTTTTGAACCCAAAATTATTTTTTTAA
>CM044956.1:51631925-51703549 GCA_024516035.1 Bactericera cockerelli
ACCGCAAAAAGGTAATAAGTTCCCAGCGTTTTAGGAAGTTCGAAAGCGGAGTGAGCTTGGATTTCTCAAACTGAAGAAAGGAAGAGTGCTGTCTTCTCAGGAAACAAGTGGTTTAAAAGATTGCCTCAGAAGTCAGGAGGAAAGTTAGTGAACTTTGGTCGACAAAGACTGCGCGTCTTCCGTTCCAAGTTTGAAGGAAATTTGAAATTTTCAAGTTTAGTGCATTGAGTGTCACATTTGTTTGATTAAATTATTATTTATACAGGGTGTAAGAAAAATTAATCTCAATAACGAAACTTGAAGTTCTAGAAACCCATTTAGGGGGGGGGGGTCATTTTTTTTATTCAACAATTTTGATCAATCTTCATTTTTTACAATTTTTTATATACAGGTGCAGTGAAAAGGTATAATAAATTAAAGATTAACAAAGTTCGATCAAGGGTGGTGATAATGCCTTTGGCATTCTCTTCTTTTTTTCAACAGAAGTGGAAATTCGCAGTACTTCTATGTAGTGGAATAAAATTGATTGTGTTAGCAACACTGTATTGACGCATTTTACAACACTGTATGCCGAATAAAAGCATGGTGTCATACAGGAACTCAACCGCCATTAATATTAAATCACACGTCCATTAGATTTTCCTAAACCTGCAAAAATTCCACAAAATGTTCATAGAGGCGAGCAGTCAGGATAAATTTTACACTTTAATATCTTTTTATAACATCATTAAGTAAAAAATATCGGGACATAGGAGCAGATTGTGCGATGTGTGTGATGCTTCCGAGTCTCAGCTGAAGTCTGGTGGGTTTTGGCTATAGAATGTTCAATGGGCATGCACCTAGGGCCGCAGGATAATAGTCACCCAGGCCGAGCGGTAGCATAGGTACTCAGCTTGTATTCTAGGTGACCCGGGTTCGAATATCGACGGGGTCGGAATTATTTCGGCTCTGTACCTTAGATATTACGACTTCTGTTCATAGTGCTTATGTCTCGTGAGGAAAAATGAGTAGATTCTTTATGGATAGCGACCAGTATTGGCATTACGAGTAAGAATATTTTATGAGACTCCCTGTCTCTCGAACCTTTATGATTTGAGGTGTGCCGACCAGCTCAGTGGTTAAGAGCATTGGTTGCTGACACGGAGGTTGCGGGTTCAAATCCCGGCCGGAGGAGAAAGTTCTGACTGAGTTTTTCCGTTTCCGCAATGGCATTGATGTAAAGGTAAAAAAGCACTTCAGTGCACAAGCACCTTTTTTTAAATTAATTTTGCAAAAAAAAATGAACAGATTTTATTTTACATCTAAATGTGCACTGGTAGTCAAGTGGTTAACGCGCTAGTCTAGTAATCCAGGTAGCGTAGGGATCCGTTGGATCGAATCCCACCCAGTGCACGAATTTTTCCTCATTCATTTTGAGTTGGTGACCACATAATAATAGGACTCTGAGGGTTAGGTCGTTAGGTGGTAGAAAATGCTTTCAGCATTAACCTCGCCTGGTGGTTACCTTCCACTAAAGAGTAGTATGATTATTAAAATAGAACCTTGCATCTGTTCCCTTTCGTTGCGAAGTGACAGAACTAAGGAACTCACTCGACACACATCAGGCTAAAACATTCTTCGTAATAACGGTAGAGCGAAAAATGGAATAGCCCGCGATACTGATATTCATAACTAAATGTGCTTAGTATGTAATTGTATCTACATACTTTTTTTTTTAGTTTGTGAGAGGGAAAAGTTTTGCTAAAAACACCCGTAGTTAAGTTTCTTTTTAGCCTGGGAAGGTTTTGCTAAATACCCTTCATTTATGTATTATTTATGCCCTGGGACCGCCGTGTGGCATTACTTCAGGGCTCAATTTTATAATTTCAGCAGCAATAGACTGTGTGCATATATCAGTTTTTTTTTTTTTTTTCTTCCTTTTTTAAATATATGTGTAGTTGTGTACAGGGTGTTGCTCTTAGCTGAGCAGCGCTTTGTTTAAGTAAAGTGCATGAAATAACATTTATTTACAGGTAACATTTAAGAGAACATAGACTGGCCACCACACGTAATACTTAGGTGTTACTGTGCTGGACCATCTCCTGTCTTTGGCTAGGGCTTGCCCTGGTGAGTCACACTCTTCAGACCGGAACCAGAGTCTCGGGCCCTGTCCCGGGCGGAGGAGTGTCTCGTTCATGGGCAGTGAGAAATCAACGAGAATTAGTGAATTATTTACAGATGTTTATTTACAATTTGTGAGTACAGCAGGTTTATCAGATAAAATAGATTACAAGTGCTGTACAAGTTATTCAATATTGGCATTCTTTATTCAATAATATTATATTTCATTATTCGATATTATCATTGATTAATTGTAGAGTCAGGTTGACTTGAGGTAGTGGATTTTTTTTATTTTTATTTTATTTTTTTATTATTACTATCGTTGCTATACTCATATGTTTCTATATAAGTATGTCAATAATAGGTATTAATATGGTTTATTTTATTCTTCCTCTGAGAGAAACACTTTAAACTTTTGACTGCTGTTATTTTACTAGCATTACTCAGACTTTTTAGCACTATAAAAAAAAAAAAATAGCAGTAAGCTGCTTCTAGGGATTAACACTTTTGTCCTGGAATTGGTTCTCGTGGGGCTTGATCTGAAAGAGAGGGTATGTGGGTGATGGGTGAGAGGTAGGTCTCTTAGGAGGCCTGTCTCTTCTCCATTCCCTGTACCTGTGAATAGAGTACATACAAAGCAATTCTAAAGTGAAAATAAGTTTTAAATGGTTACTAGCTAGTATGTGTATTTTTTTTTTTATTTTTTTGTAAGCCTCTTTTTGTTTTTGTTTTTTTTTTTGTTGTTTTTTTTGTTTGTTTTTTTTTTTTTTTTTTTTTTTTTTCGGGGGCATTTTCTTTTTATAAGCCTCTTTTGTTGTTTTTTTTTTGTGTTGGGCATTATTTTATTTTCATTTTTTTTTTATTATTATTTTTTTTTTTTCTATATCATTTTTTTTTTTTTTTTTTTTTGGGCTTTTTTTTAAAGTAAAAGGTAAAAATAAATATCTACTGAGTAAGGCTAAAGCTCAAGTAACTAACTTGTGTATGTTTAATTACTTATGAGTTACGGTGCTTTGTACGTTGTTATTGAGCAGAGTACTTATGCATCTTACATTATATACAGTGTGCACAAGAAAGTACTAGTTGTATAATTGAAATACTAGACCATTTACATAGGTATTTAGATTATAGATTACCAAATTTGATTCAATAAATTTTGCAGCAACATTTGCACTTGCCTCACCTCTTTGTCTGTGTTTCACTGGGAAAGTCAGGAAAGTGGCATGTGGGCGTTAATCGGGGGGGCAGCCCGAAAGGCAGACGACAGCGTTATCTTTTATTTTGCGGCACACTTAGTGTGTCGAAACAAAGCCAACTCTGCATCTTGTTTGCCTAAGTGTCAAATGTTTGCTCGTCGTCTGTCCTTCGAAATGCCCCCATACGGGGGAGGAAAAGTTTTTTACAACTGTTGTTGTGGTCTGCTGCTGCCTGGTTGGGTCAGGCGTCTCCTTGCTGTGAGGATCCGCCTTGTGCCTGCGCCTTGAGTCTGTTGGTTTGTGTTATGCCTTGATCTTGTACTCTCTATTTCTAGTCTGTGTGTGTCTGCCTTTTTTCTCTGCACGATTTCTGTGATGAGGTTGCTAACACAGTCCCACTGTTTCTTGTCTTTTAGCATTTCCTTGATGATAGTTGCTTCTGTTAGTATGCCTCCTATAGTTTCCCAGCATTTGTCTCTTAGGGCTTGCCATCTTGTACATTGGAAAAAGGTGTGAAGTGGCGTATCTACTTGTTGACAGTATATACAAGAGTCATCCTCTTTGATTTTAAATCTTTTTAGATATGCTGCAAAGTTGCCATGTCCTGTGAGTAGTTGTGACAGTTCGAAAGTGACTTCTCCGTGCTTTCTGTTCGTCCATGGTTTTATATCTTTGATAAGTGTTTTGGTCCACTGACCTTTGGTAGTTTCTGCGTCCCATTTATGTTGCCATTGGTTTTCCAATTCACATCTTATATCTTCTTTTGACTGGGCAAGGTTTGTGTTTGTTTTTTTACATCTGTAAAGTCTGTCTCTTTCTTGGGCCATAAGCTCAACCGGTAGGGTGCTTGAAATTACCTGCAGTGCTACTGTTGGGCTTGTGCGATATGCTCGGCATTGTCTTAGTATGACTTTTCTTTGTACTTTTTCTAATCGTTGTCTGTACTTTAGTATTTGGGCGGTTTTAACCCATACTGGGACGCCATAAAACAGTTTTGAGTACACAACAGATGCCAAAACTTTACGTTTACCATTTTGTGGGCCTCTGATGTTTGGCATGAGTCTGGCTAAGTTTGATGCTACTTGCTCTGCTTTGGCTGAGATTTTTCTGATGTGATCGGTCATTTTCATGTCTTTGTCAAAGAAGACTCCTAGGTATTTGGCTGACTCTTTCGATTTTATTTGGATGCCACTTATTGAAACTGTAATCTGTGGGACTTTTCGGCTACTGACGAGCATGACTATTTCCGTTTTTTGAGGGGCTAGTTCTAGCTTCTTGCTTTTTTGCCAGTTGTTTATCCTGGCCATTGTCAGTCTTACGTCTATTTCTATTTGTTTTTTAATTTTTCCCGTGGTTAAGAGGACGATATCGTCTGCATAGGCGATGGCCTCAGTACTTTTTGGTAGGGGTATTGTTAGGATAGGGTTGTAGTAAATATCCCACAGGTCCGCCGCTAGCACTGAACCTTGTGGAAGTCCGCAGGTGAGTTTTATTGTTGTATCATCTATGGATATTCTTCTATTTGTGAGATAGTCTTTTATAATGTTGATTATGTATTTTGCAACATTTCTTCTGCTTAATTCTGTGATGATACCATCCCAGGGAACGGATCCGAACGCTTTTCTTACATCGGCCATGGTCATTACACATAGGTTTTTCTTCATTTTGGCTTTTTTGGCTATCTTTTGTACTTCTAACATGGCGTCGATTGTTGATTTTCCTTTAACGAATCCGAATTGTTTGGGGGAAAGTCCGCCGTTTTTATTAATTTCTTCGTCTAGACGTATTTTAATGAGTTTTTCATAGATTTTTCCGATTCCGTCTAAGAGACAGATGGGTCGGTAGGATTTGCCTATGTCGGTTGGTTTTTTTTCTTTTTCTATAAGAATTAGATTAGCTACCTTCCATTCATCAGGGAACTGTCCTTTTCTGGCGCACTCGTTGAAAATCTTTAAACAGTAATCTGGGGAAGTTTTTATCAGTGTTTTGGTTATTTCAGGGACAATGCCATCGGGTCCTGGGGCTTTTTTGTTTTTTATTTCTGAGTAGACTTTGATGAGTTCATCTAAGGTAAAAGGTGGGATATCTGCATCATTTATTTGTTGTTTTTTAAAACGGTTTGTCGGTTTAGTCTTTCAGTTGGGAAGAGTTTTTTGGCTAAGTTAACCTTTTCTTCGGTCGTAAGGTTGCTATTTGAATTTATTTTAAATTTCTTGCACACTATTTGGTATCCTGTACCCCATATGTTCTCATCTAGTTCATTGCAGAGTTTGCTCCAGGATGTTGTTTGCGAAGTGATAATGGCGTGTTTTAATTCTTTCTTCTTCTGGAGGTAATCTGCTCTGAGTTGTGCGGTGGTTGTTTCGTTTCTGTTACTTCTTCTATTTTCTCTGATTAGCTTTCTTCTTAATTTGATGCATGTTTTTCTTGCGTTATCTATATCAGCATTCCACCAGTAGGCCGGGTTTCTATTTTTTCTGGGTTTTCGTCTGGTGAAGATTTTGTCACATATGTCTTGTAAAAACTTCATGTTACTTGGGGGGGTTTCACCTATGTTTTCGATGGCATTTATGATTTCGGTTTGTAGGAGTTCTTCTTTTGTTTGGTCAAATTTCCAGCTTTTCTTTGAGTATGCTATGTGTTTTAGCTATGTAAGCTAACATACATAGCTAAAACTATATACTCTATATAGGGTGAATCGAAATTACGAGACCAAAATTCTAGGGCTGATAGAACTGATAAGGATTGGGTGAAAGAGATAAATGTTGGGTGGAAGAGATTGCCATAGCTAATAACCCCGCCCATTAATTAGGACATTGGTATATATTTTATATATGTTGTTTATCTTCAATTGTTTGTTTATATTGTTCTAAATTTTGTATTTTAATTTTTATAATTACTTGTATGTATGCACAATTGCACATTATGTTCTATTAATAAATAATTAAATAATAATAATAGGTAATAATAGAACTCGTCCAGTGAAATCGAAAATATTCTAGTGATTTTGTCGGTTTATTTATTTCACAGCATAGGCTTTTCTGGTTTGAGCTAGCACCCATATATACAGTCCACTAATCCGCTTACATTTCAGCTACCATTTCATTTGTCCTACAGGACCTCTTTAATTTCATTTTCCATCTAGTGTAGTCAATACATTGATTACACCACATTTTTTGGTGTAATCAATGTATTGATTACACCAAAAAATGTGATTACACCAAAGATTGGTGTAATCAATGTATTGATTACAAAATAGAGAGGTTAGTTGATGGCAATAATATTCAGAACTATTACCTGCTGATGAGAGCAAATAAGCTCGAAACAGCTGTCCAGGTATGTTCTGATATTCATGTACATCTAGTACAACTTCTCACTTTTCTGTTTATACTGACTGACTGATTATACTGATATTTTCGATTGCAATCGACGAAATCTCTCAGTACTAGAAGTTTGGTCAAGTAATTCAGATTAAACTTGTATAAATAATTAATCAATATTGTCTCTTGAATCCTTTGTATTACCTTTTCCATGCACATCATCTTTTTATCAACTTTGTGTTACTAACAAGAGTGACAAAAACCAGCCTTACTAAAATCTGCCGTACTTGGGATTCGAACCCCCAACCTCGAGGCTACGAGTTCGCTGCCCATCGTTCGGTTTACTAGGTGCGGGGTTTCGGTAAAATAGCTTTACATTTGTAAAACTAGATAGACTCCATCATCATATCATGAAGCATTATAAATATCTTTCTGGAGCTTTTGCTAAAAAAAATGAAAATTTTGTAAGAAAAAAAAGAGCGGAGAGAGAGAGAGAGGGTGGGGCATGACAAAAATAACTATTCCTTGCTTCCTTTATTAAGGATACTTAGCTGATACGAACTGAAAATATCTCGATAACAATATTTCTAGGGCACATCTATTAACGAGAGATATTTTCGATGGGATCAATCTTTTTTCTTTTTGTCTTCACTAGCTATTAGTAAAAACTGAAGCTTAGAAATTTCTACTACTATCGAGCTGAAAATACTCGTAAATTGGTTATTTTTATCAGCTTTTAACTCTTAAATAAAATAAGAAGGGAGCAACTACAAATATAAGTAAATAAATTAGTTTCTTTGTGCTATTACATCACAATTTTAGTATTATATTAGCATCTAGAATTATAGGAATTTGTCTTCTCCTTGAAAATTCTATTCCTTATTTTTGTCCACAATTCCGCCACTAGTCACTGCTCACACTGAAGAAGCTACTCATTTTTCCTCACGAAGTGTGAGTGAACCCCGATTCGAACCCAGGTCACCGTGCATGCCAGCCTAGAGCGCTATACCCACTGGGCCACGGTGACTACCATGCCAATGGAGGGTAAACCCCTCGCCTGACATGACCTAGGATTTAAAAGTTGAAAAGACGATAGGTAAGCAAAAAAAATAATACTTTTTTGGTCCTAGACCTAACCATGTTATTTAATGTAAGTCGCCTCAACGGAGTCCCGAAAATAGTCTATATTGTTAAACTTGTTCGATCAAGTTTTTTTTAACAACACAACATGAATATTTACATAGAAATCGAAATTAATAGAACAGAACTTGATCAAGGGCGGTGATAATGTCAACGGCATTCTTTATATCTTGGTGTTGGTACTAGGGTCTACGTTCCAAGGTGTGTGTTGGTACTAGGGTCTAAGTTCCAAGGTGTAGGGTCTAGACCCAGGGTCCTCAATGTGGCCGCCTTCTTAGATATTCTCGGAAGTGAAAAACGCAGTTCAAGACAGACACCACTGACGAACAAACATTCCAAGATCTCATGCATACCTAGAGAACACAGAACGAAGGGAACTATTGCAGAAATGTCATTGCAAATATTTGCTCAGAGTATGAATGAACGTCTGCACGGTGCACAAATTGCGAAGCGTGCAATTCTTCGGAAGATGAGGGCTCTTCCTGTGGCGGCGACATAAATAAACTGCGCTCGTTAGCTGTGCAAAAAAAATGTGCAATAAATTTCTGCACAAAATTTCGCAAAGGAGACACGAGACTATGCTGTGTTCATAGTGGTGTTGGTTTTTAAGATTTAGATTATTTTAGATGATGGAAGGTGATAGGTTGGGACCGAATTATAAAAGAGGATTTTAAATTTAAGCCAGACAATCCCTTAAGTCGAAGTTTGCCCAATCAAAGGGCACTATAGCCCGACTTGAGGGATTTGGCTTGTCTTAAATTTAACCAATAAATGAAACTTTGTTTAATCTACTAGTAAAAAAAAATAATCCTATGTTTATAATTCGGACATTAGTACGTAATAGTAGAAAGAGGATTAGCTCCATTGTAAAATCCTCGCTCAACAATATTCGGGGGAGTATTTTTTTATCTAGTGATAGTAGTGATACGCAGAATTGCTATTGTAGAAGTACTCTAAATTCACGAAAGGGAGAAATCGAATTTTAGAAAAATAATCAACGAACGCTGATATTTTCCGATGCAACCAAATGCATTTGAAGGGAAATATGCATGACTATCCAACTATCCATACATGAAGTCAAAACTTACCTACTGGCTATCATTTATTTCAAAAACGTGCATCGATTCAAGTGGCCTCTTGACCTGTGGGAAAAACAGGGATTTGGCCATAACTCTTTAAAGAAGCAAAATGCCCCAACTTGAGCTTGTATATGATAGTCCACGGTGGGCTGAACCTACCCTCAAAATATATGCATCTGTATCCGGGACACCCTGTAGTGTGTATGGGGCCTAGTCATCGCGAGATGCTATTACAGCATTTCAAACCCAAGCCATTGACCCAGAGGAAGGAAGTAAGGTAGGGACTTCTTTAAAGCCCTTTGTGATAAGCGATCCTTATCGGGAGCAATCCTCATTTGAATATACAGTTTCACTCGAGTCATTTTCGGAGCCTTTGTGTTTCGCTCTGAATGTTATCTCTCTTGAGAAATACTGGGTGTTCATAAAGTCACAAGAAACCTTGACCTGAAGAAACCTAGGGTTAGGTGGAAGAGATTGCCATAGGCAATAACCCCGTCTTTTAGTTAGGACATATGTTTTTATATATTTTTCTATTCTTTTTCATTTTTATTGTATATGTATAATTGTATATTGTTTCCATTTTTTTCATTGTAGAAATAATTATTAAATTTATATTGTACATAATGTCCATTTATATCTAATAAAGTGTTGAATAATTATACCCTGATCAGTGGCGTACTCGTAATCTGAAGGTCGGTGGTTCGTGTCCCAAGCATGGATAGTAAAATTAGTTCGAGTTTGAGAAAAAGTTCTTTTTTTTAATGCTTTTGCCCCGGAACAGCTCTCGCGTCTTGCTTCAGGGAACTTTATTTTACATTCATACCATTCCGGAGATGGAAAAATTCGGTCAAAAAATGTCCGCTGCGACCGGGATTTGAACCCGTTACCTCCGGGTTAGTAGTCCATGCTCTTGACCTGCACTCAGCCAGGAAGGTCGTTCCTGTCACTATTTGGACACAAATGTGATGACTCCGCAAAGAGTCCGAAATCTGAGCGTAATCACATTTTTGATTTGATTAAGAAAAAAAAATATTCTATACCTAATGTTATACTTTTTACTTTCCTTATCTACCTTGTAATTGTACGAGTATGTAGAAATGAAAGTAATGTAAACATTATCTTCCAATAATTATGTCTGCCCAAATCATTGTTACATTACTGACTAAAATCAACAAATTAAACAAGTATGCATAAACCCTATTTTGAAGACTACTTATCCATTTGAAATTTGATGATTTTATGTTTACTAATAAACGAATTCAATTTGTATTTGTTGGTTTTTGATACGAACATTTGGTGGATGTGCAATTTATGCATGTGCATTATACACTGAGCACCAATTAATTAAACAAATTTAAAACATTCGCGTAATACGAGTTCTAGGAAATGTAAGAGATTGAATAAATTATTTGAAGCCAGCCTCAGTGGCGTAACGGTTATGACTACTGCCCGTAGCCCGTAGCCCGCAGAGTTCGATGCCCGGTTGAGGCAGAATTTTCACACAGAAAAATTCTGTTCCCTCCGAGCACGTGAGGCACATGAGGTTCCGAACTCGTATAATCACCGAAGTTAAGCAACGTCAAGCGAGGTGAATACTTCGTGATGCTGGCATTCCGACCCTACCCAGGCTGGGTGAGGTTAATGTGGGTAGCAGCTGGTACGATTCCCAGCGAATAGAGGTTAAAACCCCCTTCCTGACTATCTCAAGTAGCGCCTAAGGCATGGCCGAAACGATGTACGGCAATGCCTCATTGTGTAGAGTAGGGTTAGGAAAAATAAATGTAGGGCCATGCCTCGGGCCGTAACTCTAGAACAGCCATGTGCAACACCCTGTATACATTATGATGGGGCAGAATTAATCTCATTATCATTGTGGCCCTTTGTGTCTCCGCCATCAAAAGCTCTTGCATCTTGTACTCAGAAACTGAGACCCGTCTCATAACGAGTCTTGTCATCCTCTCCCAGTGGTGATGACATGTCGAGTGCACTCATTGGCTGTAGTTGCTAACATTTGTCACGTGGATATTAAAATAATGTTGTTGTTGTTGTTGTTGTTGTTGTTGTTGTTGTTGTTGTTGTAACCAACTTGGCTATAGCTGGGGGAGTGATGGTCTCGACTCTCGAACCACCTCAAGTGGAAAAGTTGGCTCGTCCATCGTGAGGACCTGGGTTTTTTCTTTATAAGCCTACAACCCTTGGGAAATTGCAATCTAGCGTGGCTTGTTAGGGTTTAGCTAGTCTATTCTCTGTTTATAGTCATCCAGCGAGACTCTGGAATTCTCCCTGTTTAAAGTCACCCAGACAGACAGTAAAAATAATAATAACACCTTATTTATACTGCCCGATTAGGACTTTCAAGCAGACGTGGGTTCGATCTCCAGCGAGCCTAAAGTCGAACTAAAGTCATCGATCGCAATATTCGAACTAAAATCACCCTGCGTCATCAAAAATAAATATTATTTTTTTAAGTTATCATATTTGAGCTAATCACTTTCGTGATATCACAACTACTCAAACTCGCTTTACTAAATCTACGCTTAAACCGGGACTTAGCCAGCGTCGATGGCATGTTGAATACACCGGTTCCCTTCAGAACACCGAAGTTAAGCGACATCCAGCGAGGTTAAGACTTGGATGGGTGACCATTCAAATTCTAATTCTCGTGACGCTGGCTTTTCCCGGCCCCACTCAGGCTGGGTGAGGTCAATGTGAGTAGCAGGTTTGTGAGTTTCCTGCGAATGGAGGGTAAAACCCCCGTCGTGATATGACCATGGCAGTTGAAAGCGACGTTAAACCCCACTTAAAAAAAAAAAAAAACCGGGACTTGAACCACCGACCTCCAGGTTACAAGTCCGCCGCCTTATCGATCAAGCTACTGAGGTCGGTAATAAGAAGTACATAATTCAAAGAACTGCGAAGATCCTAAATACCTTAAATAAAATTTCAAACGTCACAAGACACTTTACAGGAGACGGCACAAAAGATAACGCAATAAAACTGTTAAAAGCGCGGCAAAAAGTGAATAAAAATCTCAAAGAGAGAGTTGAAATTTTTCAAATCTACATACTGGATACATTGCTTCATAATGTACCCAATACCTTCTGCACGCAGGAACAAAGGGACGCAAAAAATTGAAGAGAAGAGGGGAGAGGACCCCTCTGGGTTTTATTTTCTCAAATAAATTGGGGTTAGAGGACAAAGTAAAGCACATGGCGTAGACCCTGGAATAGAGAATCAGAGAGAAGAATAAATTGTTGAGTCCAATGTTTACACGAGACCATGTGGCCTTTTGAGATACCTTTGGTGAAGTCTTATACGTTACATTTACCCATTTATTTTTGTTTACTAAAAAAATTGGGTGTGAAAGTATGGTCGCCAAACCTAGATTAATAACATTAAAAAAAAAATGAATTTGGATATCTAAGTAGTTAGAACACTTAATGACCATTGAATTTACTGGACCATTTTAAAGAACATGTTTTAGGCTTTTGAGAGACCATGAGTAAAGTCTCAGTTTACCTTTAGGTAGGCACCTACCCAAAAAAAATGTGTAGATACCTACTAAATACAATACTTTCCTTGTTATAGGATAAGGAAAGTAAAAAATTGTTGTAAAGATTTGGTAAAATCATCGTATTAAACCTATGTTAACATTTTTTAATTAATTTAGAGACATTAGTTGAAAAAAAAAAAAATTAAAGACCATTTTATGAACCATTTTGTGATTTGAGAGACTGTTTTATTTATGACGGCATAAATTACATGCAGAGGTTTGGGTGTTTTAAATCGAAATTAGAGACGTTAGTTTGAGAAGAGCGACGTCACGAAGTGAATGTTGAAAACCCAGTAGGTATTTACACAAAGGCGTGTTTTGACCATATGGGGTTTACTATTTCAATGATTCTTAGTTTTACACCCAAAATGGTTTTATTTTACACCCAAAGGTTCGAGAGATTTGGAACATTTGGGGTGCCAAGATTGAATGAAATATGAAATATTTATCATTACCTACTTTTATTTGTTTTTGAAAATGGATTGGGATAATTTATTTGCATTCCCTGTATATTGTCACTTCTATTTATTTTTTTAAATAATGAACTGGGAGATTTGTTGTACTAAAAGTGGATTGAATGTTGAACCTTTAATGAAGATTTTGTGGTAGTGAATGGGAAGAGAGTAGTGAGACTAGACACATGGCCTAAGCAAAACTGGATTTTGAGAATGACCTTTTGTAAAACATAAAGATGGAGAGAGACCTTTAGCGATGTTGAGCTAGTGAGCTACCCACAAACATTCATATTTTTGGTCATTTATACCTTATTTTAGATTTTTACCTAATACAATTTCTACCAGCTTTGTGAGGACAAAAGACGATAACACAAAGCATTGACGTCCTAAACAGAGTTGTCGTTAGGAAAGGCATCTATCCATAACATGTGGAAGCAGGAGTGCCAGAACCGACCAACCTCAACCATGAGGAACAGGTTGAACAATACCAACCCCGAGTAGGTTGGAAGAAGGCAAAGAGAAAAAAGACAGACGAAATAGCACTGAAATCTGACGCAGTCACGAAGAAGAGCTTATGCAATATGTAATCAACTAATCATACTAATTATTAAAAGACAAAAATGTGGCGAATGGTCGGATTCCAGTCATTTGATATATTATCAGTTCACCAACATAATAATATGATTCTTTTTGTTATTTTAAGAGAGGAATTATTAAATCAACAATAATTTCAAGTGATAAACATAAGTATCAATTCATTTAGTTCTAAATGATTCCTTTGACTCGAAAAGATAAGTATGGCCATTTATTATATTAAAATATGATTAGGTACCTCGTTTATGAGTTTCCTACCAATGGAGAGTAAAACAAAAGCCCTAATTTGAATGACTCAGAATACCTAGATGTTAGGAACGTTAAGAAAAAAATTAAATAAAACATCTGCGTTCCTCCTACCTTATTTTGAGTGAAAACTTCCAAAGAATCTGCTTTCATACAGAGTGTTCCAATCCACTTTTCTGTTGCTATTTTTCTATTCGCACACACAATAGAAATATATAAAAACCACTAACTAAAATTTATACATTTCTTTAAAGAGACATTATTTATAAATTAAAAGTATCTGAAGCTGCGTCAACGAACAAAGAAAAATATCAACACTAAAAAGAACTGTTAATTTAAATAAAAATTAATTTAAGTTATAATATTTAGGTATCACTTACATTAGCCTACAGATTAAACAAAACGTTAAATATCGAAAAAACATAAGATACCAAAAATCTGAAGAAGAAAATAATTAAACACTATCAAAATTCAATATTGTTATTCAAATATAGACAATCAAATTTTAATATTGACATTCAATAAGAGACAAACAAGATTTGATATTGTTATTAAAAAATTGACAATCAGGATTTTGTTATTCAAACTTTACACGATCAATATATTTTTTAGGTATTCAAAATTACTTTTGATTAAAATTGAATTATTTCCAATGATTTTGGTACCGAACTTATTTGGAATGAAACAAAAATTTCGTACAAAAATAATGATATACATGAAAAGATTTCGTAAATTACGAGAGCTATTTTGTTTTCAAAAAACGTAAAAATATCAAGAGACGCACACACGTCAAACCCTCGCGCAACACAATGGGAAACTGAAAAATTGAATTGAATTTCTGTCTGAGTGAATTTCAGATTTCTTCATTACGCCTTCAAGGATAAAAAACTCTGAGCCAAGCTGAAATCCTGTAGGGTAGTGAGCAGTAGACTGAAAAGATGAAAATGAATCCTGATGATGATCGAAATATCAAGAGACAGAGACTGCCTCAGGTCTCCCTTGGGCATTTAAAAATGCGGACCTTGAGAAATGCCCCGAGCATCAAATACAAATAAATTTTCTTAATTTCAATTTTTTTTTTAATTTTTTGTTCTATTTGCATTCTGATAACAATATTTAAGTAGATTTTTTAAGTTTAGAATATTGTTTCTGCACTCTCCGCTTGAACTACCGCGTTCGGCTGTTTGATGTCCGTAAGTAGTCATTTGCCCGTACTGAGCAACGGGAACAAATTTCAAAATTAATTAAGAAATTACTGATATGTTTTGTTTTTGTTATTTCTTTATCTTATAGAAAGAAAAGGCATTCTTCACACCTCGGCCGAGATGTTTGATATATTATGTATACAGAATGTCATCAATTTCACCCTCAACAACTGAATTCGATGCAAATTCAACGAGTTCTTGTTCAATTTCGAACCCCAGTGAAGGTTTCTGTCATAATAAAATACTATGAACTAATTACCAACCTCTGTAGCATAATCAATAATAATTAAGGAGACTCATAGCCTTGAAGTCAGTGGTTCGAGTCTCAAACATTACAAGAATATCAATAAAAGTACAACTTTGAGTAATAATTGTGCCATCAGTAACTTTTATGACTCGTGTGATAATCACAAATATATGAAAATCTAGGCTGCACACGAGTTCCAGCCCAAGGCATGGCCCTATATTTACTTTTTCTAACCTTGCTGTACATAATGAGGCATTGCCGTACTTTGTTTGGGCCTTAACTCGACGCCACAGGAAATCTACTGTGATCAAATCTTGTTAAAGTTTCAAATGTTTTTCAACAACAAAGAAAGATAAAGCCAGCGTCGATGGCATGTTGAATACACCGGTTCCCTTCAGAACACCGAAGTTAAGCGACATCCAGCGAGGTTAAGACTTGGATGGGTGACCATTCAAATTCTAATTCTCGTGACGCTGGCTTTTCCCGGCCCCACTCAGGCTGGGTGAGGTCAATGTGAGTAGCAGGTTTGTGAGTTTCCTGCGAATGGAGGGTAAAACCCCCGTCGTGATATGACCATGGCAGTTGAAAGCGACGTTAAACCCCACTTAAAAAAGAAAAAGAAAAAAAAAGAAAGATAAATAACTAACTAGATTGATTTGTATTTTTTATATTTATTTAACTGACATCTCAGTGATTCTTGCCAGGCGACACAGTAATATTTTCAAACAATTTTATATATTTTATATAAGATCCACGAATTGCTGCAATGATGATTGAATTTTTTTGTGTTCTTTTGGCAACTCATATAATGAGCAGTACATTAATAAATTATATTAATTTTCCCCCCCTAAAGTATGATTTCCTTGTGATGAAGTAAGATCCTATTTAGAATCTTAAAAATAATAAATAAAGAGCTAGTTATTTGTGTTATCATGTCACAATTTTTAGTGGGTAGCATCAACATTACGAGAACTAATGCTAATGCATCGTCTGTCCCGGTAGCTTAGTGGTAAATGCGGCACTCTGTGAATCCAGAAGTTCCAGAGGTCGTGGGTTCGAAACCCAGCCGGGACATGAGAAGTTATCCTCCCATTTGGGATTTTTACCACATAATAATATGTCTTGGGCTTACTGCTGGAATAATGAGACTTTAATAGTCTTAATCGGGCAGTATAAATAAGGCGATATTATTATTATTATAATACTATTATTATTATTTATCTCAGTTGTCTCCTCTCTAGGATGTGAGGTACCCTCGAGAGAGTGTTACACCAGGAGCGGATCTATGATCAAGTCTCCTGGTGTTGCTTTGTTCATAATGTGGGGAGGATATTAGCCTGTTCACCGTATTTTCTCCCGTGGCTCATACAAAAAAAAAACCACAAAAACGAACAGAAAATAGGTATTTCAATTCCTTAGAGACTCATTCATTAATCATTTCATTTTGAATATTCGTAACTCCAAATTACCCATCTATCTATTCGAATGAATCGAAATATTAAAACATATTTTATATATTTTTTTTAAAGGTATCTATTTATTGACAGAGGAGACTTAACAATCAGATTCCTTGCTCCTTTATATATTTATATTTTATGTAGACACTAAACAAAAGCAGCCATCAAACCACCCACAATTACACATCCAACCATACAAACAAGCATGCACCCAAGTAACAAGATGAAAAAATAAAAAGTTGGCAGAAACAGATTAAAAGCTCGAAAAACCTTACTTCCCGGTAAATATCTCTATACTGAATAGATGCGACAGAATAAAGCTAATGAGCCAGCGTCTATGGCGCGTTTAATGCACCGGTTCTCATAGGATCACCGAAGTTAAGCAACGTCCAGCAAAGTGAAGACTTCGTCATGCTGGCATTCTGGCCCATCCCAGTCTGGGTGAGGTTAAAGTGGGTAGCAGGTTTGAGAATTTCCTGCGAATGGAGAGTAACACCCCCGTCGTGATATGACCATGTGGTTGAAAGTGACGTTAAACCCAAATTAATTAAGAAAAGCTAATGAGAGTTCAAACTAAAGATAGTGTTGTTTTTTAAGTGAGTAGATTGAATAGAATAAAAGATTTAGTTCAACACGACAAATTTCGAGAGAAAAAAAAACAATTCAAGTCGAAAAATAGCCAAGCTTCGAATTTGAATAGTCACCTATCCAAGGAGGGTGCCATGGACGCTGGTATGGGAGTTTTGTCATCTCCACTAAATTTGCATCCATCATAGAACAAACGCCTTGATATTTGAAGGGTAGGCAATTTGCACGTGATGTTAAATAAATTTTGTAGGAGTCGTGTCATCTCCACTATTTCTATATCCGTCATAGAGCGCCTTGATATCTGAAGGGTATGCAATTTGCATGTGATTCGTAATAAATTAATGAAATTATTTATTATTATTTTAAAAGAACTTTGTGTATTTCTCATCATTTAATTAACCTCTAGGTTGAAGGTACAATTTCCAACCGTGACAGTAAAATTATTATTTTTTTAATGCTAATGCAACTTAAGAAACTAAAAGTCATCTAAAAGGTAGACCTTTAGTTGAAGAGTATTTCGCTGTATCTCTATAGCACAAACGGTATCAGGTAGCGAAAAATTGATGAGATTCGACCAAATCTCAAAATTGATCACCTAAACAAGGACATGTCCATTGTCCATTCCCAATATGGAAATACGGACTTGAATCATTTAATATAAATTTTAGTCTCATTGCGAACTGGTTAGTTTTTCCATCTCTATAATTATGTATATTAAAAAAATCATCCATGGATCATCCGCGTCCTTCCGAATGGGATAGGATAGGCTGGTCTCGAACGACTATAATACATTATTGAAATATCAAGGAGCAAAATGTTAGTATTTCATCTGGCACACGGAGGTGGTCGGTAAGATTGTAAGCACGTTTCTGCTGTACAGCTACAAAAAATAACTAAACAATCACCATTAAATAACACATGAATTGCTCCTTTTATTATTTTAATAAATTAAGTACAAAACAAAGAATTCGAATGACAAGAAAGGCGAAGGAAATAAAGTTGAAGTCACTCGTATGAAAATTAATTATTACTTTTATTTCTTGGAAAATTGACTAAGAAATTGAAAAGTAAAATCTGAATTATAAAAGAGGATTACCTAGACCTAGATAATCCAGACCCTCCTTCAATTCGGAGATTTAACCAATCTGGATTATTTTACCTTGAATCCTTTTTTTTTACTTTCTATTACTTATAAAGTATTGTTTTTTTTTTTTTTTTTTTTTTTTTTTGGCCCGAAATTTGGGAATCGAAAATGTAACTTTCTAAAAGACTAACGGCTAGTGAACTTTGGAAAATTGATAATTCGGGTATGGAATCTGTGACTTTCTGAAAGGCAAGTGGCAAGAGGACTTAATATGGAGAAGGAGTTTTTTCCCTTGTCATTTAGGGGGGAATGCAGCCAGCAATGCGGGTTCATTTCCTCACACATCCTCTGGGTTTAAAGTTAATCTTAAAAAGTTAAGAGTTTTAAATTTATCATATATGTATGTGTTAATCACTTTCGTGATATCCCAACCACTCAAACTTGCTTTACTAGATCTACGCCGAAACCGGGACTCGAACCACTGACCTCCAGGTTACAATTCCGTTGCCTTATCGATCAAGCTACTGAGATCAGTAGCTAATGTTGAAATAAAAATAATAAGGAGTTCGACTGACTCTAATAAAGTACTATTGTAGTACATTTCAATACATTCATGGAATCAACAAATGAACTTATGTTTGGAAATTAAGCAGACGAAATCTATTGACAGAGATTGCTGAAGTATATTTGAGTGAAGAATGCCAGGTTTTGCCTCAGAAAATTGCACAATTTAATTATTATGTATTTCATCACTCAAAATTAGGATTAACATATTAAATTGGTCTACCTAAAGTAACAAGTGGTCTTCTTGTTAATAATACATATTTTCTTACAGATATTTACTCTTATTCCGTCTAGTGGTTTGGATTGAAAATTCCTATCAAGTGGTTTGGATTGAAAATTGGAAAGTGGTTTGGATTGAGAAAAAAAAAAAAAACATACGCCCCTCATCTAACTTGAGTTCCTCAATCTCCACATCCTTCTCATCCCCTCTCCACCTGTCACATCCACACCAGTCAACTCTTCTCCAGCTGTCGGATCCTCCTCTGCAAGGCCTCTATCTCGTCCCTCTTCCTTCTCAACTCCAGCCTGAGTTCCTCAATCTCCACATCCTCTAACATCTCCACCTGTCACATCCACACCAGTCAACTCCTCTCCACCTGTCACATCCACGCCAGTCAACTCTTCTCCAGCTGTTGAATCCTCCTCTGCAAGGTCTCTATCTCGTCCCTCTTCCTTCTCAGCTCCAGCCTGAGTTCCTCAATCTCCACATCCTTCTCATCCCTCTCCACCTGTCACATCCACACCAGTCAACTCTTCTCCATCTGTCGGATCCTCCTCTGCAAGGTCTCTATCTCGTCCCTCTTCCTTCTCAGCTCCAGCCTGAGTTCCTCCATCTCCACATCCTCTAACATCTCCACCTGTCACATCCACACCAGTCAACTCTTCTCCAGCTGTCGGATCCTCCTCTGCAAGGTCTCTATCTCGTCCCTCTTCCTTCTCAGCTCCAGCCTGAGTTCCTCCATCTCCACATCCTCTAACATCTCCACCTGTCACATCCACACCAGTCAACTCTTCTCCAGCTGTTGAATCCTCCTCTGCAAGGTCTCTATCTCGTCCCTCTTCCTTCTCAGCTCCAGCCTGAGTTCCTCCATCTCCACATCCTCTAACATCTCCACCAGTCAACTCTTCTCCAGCTGTCGGATCCTCCTCTGCAAGGTCTCTATCTCGTCCCTCTTCCTTCTCAGCTCCAGCCTGAGTTCCTCCATCTCCACATCCTCTAACATCTCCACCTGTCACATCCACACCAGTCAACTCTTCTCCAGCTGTCGGATCCTCCTCTGCAAGGTCTCTATCTCGTCCCTCTTCCTTCTCAGCTCCAGCCTGAGCTCCTCCATCTCCACATCCTCTAACATCTCCACCAGTCAACTCTTCTCCAGCTGTCGGATCCTCCTCTGCAAGGTCTCTATCTCGTCCCTCTTCCTTCTCAGCTCCAGCCTGAGCTCCTCCATCTCCACATCCTCTAACATCTCCACCTGTCACATCCACGCCAGTCAACTCTTCTCCAGCTGTTGAATCCTCCTCTGCAAGGTCTCTATCTCGTCCCTCTTCCTTCTCAACTCCAGCCTGAGCTCCTCAATCTCCACATCCTTCTCATCCCCTCTCCACCTGTCACATCCACGCCAGTCAACTCTTCTCCAGCTGTTGAATCCTCCTCTGCAAGGTCTCTATCTCGTCCCTCTTCCTTCTCAGCTCCAGCCTGAGTTCCTCCATCTCCACATCCTCTAACACATCCACACCAGTCAACTCTTCTCCAGCTGTCGGATCCTCCTCTGCAAGGTCTCTATCTCGTCCCTCTTCCTTCTCAGCTCCAGCCTGAGTTCCTCCATCTCCACATCCTCTAACATCTCCACCTGTCACATCCACACCAGTCAACTCTTCTCCAGCTGTCGGATCCTCCTCCGCAAGGTCTCTATCTCGTCCCTCTTCCTTCTCAACTCCAGCCTGAGTTCCTCCATCTCCACATCCTCTAACACATCCACACCAGTCAACTCTTCTCCAGCTGTCGGATCCTCCTCTGCAAGGTCTCTATCTCGTCCCTCTTCCTTCTCAGCTCCAGCCTGAGTTCCTCCATCTCCACATCCTCTAACATCTCCACCTGTCACATCCACACCAGTCAACTCTTCTCCAGCTGTCGGATCCTCCTCCGCAAGGTCTCTATCTCGTCCCTCTTCCTTCTCAACTCCAGCCTGAGTTCCTCCATCTCCACATCCTCTAACACATCCACACCAGTCAACTCTTCTCCAGCTGTCGGATCCTCCTCTGCAAGGTCTCTATCTCGTCCCTCTTCCTTCTCAGCTCCAGCCGGAGCTCCTCCACCTCCACATCCCTCTCATCCTCTGAGCCCAGTCGTCGCCTCTCCTCATTCGAGTCCAGATAGAGGAGGATCTGGCCGGCGGAGGGGCGGTGCTTCGGATTCACGTCCAGGAGTTTGGAGATGATTTTGGCCTGGAATTTTCATAATAATAATTTTTAATCCTGAGGTCTGTAAGACTTGGCTAGGAAAGTGGTAGAGGGGCAAGAACTCTGAATGTTACAGACTTCCCTTTAATTTTTTTATTTATTTATTTAATTGTTTATTTATGTCATATTTTACAATACATTATACATAAATTACATAATAAAACTTATAGCTAGGGTTTCTAAAAATAACAATTATTTGAAAATATCACATTGAAACAAATACATAATAATATAGTGCAAAAAGAAATGGGGGAAAAATGGTAATTAATTTTCAATTTCAGAGAGAGAGCAGAGAAATGAGTTGAAGGTGGTGGAGAGTGACAGGCTTTAAATAAATATTAATTAAAAAAGAAAAGAAAAAAAAAAGTGGTAGATGTACGAGAAATTGAAATAAATATACAGGGTGTTTCAGAAAAGTGTGCCTTTAATTTAACCACGTGTTTGTTATATGGACCATTTTAGGGGGGGTTAAGTCTATAACAAAAGTTCAAAAAAGTTTGGCCTATTTTCTTTCAGTTAACCCTCCTGTGGCCGCCCCTGAGAGTGCAATGACCTCGATTTCCACACCAAAATAACGGCGTCATCTTGAATTGGAAGTCGATTTTTTTCGCGCTTCAATAACCCTCTCTCTCTATCTCTCTTTCTCCTTCTCTCTCTAACATAATACAAAATCTTGGATTTCTTTAAAAAGAACCTTTAGAGGCGTGTCTCCCTTATGAAGCACTTTCGCCCTTTTGTGTTATAGACCACACCCAGATTCGAACCTGGGTTCACACCTGCGTGCAATCCCCGTGATGAAACAATTATTAATTAGCTGGGTCCTAGGTACTTACATAATGAGGGTACTGGGAAGAAATTCGAGGAGGCATGTGGCCCATTTTCAGCTTGGTGATCTCTTTGCTCTTCTCCATGTCCGTACTATAGTTGATGAGCATCTCGAACAGAACTATGCCTGGAATAAGAAGAATAATATCGCCATATTACATATTTTTATTTCGCAAATAAAGTTGCTTTTTTATATTAAAAAAAAACTTAACACTTTGACGACCGGGTGTACCACCGGTGGTACACGCGTGTCTGTACGGAATGGACCGGGTGTACCACCGGTGGTACACGCATGTACTACGCCTGTGAATAGCCTAAACATCGCCGGTCCCACGGGAGAACTTACTAAAAACATGCCGGTCGTCTATGTGTTAATCCAACCTATGATTCTCGAGTTTTACGAGGACAAACACACACACAAATAAACGAATCATTTTATAATATAAGATTGTCAGTAACATTTCAATTCAGATAAAAATGCTCATTGATTGTGACGTCACTATGAATCTATTGATGTCAAAAAGTAGTAGGAGGTTAAAACTGAAAACAACTTTCGAGGGATTCTAAAAGTGAACATGATCTAGTGTGCACAACCCAAAATGTGAAGTCATAATTTGTCAACCAGAACGCAAACTTCTTTAAATTTATTAATAAAAAAACGCTTGCATACGAGTCTGCAACCATTGGGACATTTTCATCTTTACTATTCAAGGTCTAAAACTTAACTGACCAAATTTCGTATTGTGCGCATGACACATACTTTTTCTCTTCTCTCTTTTTATAATTTAATATTTCGTTATTGTGCGCATGACACATACTTTTTCTCTTCTCTCTTTTTATAATTTAATATTTCGTTACATAATTTCGTCACATAATTTCGTTACATAATTTTGGTTATGTGCCAGAGCAAAGAAATGAAAATGTCAAAAAAAAAAAACAAGCACAAACCCCCTCGAGTTTCTTCTAATTAACCCTTAACGGCATGATTTTTTTTTTTTTTTTTTTTTTTTTTTTTAGCAAAAAAAATTGTTCTTGCACGAAAACAGAAATAATTGGAACAAATCTACTTACTTATCTAAACAATTGAAGGAATAATACACAACACAGTATTTTTTTCGACTATAAAATTACTAACGGAAAATAGAAAAAAATAACCTTGAAAATCACAAAATACAAACAGAATCACCACTCAAGGAATCTCAGCAACAAGTGACAATAACTTTTATCTTGGTTTCAACTATTGTCAAGAAGGTATTGGTAATGGCTCACTACAAGATAAAAAAAACCTCATGCAATTTAAATAGTTGAAAAAAAACACCCAGATAGTACCAGAGATACCATAAAGTTGATGTAGCAGATAAGCTACATTATGCAGTTAACATCTTTAGCGCCAGGCATATGATGAAGATCAGTTTGGAGGGACCAATGATAATTTCGTTTTTTCATTACAGGACCAACTTTTTTTTATTCGGTTATATAATAGATTTGGTAATAAAAACACATTATATCTCACAGGTATCGATGTACTGCGTGTAGTTTTCTTGTTTTTTGAGTTTCTCTGTGAGGGTTAAGTGGTTGTGTTGCTTACCCAGACTTTACACATCACCCTTGGGATCACAGAGACCATGCAGCTGTTAAGTGGCTGTGTTGCTTACCCAGACTGTACACATCACTCTTGGGATCACAGAGACCATGCAGCTGTTAAGTGGCTGTGTTGCTTACCCAGACTGTACACATCACTCTTGGGATCACAGAGACCATGCAGCTGTTAAGTGGCTGTGTTGCTTACCCAGACTATACACATCACTCTTGGGATCACAGAGACCATGCAGCTGCTCAGGGGCGGCGTAGAGGCGGGTGCCCAAGGGGTGTTCAGAGCGGGGGGGGCAGACACCACCGAGTACCCCCCCTGGTGGGGCGAGTGGGGGAGCAGACAGCAGGCCAGGCCAAAGTCCCCCACCTGCACAGACTTGAGGTCGTGCGAGACGAAGATGTTGGACGGCTGAGGAAGTCGAAACATTTATTTAATATTTATATACAAATCATTTATACATAGAGATAACCTACCTCAGTAGCTTGATCGATAAGGCGGCGGACTAGTAATCTGGAGGAGGTGAATTTGAGTAGTTGTGATAACACGAAAGAGATTTCCACAAATATGATGACTTATATACAAATAGATATTCCAATTGTAAAATAATATTACAAATAAATAAAATTATTTATTATTATTATACAAATAGATAATATAAAAATTATAAAAATATAAAGCGGTTACATACAATAAATCATAACGTAACACCAAAATCTCATTTTCTTATTTACATATTTTATTCATAATCAGTGATAAGGTAGGTACCTGAATTACCCTATTATTATAATATGAATAAGATAACAATACCGACCTCAGTAGCTTGATCGATAAGGCGGCGAACAAGTAATCTGGAGGTCGGTGGTTCAAGTCGCGGTTTCAGCGTAGAATTATTAAAGTGAATTTGAGTAGTTGTGATAACACGAAAGAGATTAACACAAATAAGATAACTTATATACAAATTGTAGTATAAAAATTATTTATTTATTTTATTATTGTTAAAAGCAAGCAATAAATAAATAGAAGAGATATAGTGTCAAGTGTATTTCACATCAATAAAAGTATAACTATGAATAGAAATAAAACAGTAATAAAATTCAGTGTATGGCATTCCGACTCAATCCTCCATATTGAAGCTATAAATTATATAAAATTTATACAGATTTTATACAATTTTTTATACGTTCCCTAAGAGCTAATGCTCTTTTTGTAAAGAGTGGAGGTAAATTAATAAACTATCTTATGTATGAGAACTCAAGGCACCGGAATTTTTTCTCATAAATCAGGTTTCTCTTATAAACAGGTTATTTTCTCTTATAGAAAGGTAAATTTGACCTGGAATTTTTTCTATTATATCAAGTTTCTCTTATAAACACAGTTATTTTCTCTTATAGAAAGGTAAATTTGACCTGATAATTGTTCTCCTATATCAGGTTTCTCTTATAAACAGCTTATTTTCCCTCATAGAAAGGTAAATTTGACCTGGAAATTGTTCTCCTAAGTCCAAGTTTGACTGTTTGAATAAAAACTAAAAGAAAATTCTCACCTTGATGTCATGGTGAACTATTCCTTGCGAGTGAATGTACTCTAGGCCTTGTACTATCTGCCTGAATATGTAGAGGACTTGGTTATCGTAGCGCGAGGGAGGGTTATCGTTGCAAGTTGATGGGTTATCGTAGGCACTACAGCTGAGCCACTCCTTCAGGGTTAGCTGGCAGAGCTGCATTTGAATGTACAGGGTGACCCAGTCCTGAGGAAAGATACAGGGTGTCCAATCAATAGGAAAGCACAGGAAGAAACTAAACATTAAAAAATATCGAAATAATTTGAAGATAGAAAACACTTGGCTTTTTTTGTTTTACTTAATTATTTATTTTCAGATAGCCATTTCGGCAGTTACGGCATCGTCAGTGAACTCACTGACGATGCCGTAACTGCCGATGTTTATTTGTTTTACCAAGAGTTGTGTATAATTATAAGTTTTTCCTAAGAACTTGTATATTTCATAAAAAAAAACAAACACTTGAATACCGCAATGTATTATTTTTAATTTATTTTTATTAAAAGATGAGTGTTTCACAGTCTTTTTTAATTCGTAGCCATGAAACAGGAGCTACTGTAGACGTGTAGACGTTTGTGGTCTGTGTTGTAGCCTGCCCATCCCGTAGTATGCCTCCCCTCGGATGGACGAGAAGTGACACAATTGTAAATGCCTTTAAAGAACTTGCAAAAGAGGCAAGGACTCTGAATGTTATAGACCTCTCTTTAAATAAATATTCATTAAAAAAATACTTACAAAAACTCACCATGGACATTGTTTTAGACTTAGGGAAGAAATAGTTCAAGTTGTGAATATTCTGCACAGCAGAAACATGGGTACCGACGGTGAACTTATTCCGTATAGTTTGTCGGGGCACAATTTCCTCGAAATTCCCATTCCTGGGTATGTCTTCTTCATTGATCCGCTCCAGACGACTAATGTTCACTGATGAGTCATCTTCGTTGATTCGATCAAGTCGACTAATGTTCACTGATGAGTCATCTTCGTTGATTCGATCAAGTCGACTAATGTTCACTGATGAGTCATCTTCGTTGATTCGATCCAGCCGACTAATGTGCAGGGAGGAACTGGTTTCGTCACTTCCCGTGACGTCATGGGAATGCTCAGAGGTTTTTGACCTCTTCTTGTGATGGCTAGGGTCGGACTTGTTATGACTAGGGTCAGACTTATTAATTTCGGAATTCGCGAATTCTACCACTGAATCGGACGCGGTGGAATCTTTGAATTCTATTTCGAACGAGTTGGATGTTAATTTGGGATCACTCTTTGGTCTGTAAGAAGAAAAATAGATTTTTTATGAGGTCCGCGAGTTTTTTTATAGTATTTGCAGACAGTCGTTAGTATCGTAAAGTTTTTTTTTTAACTTAAAATCAATGGCGTAACGGCAAATGACGTTCAAAAGCACTATTTTGTAGGGGCATATAAAAATGGGAAAAAAATATAATACTGATGATGGTGAAATCCTAATTAAAAAAAAAACCAGTTGTTACAACACCAGTTACCAAGTGTAACACACTTAGCAAGTGAATAATAATTAGTAAATTAACATAACTACATTAATTACAATCATGATAAAAATTACTCAAAAATGCTTTACTAAATCTTTGCTGAACTTGGGACCTGTACCACCGACCTCCAGGTTACAATCAATCCTTATCGATCAAGCAGCTGAGGACGATATTCTTTTACTTTCTATTCTCCTAAAAGCTAAAGGTATAGAAGTAATAATTGTGTAATTGGTAACTTTTTCAAATTTGACTAAAATTAAAAAAAAAAAAAAAAAAAAAAATACTCACTCTTCTATCATGTGCAGTCTCGTGTTGGGTTTTGTATTTCTGATTTCCTGAATCCGAGGTTTGGACTCTGCCCGAATCATGTTGTTGTGTTTCCGGGAATCGAACGGTTCAAGCCAGGCAGCTTTGTAGGCGACTATGTTCGGGTGATTCAACTTGGCCAATGTTTGAACCTCCCTTAGGCTTTGCACGAACGAGTCGATTTTATGGTACCTAGAGAAGAAAATATTAAAAGATAAAATGGAAATATAGAAGCTCAGTCGTTAAGCGCTCGCTTGCCATGCGGAAGATCCCGGGTTCGAATCCCCGCGCCGACATAAATTTGTATTCTAAATTTGGTTACAGTTGTTTGTAAGGGATACCTTCCGGTGCGCTCGTGTTGACCCAGCACCTAAATGGGAAGTATTGTGTCACTTCTCGCCCATCAGAGGGGAGGTATACTACGGGACGGGCAGGCTACAACACTGAGCACAAGCGTCTACAGTAGCTCCTGTTTCATGGCTACGAAATAAAAACGGCTGTGAAACACTGATCTTTATTTTTTTAAGAATATAACTTACAATCTTATTCTTCTTTTACTTTGCCTTTTCCCAACCCTACTTGGGGTGGGCATTTGTTCCATGAATCCTTTCCTTCCATATCTTTCAATTTAGGAGAAACATCCTCTTTTCACCAGTTTTTCTCTCTTAGGTCTTCTTCAACTTTGTCTCTCCATCTCATTTTTAGTCTCCCCATATTATTGCCATAGGTAATAACGATGAGATTGCCATAGGCAATAACCCCGCCCTTTAGTTAGGACTTATGTTTTTATATATTTTCTATTCTTTTTCATTTTTATTGTATATATTGTTTCCATTTTTTTCGTTGTTAAAATAATTATTTGTATGTACATAATGTCCATTTATACCTAATAAAGTGTTGTATAATAATAATAATACTTATGTTTGATCTCCCTCTCTTGCTTTTGTATGTATAAATATTTTTTTTTAAATGTTAGTAAAAAAGGACTTACTTAAGGCATATTTTCTTGACCGCATAGTCACAGTCGTCCAGAATGTTGTGAGCTTTGTACACCTGCCCAAAGCCACCCCGGGCTATGAAGTCCAACTCTCTGAACTCATGGGCGTAGCGGGACCAGTCAAACAGTTTGCTCCGTAAACTTTGAATCCGGCTGCGGAGGGGAAATGAGAGAACTTGATATATTATTATTATTATTATTTATTTTTTAAAGATGAGTGTTTCACAGCCGTTTTTATTTCGTAGCCATGAAACAGGAGCTACTGTAGATGCTTTTGGTCTGTGTTGTAGCCTACCCATCCCGTAGTATGCCTCCCCTCTGATGGCCGAGAAGTGACACAATACTTCCCTTTTAGGTGCTGGCTCAACACGAGCGCACCGGAAGGTACCCCTTACAAACAATTGTTACCAAATTAAGAATACAATTTTTTGTCGGCACGGGGAATCGAACCCGGGACCTTCCGCATGGCAAGCGAGTGCTTAACCACTAAGCTAATCGCGCGCTAATTATTATTGTTATTATTATTTAGCACTTAATTAATTGGACATAATTATATACAAAACAGCTAATTACAAAATAATATACAATATAAGAAAATAAAAAGTGAAAAAAATAAATAAATATACTGTGGGGAACCAATGTTTTGGATCAACAATTGCAATAAATTATCTTCATTGACTGAATTTTGTGGTTCTGTTTTAACTAATGTACTGAACGATTTGTTTTTTGTTTTCTTGTTCGTGTATGTTGTAATTTTTCCAATAGGTAAACGCTAAATTTTAGTGTTATGTATTTAATAATCATCATCATCATAGTGTGGCGTCATCGTGAACGTTCGTTGGTAGCCAGACAGTGGAGGAACGACTCAACACTTCTACCACTATCTTTAAAAGGAGGCTAATAATTCACAAGGGCCCCGGAACCAAGCCAATGCTGGTCTACTGCCTGGTTGAGGTTCATCAACCATGAGGAAGAGGTCGACCAATATCGACCCCCAAGTAGTTTTCGAAAAGGCAAAGTAGAAGAAAAAGAAGGGGGAAGGAGAAGAATGATGTTTATTATTTACACAGATGATCATGATCTTGAGAACTGATTAATATAGAGAGGTTAGTTGATGGCATGGATATTCAGAACTATTACCTGCTGATGAGAGCCAATAAGCTCGAAACAGCTGTCCAGGTATGTTCTGATATTCAAGTACATCTAGTACAACTTCTCAGTTTTCTGTTTATACTGATTATACTGATACTGATTTTAGAATTAAGGACGTTTGAAAGAACTCACGTATCTAATGGAACTGTGTTGTCCTCTCTTCTGCTGTTGGGAATGTCAATGTCCACCAGACACTTGGCCGCCAGAATCAGCTTCTGCAGGATGGTCATGTACCTCTCCCGCAGATACTGCAGCTCCTCTAGCTTGTAGGATTTGCCCAGGAGATGCAGCTCATGAAGTTTATCACAGATAACTGAAAGGAGATGAGATTTTTTCTTTTAATTTGTTTCATCTAGGTAACCAGCTGCCCGTTCAGAGGCAATGTGAAATCTCAAAACTCTCTGACTTTTTCAATACCAAATTTTAAGTAATATTTTTCACTCTAGAAAGTTTTAAAGTCATGATACCAACACAAACTTACACTAGACTTGGGACACGGAGGGAGGGCATGTGGGCATCCCAGGGTCATTGACATTCATATCAATCCTTCTACTACGATGAAGCAACACCCATGGACACAGAAACTAAAATTATGTATCAAGTGGACAACTTTTATTATATCAAAATTTTAGTAGGTAGTGCAAAATCAAAGGACTTTTTCTTTTCTTTTAAATTTGTGTGTATCATTCCCACCACTGGTTGCTTCTCACATCAAAGCAGCTACTCATTTTTCCTCATGAGGTATGAGTGGAAACCCAACATCTAAAGTGCAGAGCCAAAAAAAATTGAGATTAGTACCCACTCGTCCATGGTGACTACTCTTACTTGATACTGCGGAGACACACATGAGTGAGAAAGAAGACCAAGAGGAAGAACGAGAAGAGAGAATGGTCGGGAGTCAAAAGAAATAGTCAAAAGAGACCAATTAATTATACTAGCCTCCGTGGCGTAACGGTTGTGACTACTGCCCGTAGTCCAGAGATCCTGAGTTCGATTCCCGGTTGGAGCAAACTTTTCGCACAAAAAAATTCTGTTCCCTCCGAACAAGTGAGGCTGGCAATTCCGGCCCTACCCAAGCTGGATGAGGTTGATGTGGGTAGCTGGTACGATTCCCAGCGAATGGAGGGTAAAACCCCCCTTGTCTACCTCAAGTCAGGATGATAAAAACAAATAGAATCAATGGACATGAAAGGAGCCTAGACGTTGGATCTGGGCGTCCATATAATCCTCTCACCACCGTGATTTTGGTATCAATACCTATCTCACGGACACAGAATTATTATTTATTTACTTACCAATAAATAAGCGCTTTTGCTTGGCAGGATCACTTTCTACATATCTACAGAGCTGATTGATGAGAGCCTCTAACAGAATATCAGCTGAGGCATACTGAACATTGTTCACTTTTAAATTTGGCAGTAGATTCATTAGCCTCATTTCACATAGTTCATCTAAAATAATAAGTTTAAAATGTTATGTTAATTGTTTTAATCACTTCCATGATGTCAAAATTACTGTCATGATGTAAATGAAAAAAGTAAAGTATGATTTATCTGTGGTGAAGCAAAAGAAATTGTGAGTAGCACAGTATTAATAAAAACATTTTATACTTCTTTATCACTTCTCTTAATAATTTACATTATTTTCTTTAAACTCTAGTGAACAATAGTTAATAATTTTAATAATGCTTATTATTGATTGACTAAAAACAGTCTAGCGGGGGGTCTATCAACAGGGAATAGACCAGCCTGCAGTCTGGCTGGGGGTCTATAAACAGGGAGTAAACCAGCATTGGCTTGGTTCTGGGGGCCCTTGTCAATTATTAGCCTCCTTGTAAAGACAGTGGTAGAAGTGCTGAGTCATTCCTCCACTGTGCACTGTCTGGCTACCATTATTCACAATGACACCACCCTATGATGATTATTGATTCCCAGGAACCACATGAGTTTACAAGTATCTTTGTCAAAAAATAATACCTACCTCCTTCACTTGAGTCCTCATCAAACTGCACTGTATCCAACTCATTCATGATGAATCATGCCTCTTGACAGACATTTGACTGTCTTACAACATGCTGAAAATGGGTCAAATATTACATTATATTATTGTTAATTTGGTAATCAAATTTACTGTAAAGGCTATGTCATTCCAGATGACAAAAGTGAAAGAGACAACAAATCAGTTGCAGCCAGTGAGAAAGAGAACAAGGAGATTTTTAAATGTTAGATTATATAAAAAAATTCCTGCCCCGCTGGGAATCGAACCCAGGTCACCATGCGTACAATGCCTAGCGCGCTAACTCACTCTGCCACGGTGACTACTGATATGACCATGCAGTTGAAAGCAATGTTAAATTTTTGTTTAAAAAAAACGCTTGCATACGAGTCTGCAACCATTGGGACATTTTCATCTTTACTATTCAAGGTCCAAAACCCAACTGACCAAATTTCGTATTGTGCGCATGACACATACCTTCTCTCTTCTCTCCCTCTACAATTCAATACTTCGCCATTGTGCGCATGACACACACTTTCCCTCTTCTCTCCCTTTACAATTCAATATTTCGTTACATAATATTGTTACATAATATCGTTACATAATTTCGTTACATAATTTTGTCACATAATTTTGGTTATGTGCCAGAGCAAAGACATGAAAATGTCAATAGTAAAACACATTTGAAGACACTTTTTGACAAAAATCATTAATAGAACCAAGACCTCTAACCCAGTTTGGCCACACAAGTAATCAAACCCAGTTTCTAGACATAAATAATAAATTAATAATGCAACAAAATAACTGCTCAAGGCAAGGGACATGGGACAGTGTAAATACTTCACAGGACGTAAGTCTATGCTAATATTCCAGTGGCCAAGGCATCTGTATGGTAATCCAGTGGTTGGGGGTTTGAAACCCATCTGGGACATGACAGGTAATACTCACATTTAGGATTTTGACCACATAATAATACATCAGTCCTGGTAGCTCAGTGGTCAAGGCATCTGACTGGTAATCAAAAGGTTGTGGGTTCAAAACATAACCAGAACATGAGAAGTTATCCTCCCATATAGGATTTTGACCACATAATAATACATCTTGGTCTAACTGATGGAATAACCAACCTCAGTAGCTTGATCGATAAGGCAGCGGACTTGTAACCTGGAGGTCGGTGGTTCAAGTCCCAGTTTCAGCGTAGATTTAGTAAACCGAGTTTGAGTAGTTGTGATATCATGAAAGTGATTAACACAAATATAATAACTAACTAATTAACTAACTGCTAAAATAATGGGACTCATTAGTTCTCATCAGGCAGTATAAGTAAGGTGGTATTATTATTTATATTTTGATGTTTTTTAATTCAAATAGAATCAGACCATTCAAATAAATCTACCATATAAGGCTAAGGAATATTCAGCAAAACTCCTCTGCATCTAGGAAAGGTTATCTGTGAAAGCCAAATTGTTATTTTATTCATATTATAATAATAGGGTAATTCAGGTACCTACCTTATCAATGATTTATCACTGATTAGGAGTAAAATATGTTAATAAGAAAATGAGATCTTGGTGTTACGTTATGATTTATTGTATGTAACCGTATTCAAACAGGATAGGAGTTTTAGCCCAACTTATTAGGACAATCAGTAGTTAGAGAAAAGAAAAGACAACTGATACGTTTAAATTGAGATTTTCCAACAACCTTTCATTTCAATAAAAAAATTGATAAAAATAATGTTAAGAATTGTTTGAATGTTCGCGCTTATAACGAAAAGTGAAACTTCAGCAGTTGCATTTATATGCCGCTAGAGAACGCTATACACAGCAACAAGGCCTTTTCTAGCCACTGGTAACAAAAAAGTGGTAGAGCTGAAGTGAACCTTCAACTCTGAGAACTTTTTTGCTTTCTATTTCAGTTTACAATATAACTAATTGACACTGAAGATAATGAGAAAACAAGAAAATGTTGTGTATACAGGGTGTCCCACCAAACTTGGACACCTCAAATTACTCGGTCCCTGAAAGAGTTTTTGAAAAATAAAAAATCCTAGGGTACATGGTCTAATTATGCGGTTTCAGTCATGAAATTTTTTTTATATAGGGTGGTTCAGAAGTCAGAAATTGAGGTGTCAACTTTCGATTTTTAAATGGATCGACCTGAATTTTATTTGATAATTTTACTTCTAAATGGTTCCTGAGTACTTTTTTAAACAAAAATTTTACATACAGGGTGGTTTTTTTTCGACCAATTTTTTTTCTAAATCTCGAATAACTCAAGTTTGTTTAATTTTTTCGATAACAAGAATAGAAAGTGTTTGTGTAATGAAAACACGCACTTTCAATTGGCATCAAAAATTTTTATACAGGGTGGTTCACAAGTGAAATAATGACTTGATTTTTTTTAAAACTGAGTTTTTTTAATTTTTTATTTGGGATTAATAATTCTTACTTAATTTTACACATTTTTTGTTTGTCATATCGAAAAACAAAACTAAAGTGTTGTACAGGGTGAGACATATTTTTTTTGTGACACCCTGTATATGGGCAGTCAAAGAGACGTAAAATCAAATATAAAAACTAAATGTGCAAGAAAAACTTTGATTTTTAATGATATCAAAAAGTTATGCTGTTTTAACTAATATTGTCGCATGGACCACCCTGTAGATATTCTCTTAAACTATCATGTGGGTACTCGAGGTTGTATAAAATTCAACGAAAACTTCGAATCGTGGGGAAAAACAAGTAAAAAACACGAATTTTGAAGCCATTTTCAATTTGGTGTACACACTGAATGATTTTAAAACTAGAAATAAAAAGTAGGTAGGTGTAGACACAAAATTGAAAATGGCTTTTTGAATTCATTTTTTTCTTTCAGATTTGGACTCCTCGTTGAATTTTAGACAGTTTCGACTACCCATATGATGTTTTAAGAAAATATCTACAGGGTGGTCCATGTGACAATATTAGTTAAAACACCATAACTTTTTTATACAATTAAAAATCGAAGTTTTTCTTGCACATTTAGTTTTTATATTTAATTTTACGTCTCTTTGACTGCCCATATACAGGGTGTCACAAAAAAATTATGTCTCACCCTGTACAACACTTTAGTTTTGTTTTTCGATATGACTAACAAAAAATGTGTAAAATTAAGTTAGAATTATTAATCCCAAATAAAAAATTAAAAAAACTCAGTTTTAAAAAAAATCAAGTCATTATTTCACTTCTGAACCACCCTGTATAAAAAAATTTGATGCCAATTGAAAGTGCGTGTTTTCACTACACAAACACTCGTTATTCTTGTTATCGAAAAAATTAAACAAACTTGAGTTATTCGAGATTTAGAAAAAAAATTGGTCGAAAAAAAACCACCCTGTATGTAAAATTTTTGTTTAAAAAAGTACTCAGGAACTATTTAGAAGTAAAATTATCAAATAAAATTCAGGTCGATCCATTTAAAAATCGAAAGTTGACACCTCAATTTCTGACTTTTGAACCACACTGTATAAAAAAAATTTCATGACTGAAACCGCATAATTAGACCATGTACCCTAGGATTTTTCATTTTTCAAAAACTCTTTCAGGGGCCGAGTAATTTGAGGTGTCCAAGTTTGGTGGGACACCCTGTATATATTTTTACATATTGGGTTGCCGACTAGTCTCCTGAACACATGTCATGAGAAAGTGAAATATACCTCTCATCTTGACCAAAAATTGCAGTTCGAGGCAAGCCATCTAAACTCTTAGCATTTACCACTTAAATGTGAACAGGTGCCTTGCTCATTTCAGTCTAAAAAAATAGAAACACAGGTTCAATTATTATTATTTATGCATTAAGCAACAAATGCTTCAAATTTCAAGTAAAAGGTACTATTTTAAAAAATCTAGCAGAAATCAACAAAATTAAAAACATGCAACACTGTAATCAATTTTTGGAAGGGTGACGAATTTTGTTTGTGTTTTTTGATCAAGTCCATCAACCCCAGTTGAGGAATTTTTTGTGTATATCTGAGACAAGAGTTTCGTTTTTCCGGATGTATAATTGATCAAATGATTAAAAGGAGCCGGTTAATTTGAAATTTTATCACATAGGATCTCAACGCTTGTTCAACAATGACGAAATTTCATTTCGGTCTTTTGGGCCTCCTAGTTGTGTGTATTTGCAGGACAGGTCCTGTAGAGTGCAAGAAAGCTGCGATCATTCAGTTGGGAGAAGACAACTGGCAGGATATGCTGCAAGGAGAGTGGATGGTTGAGTTGTAAGTATAACATCACTGCCACTGCTAGTCCAGTTGAATGATTATATGAATTTTGTCTGGCTCCTGTGGACTCTACTTTAATTTCTAGTAACAATGATCGTGAACTTGAATTTTTGGTTTAGCCAGTGTCAATGGCCCATTAAAACACACCTACATCAATTTGATATGCTTACAAATACTTTTCTGAAAACTCACAAACCATGTAAAAGCCATCATAGGCTTCAAATCCTGGTGGGAGGGTGAACAAGACCTAATCTTGTTGCTTAACTTCTGACATCTTAGATCTATTTTATTTGATGTGCCAAATTGACCATGTCAGATGAGAGTTTCACATCTTTTTTTATTTTGTACTAATTTTAAAGATAAGTGTTTCTCTGGGTGTCCAAAAGGTTCACCAATATCAATCCTTTCAACACCATGACATCACATGGACACAGAAAGTAAGTACCAAGTTTTGAAGAGAAAAAATTGGCTATGAGTATCAAACCCGAGACCTTCAGCATGGCAAGTGAGTATCTTACCACTGAGCTAATCATGTACTCTTATTAATTTTTTTTTTTTTACAAAAATTCCAGCTTTGCACCCTGGTGTCCAGCATGCAAACAGTTGGAAAAAGTATGGCAAGAATACTCAGGATGGGCACAGGACCTGGACATCAATGTTGCTCAAGTGGACGTCACTACATCTCCTGGACTTAGTGGACGCTTCATGGTTACTGCCTTACCAACAATATTTCAGTAAGTTTTCAGAAAACAATCTTAGTCTCTCACGTATTGTTGATCAACTTGGTTGGTTAATGATATTGTTATTTTATCCATTTAGAAACTTTGAAATAACTCTAGAGAAAAAGGAGGGGGGGGGGGGATATGTGTCTGATGAAAAATTGGATTATTTACAATTTTATTGTACATAAACATATATCTATAATATCCCATATCTCATTTGCCACTGGTTACTGCTCACATCAAAGCTGCTACTCGTATGTCCTCATGAGGTATAAGAGGACAATTGACCATGGTGACAAAGAGAAAAGGATTTTTATAAGTTTTAAGCATGGTTGTAAAGCTAACTACAGTATATAATTTCTCAGTATTTTTATTTTCTATTACCTGTGAAGCATTTTGTTTTTAGCTTATATTTTTTATAAAATATTATTAATGTATTGTACCTAAATAACAATTTCTTGAATATCTATTTTTATACTAAATTTGTCTCATTCCCCAACAGTGTTATCAATGGAGAATTTAGACAGTACAGGGGATCCCGAGAGAAGGAATCATTCATATCATTCATAGATGACAAACAGTGGGAGAAAGTCGAAGCAATTCCATCATGGAAATCTCCCTCTTCAACCTTCATGTCAATCATATCTTTCTTTTTCAAGCTGTCTCAAGTATTGAGAGTAAGAGACTTTTATTAATATTTTTTTTAATACTTTCTTAACTCCCCTTAAAAGTACAAAAAATATTATAATTCAAAGGCATTTATCATGAAGAAATGTAAAAGAAGAAAAAAATAAATGAGGTTCATGCTGGTAACATTTGCAACCATCTGACCCTTATAGTACCTTAAATAATCATAGTACACCCTTTAGTTATAGGTAACCACTAGACAAGGACCAATCCTTTTTTCTTCAATGATTGTTTCACTGACTTTTTTCCATAGCCATGCAACAACAGCTACTTTAAGAACTTGTGTTATATGTTGCAGCTTGCCCATACTATATTATTCCTCCATCTTGATGAATGAGAAGTAATAATTACCCTTTACCTGCTGGGTCAACATGACTGCATGTGATAATGTCTCTTTAAAATATCTTTAGTCTCATTATGACTACATTTTTTTTTTTTTTTTCTTCACTTGGGTTTAAACATGAAATATTATGCTTGGTTAGTGAATTTTCCCTTTTCCCAAACCTACTTTGGGTCAGTATTGTTCAACCTCATGGTTGAGGTTGGTTGGTTGTGGCACATTTTTATGGCTCGATGCCCTCTTAACGCCAACAATTCTAACTGATTTAACATCCTGATTAAGACGGGGGTTTACCCTCCATTTGCTGGGAATTGTACCAAGTACCCACATTAACCTAACCCAGATTGGGTAGGGCTGAAAATTAGTGGATCTTACCACTAAGCTGATTGTGCACTCACAGACCATTTCAATTGATTCACAGAAGCTGCATAACAAAATGATGGAGGACTATGGTATTCCTGCCTGGGGCTCATACACAATATTTGCTATTGTTACCATCATGATTGGAGCTCTGTTAGGATTGGTAAGTGATCCCTTGGGATCCCTTGAACATGGTGGAGGATTCTTTATGTTGGATATAAAGGTGATGCATGGATGTTTGGTTAAACCTTGTTGATGTTTAGTATTGATTAATGTTGTTTTTATTGAGTACTATCTGTGCCCGTACTTTTCAGCGGGACTTGACCTAGAACTGAAGAGTCAGTAACAGAAATGTATTTTAAAGTTTAATGTAGTTATTCAACTGCATGGTTATACACGGCGGTGGTTTTAGCCTCCATTCGTAGGTAACTTAAAAACCTGCTGCTGCCCATATTAACCTCAACCAGCCTGGGTTGGGCCGTAATGCCAGCATCACAAAATCTTTACCTCACTGGACATTTTATAAGTTTGGTGATCCTATGATAACCAGTGCATTCAACACGCCATTGACCCTGGCACTTAAGAGACCAAAGCTATAGAATATGGTAATAGAGAGAAATATTTTTTTGTTTTCCTCTCTCATCATAAGAGTCAGTAGAAGAAATGAACTTATGATAGTTCTAAAATATGATTAAAAAGAGAGAAATATTTTACGTTGGGACACAGGCCTTTGTCTTAGGAATTTGAAGGTGTTTCTTTATTAAAGAAAATGCTGAGGCATGGCCTTAATGTGGAATGGCCCTGCCTTTTTCTACTTTTTTCAGGCTAAGAGATGGTGGTTTAATCGATTCTCATGAAATTTTTGATTGTTAAAGTTTGGGCTGTGAAATTGTGTACAGACAAACCCTAATGGTCAGACAGATGGATAATGAATAGGCACAGATTTGAATAGATCTGTGTGATGACCTCTATTTCCCTCTCCTTGCAGCTCCTAGTGTTCATCATTGACCAGATCTATCCCCCCAGTGGTGCGGTGAAGAAATCGCTTGACAGTAAAAAGAAGAAAGGCAAGTCAGCAAGCGGCAAAGATTCGGATGTGGACTCAGATGAAAGTGATCATCGGGATGATAACGGTAAGCGATGGGCTTAAGAATAATTTTGCCTTATTCGTACTGCCTGACAAGGACTAATAAGTCCCATTTTTTTTAGGTGAAAATCTCAAATGGGAGGATAAATTGTCATGTCATGGCTCGGTCTCGAACCCGCGACCTCTGGATTTCCAGACCGACGATTTGACCAATGAGCAACAAGATTTCTTTGTGGTGAAGCACGTTGGTAGTACAGCATTAGAAAGAAGCTCCTTAAATCTTCCTTATATTTTATATTGGTCTGATAATGCCACCAATGATTGTTACTCAAACAAGTAATTGCTTATTTTTCTTCACGAGGCAATCAATAGTGGACCTTGCACATCCAACTATAATCCCCTTCTGGGAATCGAACCCAGTTCACCGTGCAAGCAAAGTGACTTGCTATACTACTCGATCACGGTGACTACTATTTTGTACAATGCTAATTATTCTCAAGTAACTTGTACTATCTATACCAAATCTAATTCATAGCATTGTATAGAATTTGTTGTATAATTTGATTATTCAAAACTTGTAAAGATACTTACTACTCTGCTGATCGCGCTCTCAGGTTTGATTTTTTTTTAAATGTATTTTGAAGAATTTATTTGATGACGGACACAATTGTACATTTTTTTTACTGATAAATTTATTTATTGACATATTGTATAGTCTACTCCTGCACCATCTTCAATAATTGCTGATTTAAACCTCTGTCTAGTTCCTCGCAACCTTAGGGACACTGCTCTTACAATTGCCAGTTGGATCTTGGCTTTCAACCAACTAAAAATTTGAGAATAGCTTCTCTTCCATTTATCAGTCAGTGCTTGGGATAATCTCTTTATAAAATGCTCAAATTCTATATGTAGTGCTCCATCACACGAGCGGACCAATGGTGTAAAAGATGCTCTCACATCTTCAGCGGCCGCATTGTATTTCTCGTGCTTTTCTTTTGCATGTTTTTTTGATACTGATGACCAAGATTGTGAGGAGTAGGAGGATGCGTCTGCATTTACTATGCGGTTATCAAAAAACGCAGTCCTTCCTGACTCCCACACACCAGTTATCTTGAAATCAGCTATTAGAGCTGGACCATTTGGGCTTGAATCTTTCATAATTGGTTCTTTTACAATACCATTCCAATATCTCAGTTTTGATAGATTATATTTATTGCACTTTTGTTGGTATATGTTTAACAAACACTTCTCGTGTATTGTCTTTCAACTTCAGGCGATCTCATTGACGACCGGCCGCAGCCACGACAGACCCCCAAGCAGACAGCAGGGACCAAGAAGAAGACAAGGAAAGCGGACTGATGCCCAGTGGTGGCGAACCAGCTGTGCTCTAAACTTACTGCTACATGCTACCAACCTCTGTGGCAGTGTACGGAAGAGAAAAATATGAAGAAAGCAGTGTGATATTGTTTGTGTGTGTATGCATTTGTGCATGTGTGGTGACTGTGTGTGCAATGTATATGCACCAAAACCTTCGCCTAGTAGATCTTTTTCCATTTTAATAATATTAATTTCGATTTTATTTCTTTTTATATTCCTCTGAGATGACTCAAAACGATTCATTTAACAGCCTTATTTATCGGTGAAAGAAAAAATAAGTTTTTTTTCTTCTTTTTATATCTCTCTGAGATAAGAGACAAAATGATGCATTCCTTTTTTCTCAGTGAAATATTTTATTTTTTTAATTATTTGGCGGCACTAACAAAAGTAACCCATACAGCTATTTTATATATTTGGTTACCAAAAAAAGTACTCAAATTTTACCATCTTTATTTTTTTACTCTAAATTTCTTTAAAAATGCTTAGTCACACTCGGACGATCACCTATTACAATAAATACTAGCCATAATCAACATTGATTACCACCAGTCACTCAGGATTCAATGAATTTATAGTTCAGGTACTTAAAAAGAGGAACAATGAATTTGATAATGTTTTAATGATTTTCTTTTATAAAAATGTAGGGTTTAAAATATTATCTAATTATTATTTTTTAATTCCGTTTTTTCAAGTCTTTTGAGGTTGGTCCGTAAGTGATGTTTTTCGGAAAGAAATAATTATTATTTCTTTTTGTGATTTTTTTTGCTTACTAAAATTTAGTTTTTATAACAGAATAATAACACGCGTAATACATTATATTTATATACAAAAAATTAACTCCAGGTCATCTTTGGTATCAATAGCTTTG
This sequence comes from Bactericera cockerelli, assembly GCA_024516035.1. Taxonomy (NCBI): domain Eukaryota; kingdom Metazoa; phylum Arthropoda; class Insecta; order Hemiptera; family Triozidae; genus Bactericera; species Bactericera cockerelli. The sequence continues at coordinate 51,672,854 of CM044956.1, forward strand.
TCGAATCGTGTCTTAAAATGTCACTTGAGATCAAATATTTTGGAATTACTATTATTGGAATAATCTTGTTATTTAATCCAATAGTTGCGAAGAAAAATTGACATAACTTAAAACTTTGTTATTTGCCCTACCTATTTGTTTATTTGAAAATTATTGATTCATTTTGTTAGTCATTAAATTTTGACGTACTGTATTTTCTCCTAATATTTCGTGTTCATTAAAATAATATTTCAGTGCAAAACTAAAGGTATGGAATAGTCACTTGAATTGGTAGCCAAGTGGTCAAGGTTTGGTAGCCAAGTGGTCAAGGTTCTGATATGTTAAACAACCTAGTGAGTTAATATGATCCCAACCACAAATACATGCATGTTAATTATTAGTCATAGGTATGAAGATGTGAGCACAATAGCAATGTTAGAAAATATGAGACTTTGTTTAGACGTGAGAGTAAAGAGGCTCTTCATTCTTGCAGGATAAACAGAATATGCTCTCTTATTATGTCTGTCCCGGTGGCTCAGTGGTTAAGGCGGCACTGTGTGAATCCAGAGGTCGCGGGTTCAAAACCCAGTCGGGACAAGACAAGTTATATCCTCCTGCTTACTACTGGAATAATGGGACTTAATAGTCCTAATCGGGCAGTATAAATAAGGCAATATTATTATTATTAACGGCTTGAGAATTCTTTCGACTTCTACTTATCAGATACAACAGAGAAGGCAAAGTGTATTTTGGTAGAAAATACTTCAAATATTAAACTCGCCTAGTGGTGTTATCTTGGACTAAAGGGTTGTTTTTAAAATACATAACTATCAAGACTTACACCAAACCCAGACGTCGAGATTTTCAATATCAGGTATGTAAATAAATAGTTTTAGTGCACTTTGTGTAACCATTGCATTTAAGTTTAAAATTAAGCACCTAAGATGTATTTAGTGTTTAGCTTCAGACAGCCAAAATACAGCTTACCTCAGTTTCAAATTATTTTCATTTTGTTGCACCACAAAATTTGCAACATTTTCTACGCAAATATTTCCATCCAATTTGTATAATATGAGGAATAAATATATCTGCACCTTTTTTTTAACCATACAAATTAATTTTCTTGTGTCAAAGCAGTGAATACATTTCTAGTAAAACAACGGTATCTCGTGATTTTTTTTTTATCAATTTTTATTTATTTATCTTTGAATAAAAAATATTGATGTTTGTAACACTTGTATTGTACATTTATAAAAAATCTCTTATCATTTCAACAGATAGAATTTAATTAGGTAGGATTGGGTAATTCCATGAGTTTGTTTTTTTTTTCCCCCAGCAAATGGTACGTAAAACTTTCATTGTTATAACATGACCATTGACCATGTAGTTGAAAGTGACATTAAATCCAAATAAACAAAACACTCCTATGAATAAATGTTCTGTAAAAAAAGCTTAAATTTACGAACGTGGTTTGGTAGGATGGCTCCATTTGAAACAGTCCTTGTTTTGTCTGTATTTGTGTGCTCCCTCTATCTCTCTCTCTCTCTCTTTTGATTTCATTTGAATTATTTTTCTTCTTTCATTGCATCATTTTTAACCATCATTCACGATAAGTGGAGGTAATATTTCGACCTATTTGCTCTCTTTTTACCTTGGTTCTATCCTTTTCAATTTTATTATTTTGCGTCACCATCGCTTTTGGTTCCAATAGTTTTGTGAATTCCCTTCAATAGCTTGTTGAGAACTATTTTTATATTAATTTGAGTCACCATCACTTTTGGTTCCAATAGTTTTATGAATTCCCTTCAATAGCTTGTTGAGAACTATTTTTATATTAATTTGAGTCACCATCGCTTTTGGTACCAATAGTTTTGTGAATTTCGTTCAATAGCTTTTTGAGAACGGCTTTCGAGTGTTTCTGATTCTTCAAAAACAAAAATTTTCTCTTGATTTCAGGCGTCGTCCTACTTTCAAGCTTATCCAAAAGGTCTCCGTTCCAGTTATATTTGGTTAACTCTCGTTCACCAAAAAGCTGTCCCAAATTTTTGTGAATAGGCTTCTTAAGTATTTCTTTGTTTTGTACTCTTTTTCGTGAAATTTCATCTCTTTTATGAAAAGGATTTTTTTGGAGATGCTCTTTATTTGGAGTCACATCTTGCTTAGTTTTGCTGTTGTCAACATTATATTTGTAGAACTCATCTTTGATTTTGTCCAAAAGACGTTTGAGTCTTTCACTGTCCACTGGATGGGGTTCATCAGTTGTCAAGTTTGACTGAAATTGTTGTGGTTTGGAAATTGAAGTGGTGGTAGACTGATTGTAAAACTTCATGTTTAGTTGAGGTGATACTGTAGTTCTATGCTGACTCTCTTTGTTTGCTGTTTCGTTTTGAACTTTACTGTTTGTCTCTCTTGGAGAAATTTCGTTTGGTTGGTCTTGTGAGCTCCACCTTGTGTGATTCTCTAAACTTGGTGGTTCATTTGTCTTCACTCCAACTTGTTTTTCGTTTGTCTCTGCTTGGCTTGTATTTTTTATGCTACATTGCCTGTGTGTATCTAAGGAATTCTCATTTTTACATTTAGTTGCATGTAATCTTTTTTTATTGTGAGTTGCTGTGTTCCTTGTTTTCGTATAGAGTGAGTTCTTGTCTGTAAAGTTCACTGAGAATATCTTTTGGTCACTGTTGCAGACTAAAGTTGGTATCTTGTTTATTCTTTTCTTCTTGTGACCCAAACGTTTGTCCGTATATTTTTGGTTGAGAGAAATGAAGTTTTCGACATTTTTTGACTTGTCTTCTTGGGTTCGATTGGAATTTTTCAGGGTAGGCTTGAGATTTTGGTTTTTTCTGTTTAAATATGTAATATTGTAGATGTTTATTTTTAAATCGGATTTCTTTGTATGTTGAACTTGTTGGTGCTGTTCTATCTTACGTTCTATAAGGTGTGTAGTAGACTTGTGGGATTTACTTCCTTCTTTAGATGCTTCTGAAAGTTCTAGATGTTTCTTTCTTTCTTGTGCTAATTTTTTAGAAGTGTTTGAATTTATGATACCCAAAATTTGTTTGTTCTTTTCTTGGTGTAATCTGACAGCTTTTAATTTCTCAGTTAGAGCATTGTTTAACTCATTTGCAGCATAAATCATCTTGTTCACGCTGTCCAAGTGTTCCGTCAAGTCAATGTTTTCTTCTTTTATTGCAGCTTCTTCTGGCATGTCATCAGTTTGGTTCTCTGAAGAGCTCTCGTTATGTTTATTTTCCTGATCCATCCCACTATAATTGTTATCAGCATCACCTGTTTTTCCTATCATTTCCCGATATTTAGTCAGATATTGTTTTCTTGTGAAAGGTTTCTGAAGAAAACTGTCATCGGCGCGAAAGTCGGACATGTCATTGGAACTTCCACCGCTTTTCCGTAAGTCTACCGGAACGTTTGAACGAAAATCTAAATTCTGCCTTAACCAGTTTTGTTTTTTCCAGTCACCATCTGGCTTTTTGAGGAAATCGTCAACCACAAAGTCTGAGATGTCAGGAAAGTTAATTACATTTTGAAGCGATGTATATTTCGAAAATGGAGAACTTTTTATACTTTGTGCTGTTTTGTGATCATTTACCCTTTCATGTACACTCGATTGGGTTGTAATTATTTGATTAGACTTAGGGCTTCTAACGCGCGGTGTGTTTCCACTAGATGTTTTCGTTTTGCTCGAAAACATTGCTCTGTCATCAGCTGATTCCCTTTTAAGTGGATTTGATGAAGTTGTATATTTCTTAGACTTGGTGTTGTCGGGAAGTATGAATGGGGAATACTCTTTTTTGAATGACTCTTTCCCATTATCAACCAGTTGACTATCACCGCTCATTGTCTTTTCGTTCGTTTTGGCTGCCACTATTCTGTGAAGATCAGAATTCGTGAACTTATTTCGGCCTAATGCATTTTGTCTCGGATAGATATGCAGAATTTTTGTAAAATTAAGAAGAATTTTTTCACCATCTTCATTTTGGTTGTGGTTTGACCTCGGTTGTACTTTGTCCTTGTGTACTGAAAGTTCTTCAACTTCCTCTGCTTGTCTAGCAAGTGATTGATCTTCGCTATCATCAATGTACTCATACACATAATAGTCACTGGGATAATAATAAAGATCATTGTATTTCATCAGTTCTTGTCCATCATCAGAATTTATTCCTCCTGGCACTTTCGATATGTGCTGAAATGGTTTAGTCTTTCCCAAAGCCTTGTGATCTAAAGGGCCTATCTTACCGAGGAGTTGCTTTTGGCCTTTCATTGTTCTAAATCGAGTAATCGGTTGCTTGTTTTCGTTTATGTCTACGTTATTTGTTGAACTGAATCGTCTGGTTTGTACTAAATGTATTGGAATACTTTCCTTCCTCAGTGGCTTTATGGCTTGGTTTTGAGAATATTTTACTTGTTTACTTATAGACTTTCCTTCATTCTGTTCATATTGATTGATGCTGTTCTTCTGTGTTATCATTCCATTCAAGTGTTCATTGATATCATAGTCATCAAAATATTCCTCTAAACCACCAGAAAGAACACCCTTCTCTCGCAAAAGTCTCACTTTTCGATCTTTACTCCTGGGTTCTTTGGTCACCCTAACGTATCGTCCAATGTCACGATTTTCTCTTTCTACCTTAGGTCGTTCAGTTTCTTGAAAAAGTTTCCGACTGATTTTTTCAACATAATGGTCAATATCCGCTAGCTTCTTCATCGTTTTCAAATGTGTGTTGTGTTTTGAATTCTCACTATTATTACTTGTGTCTGAACTGATCGGGTATATTTTATTTTCGATTTTGAATCGTTCCGTGGGCTCTGCAATGACTAATGTCTTTTTCTTTGGTTTGATATGTTCATCAATGTTGGGTCTCTGGAGTGTATCAATTTCATATCTGTTTCTCAAGTCTGTACTACCTTTTGCGAGGTTTCCCGGACTGAGTTCACTGGTTAAGTAATTTCTTCCCAACATCACAGTTTGTTTTATTGTATTTATTTTTCTAGTTGCTGATGGAAGTTGGAAACAATTCCTATTAATTTTCTCCCGGAAAACTTTGACAGTGCTCATTTTGGTATTTTGTCCGGAGAGTGCATTTCTACCTTCTACTTTGAACGCATCGGCGTTCGAACGAAGAATGACGCGTTCCAGAAACCCCGCACCCGGCAGTAACTGTTTTTTCATCATATTGTTTAAATATTGGGTTCTGTCTTTCCGCAGTTCTTTCTTCACTCTGGGAAAACTTCTTATTGTTGTTTTAAATGAATCCTTTCTTTTCCGGGTTTTCAATTGACTAATTGCTTTCTTTCTTGTTTTCTTTCGATCTTTTTTTTTAATCCCATCTCTAGCAGGCTGTTTGGACTCTTTCTGTTTCTTTACAATGCGTCGTTCAATTTTCATTTTAGATCTTCTTCTTTGCTCTACTCTGCGAGCGTTCAGATAGCTTTCCAATAAAACCAGCGCATCGTAACAATCATCATAGAACTGTTCATCTTTCTCTACAAGTTTTTCGTTCAAGTATTTTTCAACTTTGTCTGCTTTGGAACTTTTCCCGTGGTTTTTCTTTTCTTGTTTATCGTTTTGTAATACTTTCTCTAGTAGCCTCATTACCTCTGCACATTCTCCTGTTATTTCTTCGTCATCTTTTAATTTTTTGTTATGTTTTGTGTTATCATTTGAATCGTTGTGCCTCCTGAGTTCATGATTTAAACTGTGGTTTCTGCTTTCATTTATTAATCGGCTGTTCTGGTTTGTTTCCTTTTTTAATTGGTTGTTGTATTTCGTTTTTTCTTCATTGACTTTGTTTTTGTGTTTCGATTTTTTATCATTTAACATGTTTTGTTCTGTGAAGAAGTCATTTAACGTGTTTGTTTCTATTTCTTCATCATTTAACATGTGGTTTGTGTAATTTAATCGATGGTTTGTACTTTCATTAGCTAATCGACCGTTATTCTTATTTTCTTCATCATTGAATCTGATAATTAGTTTTGTCACTTTATCAGAGAACCTGTTTTGTTTGTGGTCATTAAATAGGCTGTTGTGCTTTGTGTCTTCATCATTTAACCTGAGGTTGTATTTGGTGTCTTTTTCATTGAACCTGTGGTTCGTGTTTTCATCTCTCGATCGGATATTATTTTTCGTTTCTTCATCATTTAACCAACTGCTATGTTTTGTGTCGTGATTTAATCGGCTATTTTGTTCGGTGTTTTCAACTTTTAGTGGGTGTTTCTTTTTATCTTGGTATATACTGTTGTCTTTTGAGTCGTCGTTATCATGTAATGTGCTATTGTGTTTTGTACATTCTAGGACACTGTTTGAGTCTGCATCTTTTTGTCTATTGTTAACTTTTGTTTCAGTATATTTTAATCTGCTGTTATGTTTAATGTCTTTCAAAAGTGAATCTTTTGAGAGCTCTATCGTTTTATCATTCGTTTTTACACGAATATTTGGCAGTAATATTTCAATACTTTTGGTTGCCCTATCATTTTCTTCTTTACACTCACGACATTGATTATTTTCATCATAAGAATTATCATTTTGGTACTTGTAATCCTGAGAATCTATATGCTCATGATCAACATATTCATTTCGAGTAGATGATTCAAGTTCAACAACATGATTTTCATTTGATTTTGCTTTCTCAATTTCACAATACTTGCATCTTGCTATTGAAAGATTTGGATTCCGAGTTATCGTGTTGAATTCTTTGAGTGTGTTTCGTTGTTCATCTTGAATGCATTTGGAATGTTTTTCAGTTCTCTTTGTTCCTTTCTCTAGTTCACAATACTTGCATCTTGTTTTAGCCTTCTGTTTCTGAGTGTCTATTTTTGTCTTTTTTTGTTCGTGTTCGTTACGTTGCTTATTTCCAGCAAGTGATTCAAATCTAACGCAAGGATTCTCGTTTCTTTTCATGTTTTTCTCAAGTTCACAATACTTACATTCGGCGATTGAAACTGGTGTCGAATGTATTATTTTCATATTTTTTGCATCTCTTGTCTTCGTTAATGAATCTAGTTTGTTCACCACTTGGGATAGTTGTTTTAAAATATCCGTCATCAATTGGTATTCTATTACCTTGGATGGCTTTTCTTCCATAAAAGGAGATGTGTTGTGATCAGTCATTGGAATCCAGGAAATTTTCGTGTGTTTGTCGTGGACTTGCATGCCTTCGGACAGGTGCTGCAGCAGTTCACTCAACAACAAATTATTTTTAATCTGGTTCGTCGTGGTTTTATCAGGCATCAACCTATTGCTTGTTTGATCGAAACTGTCAGGTTCATTGTCCATTGGAACTATTGAAAGAACTGCATGATTATCGTCTTCAAGTCTTATCGGTTGAATATTTTCATCTGGTAAAGGAATTTTGTACATTTGGAAATCCCGCTTGAGTTGTTTGTCGTAAGGAAGAATGATGTAAAAACGTCCAGCGTTTTCCATTATTTCGAATGGGGACTCGTCATCACAAGACTTTTCACTCTTGTGTCTTTGACGAAAAACCAAGAGTCTTGGTGAATTATTTTTAAGTTTATTATTAATTATCTTATTTAAATTCCTCTTTATTTCTATGCAACTAGTGTCTGTCGAGTGATATTCTTTTGGTTTTTTACCAGCGTACAGAGGTTTCCGTCTGAATGTAAAGCGCTCTATTTTTTTACTTCTATTTAATTTGTCGGGTAGTTCCTGCTGAAATTGCTGTTCTCCTAGTATTCTGCTTATCTTGGAGTTATTCTGTAGTAACTTATTTCCGATAATGTCATCTTTGGTTTGTGTATCTGAATAGAATAACTTGTCCTGTTCCCTGTATAGATTACATTGGTCACTTCCAGTTCTCAATTCATTCAATGGACGAAATCTGTATACAGTAGGTTTCTTTGTTCGGACATTATACGAATTTTTCATTTCTTCACGATCTTTTTTCGATATAATTAGGTGAGATATTTTTTTGTCAAATGACTTACTGTTATATTCTTCTTTCTCAAGGTCATTTTTGGCACGAGTTTTTGTACTGCTGTTATTTTCAGATCTTGAGATGTTAAAGTCATTTAGACCTTTGTCCCTTTCTTTTACATTTTCCTTCATGTGAGTGTTATTTTTTATTTCTAAATTGACTCCAACTTGGGCTGACGACAAATTATTAGGATTGCATGAATTGAATAATTGTACTTTTTCTTTTCGAATATTTTTATCTACCAGGGAATTAGTTTTAGAGAAATTTATTTGTTTTTTACTATCTTTTTCAGAAAAATTCATAGCAATGGAGTTTGTGGAACCACTTCTCCTAGTCCAAGAATCTGGTTGTTTTTCAGGATGTACTTGATCTATTTTTGTATTCACATTGTCAAACAGATCGGTCAAGTGTTTTGTCAGATCGTTATTCTTATCCAAGATACTTGTGGACTTGGGAGTTCCGAATTTCTGCTTGAGTTTGAAAATGTTCAGAATATTGTTGATACTTTTGTGTGCTTTGCCACGAGTGAGCGGTGGTTCAGTGTTGGAGAACATCAAGTCAAAACCTGGAGAGTAAAAAATTCATGGATTTCGTGATTTTGATAGAAAAAAAATTAAATTGGTTAATTTATTACAACAAAATAAATTATCCATCAAAAAGAAGACCTAGGGCGATGCATTGTTCTTCAAATGTTTAAGACGCTAGTATGGTAATCTAGGGATCCGTTGGATCGAGTCCCGTAGAGTATGTATTTATCCTCATTTATTTTGAGAGGTTGACCACAAAATAATGTCTCCATAACATCTGCTGGAATAAAAGGACTATTTAGTTCCAATCAGATAGTATAAATAAGTGTATATTATCAGTAGTCACCGTGGCCGGGTAGTGTAGCGCACTCGATTGCACACACGTTGGTCTGGGTTCGATTCCCAGCAGCGCAGAAATACTTGAATGTCCAGGGTCCACTCATACCTCGCGAGGAAAAATGAGTAGCCACTTCTATGAATAGCGACCTCTATGAATGGCATTACGTAGCGACTTCTATGAATGGCATTACGTAAAGGAATGTACATACTTGGATGTTAAAAAATAATGAAATTAGGAGATACCTAATGCTACTCACTTCAGTTGTGACATTATAACAAAAAGGAAACCACTTGCATACAAGTGTATTATTATTATTACCTATTATCAAGAAAGAGAGTCTCATCAATTTGCACCTTATTCAAATTATTTTTGTGTCATCCTTCAGTGTTCCACTTCAGGAATGTTAATTAATGCTGAAGTTGAATGTTTCTTCACTCATAAAAAAATTGACCACATAATTTTAGGGATCTAAGAGTAAATGCTACCACCTAAAATGCTTGAAGCCCAGATGTTGCCGTGGTGACAACCCTGGCGGTAAGATTGTTACCCTGAGTCATGATTTTTCCTTGAATTGTTGGCGTTAAACATATCCCGGGTTCTCAGTGGTCTAGGTGTCGCGCGTAAACCAGAGGTCGCGGGTTCAAAACCCAGCCGGGTCATGACAAGATATCCCTCCCAAATAATATTACTTTTTGGGCTTACTGCTGGAATCAATGTCGTGAGTGTAAAGAAGAAAATGATAGGTCAACCAAAAGTATTGAAATATTACTGCCAAATATTCGTGTAAAAAAATAAGATGTTTCTATTTTAATTTGTCAAGAAAAAATAGAAATGGATTTTCAATAATTAGGAGAAAAAATTATTGATTAGATGCCAAAATCGTCTGGTTAATTTTGGAACAGAGATTACATACATAGGTATGCACATGGACATGTGGGGATACTGGGGATGTGTTATGCCCTTTGGTATTTAAAGTACCTTTTTGATGGTTTATCTTGTGATTATAAGCATCGCCATTTGCAGCCCAGGAGATATCTCGGTTACTGTCAGATAAATTTTCGAGTCCCACAAACTCCTTATGCTCATTGGTCCCAAGGATCTTCTTGAATTCTTCATATTGCTTGAACTTGTCGTGATTTTTATTCAACAAAATGTCTTCGTCGCTTGATCTTTTCGGATTGGTCGCATCTAGGTCAAAATTTTAAAGTAAATTGGTGACTTGGTTTTTTAAACGCTGATCATCTCGAAACGTTAAGGGCCAACGTTTAACAGGATTAGATTTAATCTAAGTGGACATTATTCCTTAACTAGGGCTGTAGTGCTCTATGATATGCCACATTATGAAAATCCTGTTTCATAATGTGGCCCAATTGATAGGAACAAATGGTTTTTCATAAATTCTACCCCCCGCGAGAATCAAACCCAGTATAGGTATAGATTTTCAGAGACAAGGTTGTTTAAATGGGGTTGGTGATTTATAGATCTTATTCATATGAAGATTGGTAGAGTAAAGTAACTGTTTAGGGCCTAATTATAAAACAGAGGATTACAACAAAGATTAGTCTGACTGTTAGTCATGTTGGAGTTTCAAAGCGCACTAATGTCCGACTCGAGGATCTTTGATTTAATGGTTTTATTTGATGAGTGTTTAAACAGTCTTTTTTCATTTCGTAGCTATGAACTGGTAGACGCTTGTGGTCTGTGTTGTAGCTTACAATCCCGTAGTATCCCTCAAAAAACCGCACCGGGAGGTGTTTCTTTCAAACAACTGTTAGCAAATTTCGAATACAATTTTTTTTTATAGGCTCAGGGATTTGAATCATGGCAAGCGAGTGCCTTACCACTAAGCTAATCGCGCGCTCCTTACGACATTCCCCTACTTATCAAAACTAATAAACTTACCAACTTTCTGATTTCTCAGATCCACCTTGCTCATCATTCCATTACATCCTCGCCAGCTAAGAAACGTTAAAAAACAAACTAAAAATAAAACACCAGTAAAAATTAACATAATATAAAACTGTTTTCATTGTAATTGCTTCAAGTTGTCAAATTTCGGGACGCACAATATACCAAACTGATTTGGCTAGCAATGATAGGCAAATCTGTAATCGTTGCTTTCGGTCGAAAATCCCGCCTTAATCAAAAGAACAACTTTACTTGTAAGAGCCAGCTAGTCTAAGTAGGTATATTTTGTAAGAAAAAAAGTTGTGAAAGTTATGTTATAATTTGGGATTTAACGTCTTTTTCAAATGTTACCATCAATCGAGACGCGAATTTTTAACTCCTTTCGCTAGAAACTTACTAATCACATTAACCTCACACAGGCTGGATAAGGCCGGGAAAAACCAGCATCACGAGAGTTCAAATTTTAATGGTCATCTATTAAGGCCCGAACCACGCTGTTCGTTGCTTATCTTAAACTAGCGGGCTGTTGCCCGCTTTGCGGCCCGAGGCATGGCCGTGAAAGCAAAAAGTTCTTTTTCGCCAATGGCAGGTGTTGCAGTGGGAATTTCGAAAAATCCCGTCTTATTGCACATCTAGACTATAAGACAAAGCTACCTACCAAATTTCAGCTTCCTAGGACTTACGGTTTGGGCTGTAGAGCGATGATCAGTCAGTCAGTGGTCAGTCAGTGACTTTGACATTTATATATTAAGATTAGTGTATTCAACATGCCATAAATGCTGGCTAAGCAGTCTAAGCACAATGTTGGCAATAAACAGAAAAAGTAAAAATTGTAAATACATCAATTTTTTTTTGCAACATTGGAATTTTTACTACGAAATATTACAGGCGATAGATACAGATCTCAATATCACACTCTATTCTGAAGGAGAAAAAAAATGTGCTTAAGTGCATTACCTGCAGAGCCATATGCAGGTGCTGCTGTTCAATGCAGCCATGAACAAAAGACATAACTACGACAATTTGACAACATTTAGACTGGATCATCATGCTAAAAAGAAAATCAAAGCTACTCTCCATGTATAATGACTGATCAATAAAGGCTCACTTCAATAGTAGAATTTTTACTCTCCTTGAAGTTCAAGAATACCCTTGGCTGAAAATCTCCATGACATCAACTTTGATTTTCTTATTCATAGTCACTATTTTCCTACTTGAGAACAACTTTATAAATTATTTTCATGCAAGGGTTATAGAATTCGCCCATATTCTCAAAATTACAATTCAGTGATTCCAGAACTTCTTCAACAAATCCCTGCCGTAGAAATGTTTTGGTGGCTCCAGATGTACGCTACCCACAATTCCATCGTCAATTACTTTGGCTTTGGCTATTTGTGTCAGAGACTGAAACAAAAGATAGTGGACAATAATAATATTAGAAGAAATTTGAATGCTTTAAACATTTCCTTTTTAATGGTATGTTACTATTTTATTTTTTTTTAACAATGGTGCTAGGGGTAAAGCATGACATACCCATTGGCCACGATGTCAACAGCGGGTAAATTTCAAAAATATGGGCCATTGGAATTCTGCAGCGAAAGCCAGATTATGATTTTGTTAGTTTTAGTGATTTATTGTAGTACTATGTCAGCTCGAAAACGCCTAAGTACCCTAGGCACGAATGTGAACAATAAGAACTAGTGAAGGGAAATTGTTTCCTGACTTCATTGATTTCTTCTTTTATTTTTTTTATTTAACAATTTTAATATTTCTATGTAAGGCCATAATAATTATGTTCTTATAATAAAAAGTCACACTTTTGAGCAATTTTACATTCCTAAAAAAAAGCTCTTTAGGAGAAGAAAAAAAACCACTTTTTCAACTAAAAAAAAAAAAAAAATTGGAAAAAAGCAAAACTAAGTTACTCTTTTAATTATATTTTTGTTACTACCTTGAATGTTCTAGGCTCCCATGCTGCCAGATCTGACAGTGTCTTTCTGTCCAACATAATGTTGCTCCTGGTAAGTCCCTCTCTGAAGAGAGGATAAGGTACACCATGCTCCTCAGCACCTGCTGTTATTCTTGCCGTCCACAACTATGATAAATAAGAAAATTAAATTGATTGAACCAAATAATTATTTTATCATCATAAGAATCAAGTAGTCAAAATAAAAAGTTATTAAAGTAGATTTCATAATATTATTCATGCAACTGATGATATCTTCAAACAATTTAGAAGATTTTGTCAGAAAAATGTTAATGACCAAACTATGGTAAACAAGCTCTAGTTTGTGTGACAAAAACTGCCCCTTGTGCCAAATAAGGATACAGAATAAAGGGGATTTCCTAATTATGGTGGCCTGGGTTACAAAAAATCATCTGGCATAAAAGTCTAATGCACACTATTATTATCAAACAATTAATCTAAGTTTTATTACTCAAATCAACTAATCAAACTTAAAGAAACAGTTCAACTTATTAAAACTTATGGCGTATAACACGCATCTAATGCACATATTACATCCATCAAAAGTTTCACCTCTAGGCTTTTTAACTGTGCTGGAAATCAACTCAATCAAATAAAGAAACCACTTCACTTTACAGTACACTTAAACATTATAGAGGTTAAATGTTTTACTTACAAAAAATATGGTAACAATAATAACAGCTTCTTTGACAAATACACAGGTATGAAACTTTAATTGCAGTCAAAATAATAACCATATAAAGTACTTATTTTCTTGTAATTTATTTTCTCAAAAATTCAAAAATGTCCTCGAAAATTTATATTTATTTGCTTACTACCTGAATCATATCAGCTTTTTTGTGCTGCTTGCTTCTCCTGGAATATTGTAATGCTCTGTGTACCGCTCTGATAGCATTGAGTAACAATTTCTTGCTCTGCCAGAGAAATGCTGAAAAAAGAATTACTACTTTAAAACTTGCCACAGGAGGAAAGAGGAAATAGACATTAAAAAAATCAGCAGACCAATCCTAGGAAAATAATGAACCAGGAGGTATACAGACATCTGTGTGAATAGAACAATGTACCCCACAATGATTGTAGCTGACCCAGTTAGAGACCATCAAAACAATTTGGTGCTTATGCCACTGCAACAAGTAGATGAATAGAACAAATTTAAAAATAATAAATATAAGTAAATCTTTTTCCTACACATAGTAGGCTGCCAAAAATTCTGGCCATTCACATGGACTAGCCAAGATTTGTATAGTTTAGAAGTAAACTAATAAGTATTCAGGTCAGATAGAGTCCCTAGTTGTAGGTTCAAATTTCACTCACATTTTTGTTATTCAGTGTCATTTGTTGAACCCCACATCAAGCTCTAATGTAAGACTAGTTTAGGCACATGGCACAAATAGAAAGGTAAACATAAGTCACATTAACCTTGTGGCAAGCATTGTGCTAAAACCAGTTTCAGGCAACTGACTATATTAGATTTATTTTCATGCTCTGTGCTAGCATCAGTTATCTTTCATTTAAAATTTTCCTTTTTGTCCCATTTATAGTTTGTCCCAGTGATCAGTTGTCAAGGCATCTGCCTGGTAATCTAGAAGTTAAAGGTTTGAAACCCAGCCAGTAAATGACAAGTTATCCTCTCATTTGGGATTTTGACCACAATGATAATACATCTTAGGCATACTGCTGAATAATGGGACTCATTAGTCCTGATCAGGCAGTAAAAATAAGGTGATATATTATTATAGTAAAACTTAAACTTTATGACCCCAAAAGTAATGTTATCGGTTCAGGGGTCATAAATGTGAGGTGTAAGAGAATGGTTTTACTGGGTTTGGATATCTGCTGCCATGATATCAATCCACACTCCCAAGAAATAGTTGCTTTGGGGGTCTTATCGAAGATTTCCAACCTCTTAGAAAAAATAGTAAAACTTACAGCAGACATTTTAAAGATCTTCCTTTTCTTCCAGAATTGGTCAGGGTTTGGAGTTCGAACCAGTTGAACTGCTGTTTTGAAAACCATGGTAAAACTTGAGTATTACTACAGAAAAATTGATATCAAACTCTAGCTTTACAAAAGGTTCCGCAATTTGACTAGGACAGCAGTTCTTTTATAGATTCCTTTTCCCTTTGTTTATCCTGTCTTCTGGTTGAGTATTCTCTTTTGAGAAAGAAAAAATGATAAGATTTCGTATCGTGCGATTTTGAATTGAATTTTAAAAATTTCGCGGTTCACATCTAGTCCTCACGAGTTGTACCATTTCGAAGTGTCTAGAAGCCCGCCGATTGAAACTGAGGTTGACCGCTACGCAGCGTTCGTGTAGCATCCTTATCAAGTTTTTACCCGCGGTATTCAAATAAATGACTTCGAAAAAGTCATTTTTGGTAAGAGGATTTTTTTGTTAAGAAGAATTTTGTAGTTATATAGGGTTAGGTAAAGTTAACGAGGTGAAATTGCACGATAGATCACTGACTTTCAGATCACGGTCGCTGCGCGACCCGGCCTAACCACCTGCACTAATTTCAACCTAACCTAAGCCCCTCACCCAAGCTATCCTAGCCGGCTAACGAAACACAACATTTAGACTGACAACCGTTTGTTGGGTAGGATGGTTGGGTGAGGGGCTTAGGTTAGGTTGAAATTAGTGCAGGTGGTTAGGCCGGGTCGCGCAGCGACCGAAAGCGAAAGCAGGATTAGCAGGTATGATAAAGATAATGAAAAATGAACAAAAGAAAAGATGTCATTTATTTGATTACCGCGGGTAAAAACTTTGAGAGGATGCTACACGAACGCTGCGTAGCGGTCAACCTCAGTTTCAATCGGCGGGCTTCTAGCAACGGCCGTACCATTTGATAATAGCTGCCATTTGGCTCGAAATTTCAAATTTTCTCAACAGTCCACACACGCTCATCCTTATCATTTATCTGCTTTATCATTAATTTTCCGGTTCCGATTTTGTTTGGCTGTACTTCAAATTATTACATAATTATTCATCAAGAAATATTGTTACCTTTACATTCCGTGTTTTCTACTGTTGAACAGTTCAAGGCAAGTAGCTCTACAAGCCCCCCAGGTAAATCATTCACTCATTACACTTGGTTCACTTATCGCTCTAAAAATAATGTTGAAAGGTGTAGTGGGACTTGTTACTGGCGGGGCCTCGGGTTTAGGGAAAGCCACAATTGAGAGAATTGTACGAGAAGGCGGCAAAGCGGTTCTCTGTGACCTGGCTACAAGTGACGGAGAAAGTGTTGCAAAATCTCTTGGCCCAGATGTAAAGTTTGCACCAGTTGATGT
This sequence comes from Bactericera cockerelli, assembly GCA_024516035.1. NCBI lineage: Eukaryota > Metazoa > Arthropoda > Insecta > Hemiptera > Triozidae > Bactericera > Bactericera cockerelli. The sequence goes on from CM044956.1 coordinate 51,688,838, forward strand.
AACTGTTGAAGAAGATGTTCAGAAAGCTGTAAACCTATGCCGGGAAAGCTTTGGAAAGTTAGATGTGAATGTAAATTGTGCTGGAGTTTCATGTGCTTTCAAAATGTTCAACTACAATAAAGGAACTGTCCATTCATTAGATGATTTCAGGCGTGTTTTGTTAGTGAATACATTGGGTACATTCAATGTTTGCAGACTAAGTGCCCAGCTTATTGCTGAAAATCAATTGAATGAAGATGGACTGAGAGGACTCATTGTGAACACAGCAAGTATTGCAGCATTTGAAGGACAATCGGGACAGGTTGCGTACTCTGCTAGCAAAGGTGCTTTGGTTGCTATGACATTACCAATGGCAAGAGATTTAGCTTCTGTTGGTATACGAGTAAACACAATTGCACCTGGCCTCTTTGATACTCCACTCTTGTCTATGCTTAATGAAAAAGTGAGAACTTTCCTTGCAAGAAGCATACCTGCTCCTCAACGACTAGGGAAACCTGATGAATATGCGCAGCTTGTACAATCTATCATTACAAATCCATTAATCAATGGGGAAGTTATTAGGATAGATGGAGCCCTACGCATGATCTAATCTCTGAATGATTCAGTTTGATGTTGGGTCTCACTTTCTGGGTAGTGATTTGTTGTTGAATAACTTGCACTGATTGCTGTTAATTATGTTTAACTGAATTAGGTTTTAACTATCAATCTTTAAATAAATACATTCAGGTGTAATTTTTTCTATAACCTTTTGAACAATATTATTTTCTCAATAAGTCATGTCTACAGATATAAATACTCATTGTTGTGTAATGACTAGTGAAGAGAATATTTATTATGTAGCTCTAAATGAATCCAGCTGCATTGGCACTAAGATGTTGATATCTTATACTGAAAACAGTACTGTTCAGGCCATCATGCTAGGTCCAGATACTGAGGTCTTGTTTGAAGATCTTGTACACTTATATCCCAAACACTCATATGTGAATGCATACAAAAGTAATCAATCAAAGAACTTGGTTGAAAAATTGGAAAATTACATTATCAACCCTAAACAAAGTCATTCAGATTTCTCATTGAAAATTGAAGGCACAGATTTTCAGAAACTGGTGTGGTCTGAACTGTGTAAAATTCCATATGGTTCTCTTTGTTCTTATGCAGATGTTGCTAGAAAGATTGGTAGGCCAAGTTCTGTGAGGGCCGTGGCCAATGCATGCGGCAAGAACAATATTCCTATTATTATTCCTTGTCACCGTGTTATCAGAAGTGATGGGAAATATGGAGGTTACAGTTCAGGACAAGATATAAAAGAAATGCTTATTGGGATAGAATTGAGAATATTAAATGTTAAAAATCAGTAAAAACAGACAGATTTACATTTTTCAAGGAAAGTGGAAAATTTATAGCTCTACTTTGCTCAAGTATAAAATGTAACTTTACACACTTCTGTGAATGCTTACTGAAAGTAAATAAACCTCTTTAATATGCCTGACATTACATACTCGTACACACATACGTTTCAAAGTTCTTATTAAATGTACTTATTTAAGTGAAGATATTTTTTTCTGGGCTTTTTTTTGTACTATTAAAATATTTAATTTGGTGTCATCTTTTTTATGTAGTTCTCTGTAGAAGTAGTAAAGGGAAAAATATGATAGAGAAGTAGTGCATTAAACACTGACTACTTAGTATTATTTTGTTAGTTTTAAATACATTTGCATTTATTATAGTAGGTAATATGTCTGTCAATAAAAATGTTTCTGCATTTTGAAGTATTTTCTAAGTCCTTGTGTTTTTTCCTTCTTTGCTATTACCATTGCTCAAATATTGTTAGAAATTTTAGTAATGACACTTTAATGAAGTAATGTAAGATATATTTAGAAATGAGCATTTTCTCAATTATTAAGAGAGAGAAGCCGTTCAATAGAAAATGATAGAAATGACATGTTCAATACACCAGTTGAGTCTGATCACTAAAGATAAGCAACAGCCAAACAAACGACCTTTCTGGTTTCGAATCTATTCATGGGTATAATGACAATCCCCTCTGCTGACCATTCCCGGCCCCACTCAGTCTGGGCAAAGTTAACTTGATAAGTGTGCCCATTTTGGGTTGTTTGCCCATGGTATGGTGGAATAAAACCCCCATTTTGCTTTGACCATCCAGTGAAAGCGACGTTTAACCTAAACTTAAAATCACAAAGTCCGTACCAAATTTTCTATGCCAGCAGTTACTCAAGTGATCAAAACACTTGATATTCAAGTCCAATGTTCTCATCCCATATCCACCTCTGTATGCCGGGAGAAGTAAGAATCCTGTTTTTTCTTTTTAATTTGGGTTTTAAATTCGCTTTCAAGTTCATGGTCATATCACGACGGGGGTGTTACCCTCCATTTGCAGGAAAATTACAAACCTGCTTTCTTTGCTGAACCTGGGACTCGAACCACCGACCTCCGGTGACGAATCCTTCGCTTTGTAAATCAAGCTACTGAAGTCAGTCGTTAAATATTACTGATAAATAATAAGCCCTATCAGGTATTATTCGTATAATTGTAGGGCGAAAGTATTAGCCTTTTTTGTATTACCTCTGTGGCGCTATAAGTCTCGGATTACGTACTGTCTTAGGGCGAAATTAATAGGCAACATCGATTACTTAAGTCATTGCTAAGCTTCGGTTTTCTCTATCTTTACACAGTACGCAATCCGTAACTTAGCGCCACAGAGGTATAACAAAAAAATCTGTCAATTTCGCCCTTACATGTGGAAAACCGATTCTAAGCAATTACTTGAGTTATCGATTTTGTCTATTAATTTGGCCCTTAATTTTTCCTTACTTTGTGTGGTGTTTGAACCCGGGCACCTCCGTGTTTAGCAAGCACCGGTACACCGAGGATCTTAATTATTTTACAGTCTAATGTCTAATTGCTTAGTTGTTATTGGACTGATTTAACAAAAAACATTATAAAGAGTTAGTTATTTGTGTTATTATGTCACAATTTTTAGTGGGCAGCTTCGACATTACGAGAACTAATGCTAAGTGCATCATATCTCCAACCAACTGTCTTATTCCAACATCAATCTCGTTACGTCGCCACTGGTCGTTGCCCACTCTACAACTACCCCAATTGTCCTCACGGGGCTAGGGTAGTGCAAGTCGAGTATGCTACCGCTCGGCCAAGTGACTACAAAAAACATTATACACAATCAATAATGCCTGATAGCTGATTAAATTCACAATTAAATCAGTCTATTAGTGACAATGCAATCCATTTATTTATACTATCCGATTAGGACTAGTTAGTCCCATTATTCCAGCAGTAAGCCCAAGACCTATTATTATGTGGTGGAAATCCCGAATGGGAGGATAACTTTTCATGTCCCGGCTATGTTTTGAACCCACGACGCCTTGACCTCTGAGCTACAGGGAAAGAGAAGTTGTTACAAAACGTCCATCAAAATCACACTTCCCGTTTTCAGAAGCCCCTTATACTTAATTATATGTCTAATAGGTTGGGTGGAAGAGATTGTCATATGCAATAAGCCCGCCCTTTAGTTAGGACATATGAATATATTTTGATTTTTTTTTCTTGTTCATATTATTTTGTCAACTTTATATTTTAATTTTTACCATTATTTGTTTGTATATAATTATGTTCTACTTATAAAAAGTTTCTAAATAAAAAATAAATAAATAAAATAGCTCATTAAGTTCACGATTAAATATGTCGATTAGTGACAAAGCAATCTAATGGAAAAGCGCTGGGGTTAAAAGTTACTGATAAGTCGTATCACAATCTATTAATAGAATGTTTTAGGTTCAGATGTTTACACTATGAAAAGTTGAGAGATGTGGTACGAACATAATCTCTGAGGATTACACTAAACGCATAGTAAAGTGAGTGAATACCTAGTAGGTATAAAGACCATCTATTATACACTGTTCACGTCTACACAGTAATCTACTCAGTTGGATTGTCTATTGCCTAGTCAGTTATTAGTGTTGAATATTACTAGGTACGTATAGAAATGACTTGTGTTCGCGTATTTGTATATTTATTTTCACACAGTTTGCAAATCAATGCAATTCCTGGTTCAATGTTTCCTTTTTCCTCGTTAGATTTGCCGGACTGAGTATTTTATCGAAAGATTCTTTAAAAGTTTTTGTGCAATTAGTTGTCTAAATATTTGAATTTTTCACCATTTCTTTTATTTTTAAATAATTAACAAGGCTGTCTAACAAGCTAGTGACAATCAAAAAGATTTTTTTTCTCTCAATTTCTTTTATTTTGAAACAATCAACAAGGCTAAGATCATTTTCTGGCCTTTTCAGAAATTTATTCAAGTGAAATCAGTATCTGAACAACTGTCATACGTTCAATTAACACATTCAGCGCCATGTGTATCATTTATGCACACACCATGCAATTCACCAGAGGCCATGTGTATCATTTATGCACACACCGGGTAATTCAGCCTGGGCCAATGATGAAAATCATCGTTTGGTCGTCAGGGGCCAAGATGACATTAAGATTATAGATGCATTCAGAACTGTGTGACTACACATAAAATTAGTCTAACATATTTCTTTATCGAGTTATTTGATTTTTTCTTGTGTGTGCATTTTTGATACACGTTTGATACACGTGTACAATGATTTAGGTATATCATAAAAAATTGTATGTAAGTATAAAAACTTATAAAAATCAATAATCTATCATTTTCTTTATGAATAATTGTTTATGTTCTAATTTCAATAAACCTAAAAATAATATGTTTGTAAATTGAAAGATAAGAGTTTTTTTTTTACCAAAAAATTTCATTTCAAAACCATAAGGTTCTTGGTAACATGTTACGGGCAGGGCCAAAATTAGTGCGACTCTGTGGTAGTCCTGGGCCATGAGAATATTGCTACCATAAGAAATACATGTAAAACGTGCTCATTTATGATACACATGGCTTGAATTGAAAACAAGTTTTGTGTGCAAAAATGATACACATGGCCCTTTGGTAATGTAACTCTGTGTTCATTTATGATACACACGGCCCAGCATGACGAAGTCGTAAAAATGCCTATGGCCTAGGATAATAAAAGCTTGAAAATCTGCTTGGCGCTGAATGTGTTAAATCCATATTACTGCCGAGAATATCATTTTCATTAATTTGTGTGGTGAATCTCAGGATTTAATCTGTTAATATTTATTTTTAAATCGAATGCATGGCTCGATAAAAATATTCAACAAGTTGTACAGTGAGGTGAAATCCAGAGTCATGCAAAAGGAGGTAACACTTTTTGTTTCAAGTCTCTTTAACATCTAGATGGGGGTTTACCCTCCCTTCCCTGGATACCAATCACACCCAGCGTGGGTTGGGCGGGGAATAGCCAACATCATGAGAGTTCAAATTTGAATGTTCACCCATCCAAGTCCTAACTTTGCTGGACGTTGCTTATCTTCAGTGACGGAACGAGAAGTGGTTTCAACGTACCGCGTCGATGCTGGTTAGAGGTAACTTATCAAGTAGTTTTTAGATCACAAGGTCAGAGGTATTAAGTAAAAGTATAATGTCTTTCAGTTAGTATTCACGAAATATTCGTAAAATTAATACAAAGCTCATACATTTTCTGATTTAAAGAAAATTGTTACAAATCCGTGAAACACTGTGCATTCTACATATAATTTCATCACGCTAATATGGTTTACACTTCCTTGGTTATTTTGAGCTTTCTGTACTTACTTTTTTCGAATCTATAGTTACAATTCTAGAAATACCTTCAGCTCAATTTCAAAGAGAAGTGATTGATACTAGGAAGTATAATTTTTTAAAAAACATTACAATTTATTTAGAATTTCGTCATCAACTGGCCGAACCCCTAAAAAATAGCAGTTCGGCCACTTTTTGAGACGTAAATGGCCTCTTCAATTTTCATGGCCCCCAAAAATATTTATTTTATTAGAGTTACGGTTGGTTTAATATGGGTAGGTACTGATATAGGTATTTTTGCGTCTTTTTCAAACCACATGAGACCAACTGTGGGTCTCATGTGGCTTGAAAAAGACGTAAAAATACCTATATCAAGACCCAAATTCAATTTTTAAAGTTTATTTATATTGAACCAGCCGTGTGTGAGTTTTAACTAGGTACTGTGCAAAATAATTGTGTTCAATGGCAAGTTGAACACACCAGTTCTCGTTCTATCACCAAAGTTAACCAACATCGAGAATGATCCAGAGAGATTAGGACTTAAATGTGTGACCTTTCAATGTCGAACCCTTGTGATGCGAGCTATTACCCGCCTCCCGCAGGATGACAGAGGTTAGTGTGGGTCATGGACATAGCCAGGATTTTGGCTAGGGTGGACAGCTGATGAGGAAAATCAATAATACCTAGTGAACAATCAATAATACCTAGCGTTGCATACTCCCTGGAATTTTCTAGCTGCTCCCCCTGGCTACGCCTATGGTTTGGGTAGTTGATTCATAAGTTCATACAGCAAATGGAGGATAAACCTCCCGTTTCAATATAACTTTAACAGTTGAAAGATTCGTTAATCCTAAAAAAAGAAGAGAAAAGGAACACTTGGATCAATTTGCTTTGAGAAGGAAATTTTTTTTATTTGGGTTTAACATCTCTTTCAAATACTCTGCAGCGTCGTGATATGACCCACCCAGTGCATGAATTTTTCCTCATTAATTAGAGTTTGTGACCACATAATAATAAGACTCTGAGGGTTAGGTGGTAGAAGATGCTTTGAGCATTAAATTCGCCCGGTGGTTACTTTTCACTAAAGAGTATTATTACTATGACCATTGATGAATTCGAAACTCACCACAATGGATGTTGCTTAACTTTTGAGATCGGATAAAAACTGGTGCTATTCGACGTGCCACCTCTGCTGACTTGAAAGGAAATTTAAGTGAGAGTTGAATGTTTTGCTCAGGTTTTCCTAAACTGCCAATACCGGACATAATAATATTATGCGTTCCGGCGTGAACGACAGGCCTATCGCCTTGTTAAAGCGCCGTTAAACCGGAAAAAAAATATTATGCGTGACATTCCCCATAATGCCCATGTAACAAAAATTAAAAAATCATTTGTAGGTATGAAGTATGAATGTAGCTTAAATTTTGCATTATTAATGTTATCTTCCTTCATCCTGGAAAATTTCCTATAAAAACTGTGAACTGTAGAGTATTGTTGACATTCTACATAGAAATTGTTCCTTCTGAATGTGACACCGACGACACCGTGTTGCTTGTTGTTATATGATATGGTATGATTACCCCACATTCGTTAATTGAACTAAAAACGTCCGCCTCATGAAACAAAATACTTGAAATGTTTTTCACTTTCGTGATATCACAACTACTCAAACTCGCTTTACTAAAGCTACGCTGAAACCGGGACTTGAACCATCGACCTCCAGGTTACAAGTCTGCCGCCTTATCGATCAAGCTACTGTGGTCTGTTGGAAACAATAATGTGCTTCAATTATTGAGTAACCTTTGTTTTTATTATTAATTTGGGTTTCATGTCGCTTTCAACTGCATGGTCATATCACGACGGGGGTGTTACCATCTATTCGCAGGAAACTCACAAACCTGCTACCAACATTAACGGCACCCAGCCTGGGTTGAGCCGGAATGCCAGCATCACGAAGTCTTTACCTCGCTGGACGTTGCTTAACTTCGATGATCCTACAACTTCTACAAAAAAACGGTCCTAAATCTAGAACCCACATCGTTCGGTCAATTACGGTCTGGATACAACTGGAAAAATAACAATAACTAAATATAAGAGAACAATGTCCAGGTCCTATTGACGTTTAAGAAAAAATAATCTCAATATAAGAGAAACCTGTACATATGAAAGAGAAAAAATCCCGGCCCCTCGAATTCTCTTATACACACAGGTTCGACAGTATATTTTCTATTTTTCGGACGTGTTATATCACTTTTCTCAATTTTTTTTTCTTGATCTTTCGATTTTACTGTCCCGGTAGTTCAGTGGCAAAGGCGGCACTCTGTGAATCCAAAAATTCCAGAGGTCGTGGGTTCGAAACCCAGCCGGGACATGACAAGTTATCCCCCTATTTGGGATTTTTACCAAATAATCATATGTCTTGGGCTTACTGCTGGAATAATGGGACTATACTCGTAGTACAAAAAAAAAAAAAAATAATAGTATTAATCGGGCAGTATAAATAAGGCGATAATTATTATTATTTTTCAGTCGATCATGTCCGAACCCGACAGGCTGGACCTCATCGTATTCGGAGCCACCGGTTACACCGGAAAGTTGGTGGTGAAGAATCTGGTGTCCCTCTCCAAGCAGTATGACGTCACATGGGGTGTGGCCGGTAGAAACCTGGCAGCCTTGCAGACGGTGCTCAAGTGGGCCTCGGAGAAAACTGGTGAGTATCGCGGTAACCGGTAGATATACCGGGGATTATTTTCTAACCGGTAGATGTACCGGGGATTATTATCTAACCGGTAGATGTACCGGGGATTATTATCTAACCGGTGCTCAAGTGGGCCTCGGAGAAAACTGGTGAGTATCTCGGTAACCGGTAGATATACCGGGGAATTATTTCTAACCGGTAGATGTACCGGGGATTATTATCTAACCGGTGCTCAAGTGGGCCTCGGAGAAAACTGGTGAGTATCTCGGTAACCGGTAGATATACCGGGGATTATTATCTAACCGGTGCTCAAGTGGCCTCGGAGAAAACTGGTGAGTATCTCGATAACCGGTAGATATACCGGGGATTATTATCTAAGCGGTAGATATACCGGGGATTATTATCTAACCGGTAGATATACCGCGGATTATTATCTAACCGGTAGATATACCGGGGATTATTATCTAACCGGTAGATATTCCGCGGATTATTATCTAACCGGTAGATATATTGGGGATTTTTATCTAACCGGTGGATACGGTGAACAATCTGGTGTCCCTCTCCAAACAGATTATTTAAGTATTTCAAACTACTTATTTTGTACTTTTTTTTAATTCTTTAATTATTTTTCTTTTATGTTCCGAACTTTATGAATAATGAGTGTTTTTTTTTACTCGTAAATTAAAAAAAAATGTATATATACCTACCGGTAGTTATGGTGAAGAATCTGATCTTTCTCAACAAGATCTTTCTATGATTTAATGGTGAAAGGAAGAAACCTGGCAGTGTTGCAGACGGTGCTCAAATGGGTGTCGCAGAAAATGAGTACCTATGTCCTATACTAAAAATTAAAAAAAACACACAAAGGTCGTATTTAAGAGACTTTTTTAGGCTGAAAAATTGAATATCTTGAAAAGCGTTTACATGAATTTGAAAATTGAATGTTTCAAAGTCATGTAAATGTTTCTCAAAATGCTCGATGTTTTACCAAAACTATATTAAAGTGAAATAAGTAAGAGATATTGTGTATCTACCTACTCAAAAAAATCATTTCACGGTTAATATTTAGCACAGTAACCTAATTGTTGCTCACTTTAATTTCAAGCTTTCCCTCTTCTCTTTTTACAGGAGAAAACTTGATCGATACTCCCATTATAGTGGCTGATCTGAAGGTAATTGGAAGATTAATTTTATGATTTTTTTTTTTAAATCTACCTATATTGGTTATATTGATATATTTATGTAATTGGTTAACTAGATACTCAAATTAAACTCGCCCAGCCTGAGTGGATCCGAGAATAGCTACCATCACGAGGATTCGGATATGAATAGTCACCCATTCAAGTCCTAGCTTTGCTGGACGTTGCTTAACTTCAGTGACTGAATGAGAACCGACGCGACGTTGGCTAAGTACCATATATGAAATAGATTTTTTTACAATTCTTCATTATTTTTAAACTTCATACATTGATAGGATTTGAAAACTCGGAACACTACGCTATGGAATTTGAAAATAAATAAGACCTTGAAATAACAACAACAACACATACCTGTGAAGAATAAAAGTTATTTGTGTGTTTTTTCAATGATTATGGAACTTCACAAAGTTACAGAGTCTTCCATCAGATTCCAACTTGTTCAGACTGCTGGAATAAGGAGTCTTTTTGTCTTACCTCGACAGTAAAAACAAGGTGTTTAAAATGTACATTTTTATTGATAAATCATCTCACATCACAAATCATAAATAATTTCATTCAAAATCACTGGGTGCGGGAAAGAACTTCAATACTCGCAGCGTTTCCGCGCTGCACGACAATTGAGATTTTTTAAACTAGGAGGGATTTGACTTTTCTATTTCCAGTTTTCTCAATTAACCGTGTACCTACCAGGTCAATAAAATCTTTCATCTCTTTACAGAGTAAGGAGATGAAAGATTGGTAAGTAAAACCAGTAAAATATTTCATCTCTTTACAGAGTAAGGAGATGAAAGATTAGTAAGTAAAATCAGTAAAATCTCTCATCTCTTTGGAGCTGACAGGTTTTTGTGTCACGTTCTATTTTACACTACCTTGGATTTGGATTACCAGACTACTGCCTTAACCACAAGACCACCTATGGGTAATTTTATTTATTTGTTAGATTTATTTGACCATTTTGTAATTTTATTTATTGGTTAGACGGAGTCCAGTATTCTGCTCATGGCGAAGAAGTGCCGCGTGATTCTCAACTGTGTGGGGCCCTACACGTGGTATGGAGAGCGGGTGGTCAAGGCTTGCATCGAAGCCAAGACACATCATGTTGACATCACGGGCGAACCCTACGTAAGTCAGACTTTTTAGTTGAAATAACTGTGGGAATGAGGTAGAATAAAGTAACAATACCGGCAAATCTTACGAAAGAATAAAGTATTTAATTATTATTATTTAATCCACATCACAAAATTCCGCTCCCAAAAAATTATGCACGAAAGAGCCTTAGATTACCTTTATAAGCTCTGTTTCAGGCAATCGGGGGCACATAATAAAAAAAAATCTTTCACAGCCGGACACGAAAATTATTAAATTATTTTATTAATTATTACTCAATTCATAATAATTATTTGAAACGAGGTAGTGGCGGCCACAACGAGGACCCTGGCCTATACCCTAGACTCCAGACCCTGGTACCTACAGCTTGATATAGACGATTTTCGAGACTCCATTGAATGTAAGTCTTTTAGGACTTACATTCGTAAAGAGGTTGGCATAAGATTGTATGAGTCATCAGGAGAGGAAAGGTCAACCTCCTTTTTGAAGCAGAGGATTTCTCTGTGTATCCAGAGAGGAAATGCAGCAGCTGTGTTGGGCACAGTGCCTCGCTCCTCAGACTGGCAGAGAATTTTTTATATTTTATAAATAATTTTGTAAATAAATATACAGTATGTTTCAGAAAAGGTGGCCACCCCCTCGTAACTTTTGAACGCGACGGAATTTTTCAATTCTGTAAAGTCCTAAGTATAGGAAGTGCCCTATGGCCCATCGTGTGGTCATATTTATTTTTGGCCCCGGTCGGCCCTTCCGGCTTTTAGGCCATATTTTTTCATTTTTCTCGAGAATTTTAAATGGAATGCTATATTTTTTATTCCTGTTAATTAAAGTCTAAGTTAGGCTGAGTATAATGAGATTTTAAATTTTTCAAAAACCTTATCAGGGGCGGAGCTAGTAGGGTGCAAGTTTCAAAACTGTTACACCCTGTATTTCAGCGTTAGTTAGATTTTTTAGTACTTTTTTTATGTTCATAGTAAGGTTTTTGTAAAAGTACTTTTTTTCTCACGTCAATTTTTTCGTAAATTAATGGTGTTCTCGAAATTGGCATTTTTAGAGGTGAAAGTCTGCAGTGACGTATGTTTTTTATGCTTGAAATCGAAAGAAAACTTAACGGAGAAGCGATTAAGATCATAAAAAAAGGCATTTAACCTGCTAGTTTTTTCACGACAGTGTCCGGTAAAGTGGGTGAATTTCGTATTGGATTTTTTTGTTGTTGAGGAAACACAATTGGCATAGAAAATAAATAATACCAAATAAGGGAATAATACTTCAATTAACATAACTAAATGCGAAATTAAATGAAGATTAATTCTTCTAAATCAGTGCCGGATAATTTTTTTTTTCTCTCTCTCTTTTTCTCTCTCTCTCTTCTCCTCTTTAAAATAATTGAATTGGTTTAATTTTCACGCTCAAGAGTTTGATACTTGACCTGGTATTTTTTTCTCTTAAATTTCGAGATAATTAGATTTTTATTTAGAGACCTGGTATTCATTACTAGCAACACCAATATGATTTTTTTTTTTTTTTTAATTTGGGTTTAATATCGCGTTTCAACTGCATGGTCATATCATAACGGGGGTGTTACCCTCCATTCGCAAGAAACTCACCAACCTCCTAAACACATTTATCTCACCCAGCCTGGGTTAGGCCGGCATACCAGCATCACGAAGTGTTCTCCTCGCTAGACGTTGCTTAACTTCGGTGATCCTACGAGAATCGTTGCATTCAAAGCGCCATCGGACTGACTCCAGAATTATTGACAATGTGTTTTCTACAGGGTGCGGCAGAGAAACTTCCTTTTTTGAATCGGACATCACGGAGCAAAGGGAGGTCGGAGAGAGGTGAGGATGGGTTCATTCGAAAGAAGGGTCCTTAAAGTTTTTTTACGACCCTTGTCTGTTTCAGTTATGCGTTGGACACGGGAGCAGCGAGCGTTCGCCCTAGAGGCCTATTTTTCAAACGGTCAGTCGGTAGTCGCCACCCAGCGTTCTGTACGGAGGCGCTTCAATATTCCTCCCGGGGGTCCAGTTCCGATCTGGACCCCTGTGATTTTTTTTTGTGGGGACATTTGAAATCCCTCGTTTACAACGATAAACCGCGGACCCTGCAACACCTCAAGGACAACATCCGCCAAGCTATTGCCCAAATTCCAGTTGATATGCTCGAGAGAGTGGAGCGAAACTTCAAAACAAGGGTGAATCAGTGCATCGCCGGAGACGGCCGTCATTTGACCGATGTCATCTTCAAAACTTGATAAAACAAAAATTTATGTTGTTCACTACAATATAACAAAAGAATTAAATCGATATCTCAAGTATTTTTTGTTTTATGAATTTTTCAAAAAAGTAAGTTTCTCTGCCGCACCCTGTACAAATTTTACCAACTTACCAACTAAAATTGTCTCAAGAGGGGACCCCTAGGCCGACTTTAGAAGCAGCATTATCCGATGATTATTTTTGATACAACTTGAACTTTGAAAAGTGAAAAAAAGAGAGAAAAAAAAAAAAAAAAAAAAATATCCGGCACTGATTTAGAGTAAATAATTATGTACTCTCATTTAATTTCGCATTTAGTTATGTTTATTGAAGTATTATTCCCTTATAAGATATTATTAATTTTCTATGCCAATTGTGTTTCCTCAACAAAAAAAATCCAATACGAAATTCACCCACTTTACCGGACACTGTCGTGAAAAAACTAGCAGGTTAAATGCCTTTTTTTATGATCTTAATCGCTTCTCCGTTAAGTTTTCTTTCGATTTAAAGCATAAAAAACATATGTCACTGCAGACTTTCACCTCTAAAAATGCCAAATTCGAGAACACCATTAATTTACGGAAAAATTGACGTGAGAAAAAAAGTACTTTTACAAAACCCTTACTATGACCCTGATTAAAAGTAAACAAGATTATTTTTTTGATTTCATATGGTCTAAAACAATATTTTGAACCTATGAACATAAAAAAAGTACTAAAAAATCTAACTAACGCTGAAATACAGGGTGTAACAGTTTTGAAACTTGCACCCTACTAGCTCCGCCCCTGATAAGGTTTTTGAAAAATTTAAAATCTCATTATACTCAGCCTAACTTAGACTTTAATTAACAGGAATAAAAAATATAGCATTCCATTTAAAATTCGTGAGAAAAATGAAAAAATATGGCCTAAAAGCCGGAAGGGCCGACCGGGGCCAAAAATAAATATGACCACAGGATGAGCCATAGGGCACTTCCTATACCTAGGACTTTACAGAATTGAAAAAATCCTTCGCGTTCAAAAGTTACGAGGGGGTGGCCACCTTTTCTGAAACATACTGTATATTATGCAGCCATTGAATGTAAGAGGCCACAATGGAGTACCGAAAATTGTCTGTATGAAGCTGTATGCACCAGAGTCGAGGGTCTAGGGTATAGGCCAGGGTCTGCGATGTGGCCGCGCACTAAAATAACGAGCAATTCTTATGAGGTAAGGTAACGGGCGTGAGCCTATTAATTGAAATTATTTTCCTGTCTAGTTCATGGAGTTGATGCAATATGAGTACAACACGCGAGCCGAGGAAGCTGAGGTGTACATCGTGAGTGCTTGCGGTATAGAGACTCTTCCCATTGACGTGGGCGTCCTCACCTTGCAGGACCTGTTTGAAGGTAAAGCTGGCCACACATGGCATACATGCATGAACAGTCAATGAGTCACCTAGTAGCTAAAATAAGCATGACCATCCAGAGAGGTAATGCTGCCAGCGTGTTAGGAGCATTGCCATCTGAAGAATTGACTTCAATGTTCTATCTGTAACTTTTAATAAAACTACTAAGCTTGTATTGGACGTATAAACGAGCTTATGCTCGTGATCTTTTTCTGCCACGCACGCTTTTTCTGCCACGCACTGCATGACAGGCTCGTCAGCTCATACATGCATGACAGGCACGTCAGTTCATACATGCATGACAGGCACGTCAGTTCATGCATGTATGACAGGCACGTCAGCTCATGCATGCATGACAGGCACGTCAGT